>ML685868.1:5781017-5873070 GCA_007922175.1 Pelusios castaneus
TTGTCCACATCCTTTCGGTAGTGGGGAGCCCAAAACTGGACACAGTACTCCAGATGCGGCCTGACCAGTGTCGAATAGAGGGGAATTATCACATCCCTCGATCTGCTGGCAATACTCCTACTGATGCAGCCTAATATGCCATTGGCCTTTTTGGCAACAAGGGCACACTGTTGGCTCATATTCATCTTCCCGTCCACCATAACTCCCAGGTCCTTTTCTACAGCGCTGCTACTTAGCCGATCGGTCCCCAGCCTGTAGCAGTGCATGGGATTTTTCCGTCCTAAGTGCAGGACTTTGCACTTGTCTTTGTTGAACCTCATGAGGTTTCTTTCGGCCCAGTGTTCCAATTTGTCCAAGTCTCTCTGGATCCTGTCCCTGCCCTCCAGAGTATCTACCATTCCCCCCAACTTGGTGTCATCCGCAAACTTACTAAGCACGCAGTCTATTCCATCATCAAGATCATTAATGAAGATGTTGAATAGAACCGGCCCCAGGACCGACCCCTGGGGCACTCCACTCGTTACCGGTTGCCAACCAGACATCGAGCCATTGATTCCTACCCGCTGAGCCCGTTGATCTAACCAGTTTTCGATCCACCTTACGGTCCACTCGTCCAACCCATACTTCCTTAACTTGCCGACGAGAATGCTGTGGGAAACCGTATCAAAAGCCTTGCTAAAGTCAAGGTATATCACGTCAACGGCTCTTCCCGCATCCACAAATCCAGTCATCTCATCATAGAAGGAAATCAGGTTGGTCAGGCACGATTTGCCCTTGGTGAATCCATGTTGACTGTTCCTGATCACTCTATTTTCCTCCAAGTGTTTCAGGATGGATTCCTTGAGGACCTGCTCCATGATTTTCCCAGGGATTGAGGTGAGGCTGACCGGTCTGTAGTTCACCGGATCCTCCTTTTTCCCTTTCTTAAAGATAGGTACTATATTTGCCTTTTTCCAATCGTCCGGGACCACCCCCGTTCGCCACGAGTTCTCAAAGATAATGGCCAGCGGCTCTGCAATCACTTCCCCCAACTCCCTCAGCACCCTCGGATGCAGTTCATCCGGCCCCATGGACTTGTGCACATCCAATTTCATTAAGTGTTCCCTAACCTGACTTTCCATCACCGAGGGCCACTCTTCTCTCCAGTCCGCGTTACCCCGTGTAGTAGCCTGGGAGCTGGCCCGCCCTGTGAAGACTGAAGTAAAAAAAGCATTGAGTACTTCAGCCTTTTCCGCATCATCCTCCACGAGGATGCCTGCCCCATTCAGTAAGGGACCTACACCACCTCTGATCCTCTTCTTGTTGATATACTTATAGAACCCCTTTCTGTTATCCTTCACATCTCTTGCTAGCTGCAACTCCAATTGTCCTTTGGCCTTTCTGATTTTATCCCTGCAGTCCCGAGCAATATCTTTATACACCTCCCTTGTCATCTGTCCAAGCTTCCACTTCTTGTAAGCTTCCCTTTTATGTTTCAGCTCCCCGCAGAGTTCCCTGCTAAGCCACGCTGGTCGCTGTCCACATCTGCTGTTCTTTCTGCACAATGGAATGTTATCTTCCTGTGCCTTTAACAGGGTTTCTTTAAAATACAGCCAGCTGTCTTGGACACCTTTCCCCTTCAGATCAGCTTCCCATGGGACCCTGCCCATCAGCTCCCTAAGGGAGCCAAAATCTGCTTTTCTGAAGTCCAGGGTGTGTGTTCTGCTTCTTTCCTTCCTTCCATTGATCAGGATCCTGAACTCTACCATCTCATGGTCGCTGCTGCCCAGGTTGCCATTTACTTCTACTTCCCCGATCAATTCTTCTCTGTTTGTGAGCAATAGGTCTAGAGGTGCAAGGCCCCTAGTTGGTTCCTCCAGCATTTGTACTAGGAAGTTGTCTTCAATATTCTCCAAAAACTTCCTGGATTGCCTGTGCACTGCTGTATTATCTTCCCAGCAGACATCAGGATAATTGAAGTCCCCCATAAGAACCAGGGCCTGCGACGATCTGGAAACTTCTGTTAGTTGCCCATAGAACGCCTCATCCACCTCCTCTTTCTGGTCTGGCGGTCTGTAGCAGACACCCACCACAACATCCCCCTTGTTGCATTCTCCCCTAAACTTAACCCACAAACTTTCAACCATCTTGTTTCCACTTTCATAGTGGAGCTCCGACACCCACCACAACATCCCCCTTGTTGCAGTGTTGCAAATGTTGCAGAATGTTGCAGTCAAGCAGAGGAATGAGACCAGAAACACAAGAAAGGTAAAAGAGACCAGTGGGAGGTAGGGAGGAGAATAGCAGAGGGGGAAAATGCACAGTGACTAGCAGTGTCAACAGTGCATAGCTGCTATTCATAGGGCCCCTGGGCTGCGGACCGGAATAGAGGGCAGGCCTGGGCCCCTTCCCCATCCTTCCTCGTTGTGCCTACAGAAGCACCAACTGCCCAGAGGTGGGGCAACAGGGGATGCCCTGGCCCCTACATGAGAGCAAAGCGGGGGACCCACCGTAGCAGAATGGACAATTCACCACAATGTGTTGTTATGTAAATCATAAACACTTCACACCCCACCCCTAGTATTAAATTTATCTGATGGATTCTGTAACTACTGACAACAGGGCCTGGTAACTGAACATTTCTTTTTTTTGTTTTCTCTTTCAATCCCCTCCTTTTTTTTCTTTCCCAGTCTTTGTGTGACACAGTGAATATCTTTTTCACACTGAATCCTCTTCAGCAGAAAAAGAATTGCATCCCACTCTCACCTTAATTTTTTAAAGAAGAAAAAGAGAATGTTTGTGACCTTCTTAACCCCCCCCCCCCTTTACCCTGGCAGAGTATCTATAATCTAACATAATAGTAGTGGTTTTATTGTTTGTACACAGGACTGAGTTCTGTCATATTTGAAATTGCCTTTGCCTTCCCATTTCCACTAAAGGATTAGATGACTCGTAACGAATTTGAAGAAGGGAAGTGCTTTAGTGGACTAATTCTTCAACAAAAAATTAAAATCTATTTTAAGGTGTCTGAAGAAATAACCTTGAACCCAGTAGTAAATGGAGATAATCATAGGAGGTGCATCTTTTCTGCTACATTCTGAGTAATTACTCCACCTTCTTGTATATCTAACTGAGAACACATTTAGGATATCAAGTATCCCTTCAATGTATATTGCAGGGGTAGTTGGTTAGTATTACTCAGAGCTGGATTAACACAAGGGCTGCTCTCAGAAATATACCACTTCCCACTGATTTTGATGGGAGTTGTGGATGCACATCTGAAGGCATAATGTGTAGCCAATGAACAGAATATGAACTCAAAATTATGATGACTTTCAAGTTATAAAAATGCAACAGTTGTATTTTAATTAGTTTGAACTAACATGGCCACAGTGGTTAATTCGAA
This sequence comes from Pelusios castaneus, assembly GCA_007922175.1. Taxonomy (NCBI): domain Eukaryota; kingdom Metazoa; phylum Chordata; order Testudines; family Pelomedusidae; genus Pelusios; species Pelusios castaneus. Next base: position 5,784,403 of record ML685868.1, read on the forward strand.
CTAGCTAGTTCGAATTAACCCTTAGTTCGAATTGACTCTTTGAATTTATTAGTTCGAATTAAGGAAGCCCTTAATTTCAACTAATTAAAGCCTAGTGTAGCCATGGCTTAAATTAGTTCAAATTAAGCTTCCTTAATTCAAATTAATTTGCCAGTGTAGACATAGCCTTTGTGTACTATACTGTTTACACAGTGTTTATGAAGAAATTCTCATGCACTACACAGTCTAGTTTATGTATGGGGCGAAATTCTGTCTACAGCCCCAAGCATAACCTCTCATTGATTTTGATGATTGTTGAAGGCAGAATTAGTAGTTAATGGGAGAGATGTGCTTATGTGTATTTGAAGACAGAAATTGGTCTATACATTATTTAACTGACATCTCTCAAGTTATTAGAAGAAAGAGACTGGGAGAGAGAAATAGATGGGTTTTTATCTCTTTATGTAATTATGCGTGTTTTTTTTCCCTAACTGACTATAAAGCTGGCAAAGGCATGCTTTGTTGCTGTCCCCTAATAGAAATTATTTCCAAGAATAACTGATTGAAAGAAACAATATACTGTAGACTTATTAGATTTGCAGTGATGCGTACTGGATGTTGAACAGTGGATATTGCCGAAACCTGCTGAGACTGGTTCTACAGAACAAAGCGAGAGATCTGTAGCTCAATTGAAGTGTATGGGCAGCCTGCGTCCGATTCAGTAAAGCAATTAAGCATATGGTGACAATACTTAGTTCTTACACAGTTCCTTTCATCAGTAATTTACAAAAGAAAGTTAGCACTGTTCTGCCTCTTTTATGGGTGAGGAAACTGAGACACAAACAGGGGAAGCAACTTGCCTAAAGTGACTGGAGATTGGAAGAGAGCCCAAGTTTCCGCAGTCGCAGGCCAGGGGTCTGCAACCTGTGGTTCCGGAGCCACAGGCGCTCTTTTGCTGCCTCCTTGTGGCTTCAGGGTCCCTGCCACCAGGGGATCCTGCAGGTAGCCCACTTCTGGTTCTGGACCTCCCCCTCCAGGGGACCCCGTGGCATGTGCCCGGGCCCAGCTCCCCTAACTAGGAGGCAACACCCATTGCGGTTCTCAAAACAGTTGGTTATTGAAGGAATTTTTAAAAATGGCTCTTCTTATCTTTGGGTTGCTGACCTCTCCTATACACCATACCTACACACGCAGACATTTAAGCATATGAATAGGCCTACTGACTTTATTGGAACGACTCTGTGGTTAAAGTTATTCATATGCTTGATTATCATGATTAACTGGGGCATTCAAGAGTGGGAAAGCTAGATAAAAGCATGATATCCTGATGGCTGTCTGGATCTCCTATTAACTAAAGAGTTTTGAATAGATCAGAATTTTTACAAATTTAAAGCCCGAAAGTTAAAAGCAAAACACTCTTAGTAAGATTAAAACATTTAAAGAGATCCAGAGAAAGAGAGAGTTCATTGTCTCTGACAGTCGCAAGTCAAAACACATTGACTCTGATGGTTAAATATTCATCCTGCCTGGCATAAAACGAGGTGTTTTTTAAAAAGCCATCCTTCGATTGTCAACATTCATTTAAAGTGATGTAACCAGATATTCAAGCTCCGGGGTCTTAAGAGATGTTAGAGTTTCCATCTGCAGACAACTACAAATGATCAAATCTGTATCTTCAGTAATGATGGCAGTTTGAGTAGAAGACATCCAAACCTTTTACTGAGTTGATCGGGCAGAGTCAAGATGTTTTTATGTCCTGAGTGGTACTCTAACTGCTCTCCTAGGTGCAGCCCTGTGAAGGGACATAGTGGGGATTAGGAACCTTCTTAATCCCTGGGTTGCATGCACTAGCCTTGGCTATGTCTACACTTACTAAAATTAGTTCGAATTAGTTAGTTCAAACTAACTAATTCAAACTAATTTTAGTTGGTTCGAATTAGCTTAATTCAAACTAGAAAAAATTAGTTTGAACTAAGCAATTAGTTCGAACTAACATGGCCACATTGGTTAATTCGAACTAACTGGTTCGAATTAACCCTTACTTCTAATACCCTATTCAAAGTTGTTAGTTCAAATTAAGGAAGCCCTTAATTTGAACTAATTAAAGCATAGTGTAGCCATGGTTTTAGTTAGTTCGAATTAAGCTTCCTTAATTCGAACTAACTTGCCAGTGTGGACATAGCTCTGGTGTCTATGCACAACTACTACTCCTCTCCCCAGAGCAGATGGATGGGTAATGAAAGATGGAGCCTTTACTCTGACACTCTCCTCAGGCATCAGACAGTAGCAAATGTTCTACCCTCTGGAGCAAGCAGAAGAAAGAAGAGAGAATTGTAGCATCCCCTGGGTGAGGCACCATCCAGTGTGCTGTTGCTTTCTATGGGTGCATCTACACTTACAAATTAAACTAGTCTGCATCCACACTGGGCTTTCCTTAAGTCGACTTAAGGAAAAGTTAAGTCGACTTAATAACACCTCGATTTAGGTCGACTTAACACTTAAGTCAACCTTATTAGGTCGACTTAAGCCAATTAAGTGGACTTAATAAGGTCAAAAAGGGGCTATGTCTACACTTGAAAAGTTAAGTCAACTTTTGTTAAGTCGACTTAATAAAGTCGACTTAACTTTTCAAGTGTAGACATAGCCTATGTGCTTGTGTCACAAACTAGCCCTAACTGTGTTTTACTAAACTCAAGCCAGGAAGTCTTAAAAACTCTGCCCAAGTGGGGAAAAAATAAAAAACAAAACCAAAAAACTGGCCTTTGAGATTTCCGACCTTGTCTGTTGCCCAGAGAGGTTGCTTAACTGAATCAAACATTGGCAGTTTTGAGATTCAATCATCACTAGTGTTAAAGCTTTATAGCTGGAAGCTGACCTGTTATTTGCTTTTCAGCAGTCTGTGTATGGCTCTGATTTAGGAAAGCATCCCTATTCTGGAAAAGCAGTTACACATCAGCTTGACTTTGAAGTCAATTGGAATTAAGTACATTCTTGAAGTTAAGCGTATGTGTACATGCCTTCCTGGAAGGCCATAGTGAACACTATTCAGAGTGCATTTTAAATGGTTTAGAAGAGATTAATGGAACAGTTAACACCATGGAATGTCCTTGCTGATTATTAACCAAAGGACTGAAACATATTGCTCATATATATATTTGGATTTAAGAATAAACTTGATTTGTCATTCTTCACTTGAGGTCTGATCCAATGTACACTGAAATGAGTGGGTACCTTCCCATTGACTTCAGTGAACTTTGGACCCAAGCCCAACTGTCTGCTATTTGTAACTAAAAAGTAGCTAAATAAAGGGAAGGGAAGCAGTCTTTCATGCCTGCCCCTTAACCATGCTGGTAGGGTATCAAGAGGGTGCTGAGTGAAAATCCTTAGCCATATGAAATTAGGTGAATAAAAAGAGGCTTAAGTTCCACCATAATTCATTTTTAATGTTCCCCTCTGGAATTCAAATAATATATTCTCGCTATAATTTACTTAATTCTTCAGAGCATCCAGTAAAGAGACAGGGTGTAAAAGTTAGAGGTAAGAATGCGTTAGGTTCTGTTCCTTAACAAACAATTTTCTTCACCTGAGTTCAGGCTTTGTTCAATAACCAAAAAATAGCTTGGATATACCAGGAGGTTTATGAACCTTCCAGTCGATACCAGTCACCTTTGGGGTTTTTTTGGGTTTTTTTAAGTGAAAATGGAATTCTTCAAAGAACTAAGTCTGATGTGGTATTTTTTAAATATTTGAATCGAATGCAAACACATTTTTAAAAAGTACTACTCTGAAAGCCTTGGGAAGGGGTAAAGATTTCTTGGCTTTTCTACTGCTGCAACTGCACATAATTAGACTGAACCCGTAAACCCTACATTACAAACACTCCTACGCTACCTTTGAAACGCACAGTGCCTTTTGGAACTATCAGAATTAATCAGTACATTTGTTTTTCTCATGTTGCTATTCAATTGACTTTCTCTTGACTGCTTTCAGCATACGAGATCAGGTAGTAGTGGTTCTCTGAATGCAATTTCTTACTGCAAATTTTAATGTAAATGTAATATACTGAACACTTTCTTTAACATTAAATTTATGATCAGGGATGGAATTGGAATGGTAGTATCTGAATTGCCTTAATTGATTTTGACGTATTTCTGTTTATTGGGGCAATGGTACAAACTGAATGCATGGTTACTTTGGAAAATCCTGCTCTTGCACGCTCTTTTCCAAATTTCACAGGTAATATACGATAAGTCTTTTCAGCCCTGGTAGAATTACTACATTGCTGAGCCTCCCATCCTGAAGAGAGCTGCAAAGATTCTGTTTGCCAACAAGGAGGTTACCTAGGGTGAGATTCTGAGGTTCTTGTTCACACACTGAGTATAATCTTATGCCATAAGTGGTCTCATTGGTTGAAATCGTGCTTGCACTGAATAATACCTGTCTCTGCAAAGAGTTCATTTTAGATCCAAGGGACTTTTGATGCATCTGATGCTGCACCATAGGCTTCAATAGGACCACTTGTACAACAAGATGGTACCCCTCGTAAATAAGTGTATCAAGAATCTGGCCCATTAGAGTAAAAAGGACTACAGGTATGACTGACTTCACAGTATTTAGTGTTGAAGCCATGCTGGCCCCAAGGGATTAGAAAAACTAGATGGCTGAGATCATATCTTTTATGACCAACTTCTGTTGATGAAAGTAACAAGATTTCCAATTACAAAACAGTAGCTTTTCAGCAACTTTCATAGCTTTTCAGCAACTTTCAGTAGCTTTTCACCAACTTTCATTTCACCAACTTTCATAGCTTTTCACCAACATAAGCTGGTCCAATAAAAGGCATTACCTCACCCACCTTCTCTCTCTCTCTCTTTCTCTCTCTGAACAGTATTCTACTGAGGCAAAACTGCCATTGATCTACTCATGCTGAATCTGACCCAAGAATTTCCTACCAGGGTCATGGAAGTTGGATGTGCCACTTTCAAATAATTGCATGTTTTTATATATATAAAGCACTTCTTTCTATTCTGTCATACATAGTGATATCTTATATCGGGACTACAGAGAGAGAGAAAGGTCAGATTGCCTTGGCCTGTCTGCTGCTTAGCTCTTCCTTTCAGATTAAAGCCAGGCTAGGCCTGGCTTCTCTTTATGCAAAGTTTGAGCTACAATGGCTCAGCCTTTTTTGAGACCAAGGAAAATGCAACTGCTTACAGCTGGATTTTCAAAACAGCTGAGCACAGTGGGTAAAATAGTCCCTGCCCCAATCAGCTTGCTGTTAAATAGAAAAGACAGACACAACATGGAAAAGATTATTATTCTTTATTCATGTTTTATGAATAGGGAAATGTGATGTGCCAGAAGTCCCACATGTGCCTGTGGAGGAGCTGAGAATTGGCCTTAGCTCTTCTGAGCCCTAGCCCTGGGTCTTGGCCACAAGACCACCATTCCTCTTGTTAAAAATCGTCCTTTTTTTCCTGTCTCATCTTATTTCTACAATAACTTGGCCCTAAAAACTCTGCATTTCATTTGTTTTGACACCATTGCAGAGGAGCAACACCTTTTTAATATTTTTGGTAGGATTGGTTGTGGGTGGTATAAGTTAGAAGGATATAAATAACTCTCACATGAATCAAGAGCAATGTTTGTAGTTCCAATGTTAATATGGCCAATCTTCTTCTCCACAAATACTATACAATATATATATATATATATTTATTTAATTTTGTGGAGTTGGTTTTCTCTCCACAGGCTTAGATAATATTGGTTTATCTTGTTTATCTGGACACTGAGCCATCTAAAATGTAAGCTATGTATTTCAACTCTTGACTCTTACATCTGCTACGTCTGGGAGTGTAGACTCTAGAGTTGCCAATGAACTCAGAGGAGAGTCTTCATTTCAGTAATTAGGGTGGGATGGGATGGTGGAGAGGGGAAGGGGAAAAATAACCCCAAACCCATCCGTGGAGCTGCTTTGTAACCACCTACTTACAGTTTTAGGTCCTCAGTAGCTTTTCTTTTGGTTTCGTCATCTGCCAACACCTCCACTGCAGGAGGGGAGCAGCTGGTCCTAGATCCAGTCCCATTGTCGCTGGCTTTATTCTTATCCTTTCCGGGAGAGAGATTTGGTCCTCCCCAGCCTGCACTAATGTAGGGCTGACTTCCCCGTGAGCTCTCTAAATCCTAGCCACCCCTCCAAAGAAGGCCCACTCCAGTTCCAAGGCCGGGAGTGCCTTGTGCACAGTAAAGCTGGATTTACCCCCCAGTGACAAAAGATACGATCAACTCCATTGAACTTGTTTAATAAGAACCAAGAAATCAGTCCCTGTAGTCACGCAGTTGGTCTCATTGTTCAAAAGCAATAATAATATCTGTAATAAACAGAGAAAAAGCTGCCCAGCATCTCAAAGGCAATCTTTTATTCCAAAGCAGCAGTGCTTTATTCTCATCTAGCTACTGAAACATAAATAATTTAAAAAGTAATTTTCCTTGTCACTTATTAAAGACGAAACACTGTGGAAGGAAATCGGGTGCTCATGAAAGTAAGAAAGTGATAGCAGTGGTCAAAGCCATGCAATCAAACAGCTCTATCAATGTCTGTCAATCCTAACATGCACCATCCCTGCTGTTCCGGCCCTGGACTTCCCCTGAACACAGACTATCATATATGCTGGACTGTGCCAATTTGGATTATGTACCTTTCTGATGTTTGTTGTGGTGGAACTCCAGCCGTAGCTAGAATCCCATTGTGCTAGGTGCTGTACAAACACAGAACAAAAAGATGGTCTCTGCCACAATATTACAATCCATGTATAGGACAAGAGTCAACAGGTGGATGCAGACAGCTAAGCAGGGAAGCTCAAGAAATCTGTGAGACAACATGGACCAGTGTGACAACAATATTCAGCTAGCTGCCAAAGTCAAGCCACATCAGAGATAAAAAAAAAAAAAAAAAGTACCTTAAGCCCCAGCACTTCTTTCATTATAAATAAAGCCCTGGAATTAACACACACACTGGGCTAAACTACTGGAATATACTGTGATGTTATTGACTGCAAGCACCCAGGAACTTACTTTCATTCTTATCTGAAAGATAACAACACAGGTGCCGTCACATCATGCTCATTATTGACTCACAGGGGAAACCACCATCTGTTGAATCAACAAAACTGTATTGTAGGCATTCCTGAGTGGTGGGCTAGGGAAATGCTGACTCAACACTACCCTGGTTAAGGTTTAAGATGCGGGTGGCTCTTGGCCCAAGGTCGTATGGCTGCAGGTACGCCAACACAGCAAAGCCATAGCATTCTCTCCGCTCGTAGTATTCATCTAGGATTAGATGGGAGATAAATTAGATCTGAAACATTAGAATGGATTTTAAAAAAAAAAGTCATACCTTTTCACTATGAAGAGCTGCGAAAACCTCTCCACCACCACCGTATCCCAGATAAAATTTGTACACAGTGCATGGCAGCCAGTTTTAAAATGTTACTGAATTGAGCACTAACTGCAAATAATATGAACTCACCTTTGGAATCTGGAAAGAGGGGCAGAGCTGTGGTTTTATGTTAGCTTCATGCAGTGATGGTTCATATCACGAAAACTATAATGATAATTATCTTTCTTTCCCCCCCCTTATTTTTGCATAATTCCCAGAGTTCAATACTGTAAAACGTTTGAGTTAAGCTATTACATTAATTAATAGTGTCACTGCAGATTGTTTTATTAATTTAACATAATGCAAGAGAGGTGGGTGAGGATGTGAAATGATTCACTTTGACGCACACTCATAAATTAGCCAAGCTATCTCTTACTTACATGTAATTTTGCACTTCACCAGAGGATTATAAACTATCAACCCAATGGCAACAGCATGATCTTACAGATACACGCAGAGTTAGTGAAGCCCTAAGAGTTGTGGCTAGAAAAAAATACTTTCTTCCACTTGTTGATATCCTTAGAAAAACACCTGCTTTGGGGAACTGATATCTGTGAAATGTAGGGCTCTCAGGATGAGAGAAAGAAGCCAGCAAATACCTTCTATCTCCCATCCTTCATCTGTTTTGCTCATTCGGGGCCAAATTCTTCCACCGCTGCTCACAGTGAGTAGTACTTCACACTGCAAGGAGCCTGAATGAAATGAATGGGTCTCTTCAGAAGTATGGTACTAGTCACTGTGTGGCTGAAAGGGATGCAGTGGGGAAAGGTGCAGTGGTTTGGCTGAATGTTAGCGCCACATGCAGGGAGGATTCTGGTGCTATAAAGCAAACCCCATATTTGAAGAAAAGTCACATGACTCTGCTTCCAGATCAGAAATGACAGCCAATGATGTCGTGTGAGGCTAGTTCATTGTTGCGTTGTGTATCAAAAATAACGATGTTCTGAATACGCAGAGTGCTTTCTGTCTGTAGTCAGCCAATGTCCTTTGGACATTTTGTAAGGCTTTGTTGCAATTGCAGGCTATTAATGCTTTAAATTGCATGCTGCGTGCTCCGGTTTCCTTACTTTAATTTCTTAATCTCCTTTTCATTATTCTCATGACATGACATATCTTTTCTCCTTTCCAGCTGCTCATATTCTCTTTTCTCCTCAGCCATGTTTACTTCCCAGCTCATTTCACATTCCTTTTTTCTTTAGGTAGGCAGGTACAGTTCGGTTTCTCTCCTCAGTTGAAATTAGCTTGGGGTTTTTTGTTCCTTCTTCCTCCCCTTTTAATCAGTATCAAGTTCAGGGGGGAAATGGGAGGGTATCTGTGGTGCTGAATCTTTGGCATTTCAGGGTTTATGTTCATTAAATCACATACCCCTGGTTGCTTTTCTCAGAAGTAAGATAGAGGGAATGGAATGGGCTCCCCCTTATGAAGGAAGGCCCTGGAGCTGCAACACAACTCTCTGTATCGCCTGCTGCCATCTGTGCACTGGAATAACAGTTTCCTTCAGTGCCCAGCAGCTTCATTAGTGTAAGCACAGATCCAGTGACTTCCTGCCTGCTCATCCCAATGTTTCCCTCAGGGCCAACCTAGTTGGAGGCAATGTAAACCCTTTTTGATAGCCTGGCTCACAGAAGGTAAGGCACAGGGTCTATGTACTAATCTTCCTAGACCTCTGGGGCAGAAGGTGACATGTGCTACTTCTGCCAAGAGATGAATTTCATTGCGAGGGCTTTGACTTGCCCTGTTCTTCACCTCTTCTGCTGTCATTTGAACCACAGGTGCTGTTTCCCCTATTCACTGGGCTCCTTGATTTGCAAACCCCCTGCCCCCGAAGGAAACCAACATATGGGAATCTGCTGGGGTCCCTGTCTCTCTTTCCCAATAATGGGAAACAAGTTTTGCCAGAATGAAACAAGCACCTTGCAGAGGACAAGAAAGTTCCTGGCAGGATTCCAGTGGGTACCATTAATGTCAAATATTATTGCCCCCCCCTGCTGCGTGGACACTCGGTGTTGTGCTCCTCCTGTTCTGTGCCTAATCTTACAATAGATGTTTCTTGGTGGAGTTTGGAGCCTATTTTCTATTCTTCAGACTGGACACTGTATATAATATTTCAACACACCTTTATCTTTTAAGGGCCCGATCCTTTGTGAAAAATTTCAGGGCTGTTTCTGGTATCTAGGTAAAACCCTGTAATAAGTCTCGAGCTAATTCCCTATTTAGGGGACTTCCAAGGGGAAAAAAAATTGTATTAGGCCCAACATATACCTGCAAATTTCTGCCCACAAAGTGCATTATAGGCTCACAGCTGAGTATCTGCACTTCTCAGTAACCTGATTAGTACTGACAATCAGTTTGCCAGAAAGGGCAGCTACACAGGTCTATGCCCACTACTTAACTGTGGGAGCAAACTGCACCCAGAAAATGGAAGCCATCTTTCTGAAAACCTACCCCTTCCACTTCTCAAAAATTCATTTACAAAGATGGCAGAGGGAAGGTGTTCAGGCAGGCTATGCATGGGTGTTAGGAAGGGAAGCACTACCCCCAGCAATACATTCTTTCTACATAAGTCACCAACCAGCCCAATATAGGGTATTTGGAAACAGAGCCCAGTCATTCTGGCACACAGGGATTAGTATATGTTTTCCTTTTCTGCCCTTTAACTAGAGATAGATCCATATTTCAGAAATTAGGATCCAGGCTGGAATCTGAATCTATCCTTCCCCAATGCTTTTGGGACTTTGGGCTGTTTAATAAGAATGATCTGATTTCATGATCTTTCCGATCCAGATTGGACCTTTTCCACAGTTAAGTGCAGGTCAATTGCAAAGTACTGACTGGCTCCATTTATGACTTCAAGGTTAAGTTTGGATGAAGGGGACACTGTAGTTTTTAAATTAACTAAATCTTTTTTTAACCTCAGACAGATCTTGCTTTTGTTCAATTCTAGGATTGGATAGACCTTCATATTGGTCTATCCTAGGGAGGTGGCGGAATCTCTCTTTGGAGATATTTAAGGTCCGGTTAGACAAAACCCTGGCTGGGATGATTTAGTGGGAGCGGTCCTACTTTTAGCAGGGGGTTAGACTAGATGACCTTGTGAGGTCCCTTCCAGCCCTAAGATTTTATGATTCTATTATTCTAATTTACTTCAAAATTTAATCCTTTCCAATCATGCAGCCTAGAGATGGCCTCCCCTTTGAGAGAGGGGTAACGGGTGTGTGAGAGCTATGCAGAGAAACATCAGACAATGTGAATCTTTCACTGTCAGGCTAGATCCTCTATCAGCTTTTCATATTTCCTTTTTTCAAAATAAAATAAAATAATATAAAACCTCAACGAGTCACACTTTATCTTCCTCACTAGTCAGCTTCAATGACAAAGGATAAATTGGCCATCAGGCAGATGTTATAATCCCTACCACTCCAGAAAGTCGATAATTCAACTTCATGACAAACTCACCCTTCGTTGGATCTGTATTAAGAATTCTGAGTCAATGGACATCCTGACAGTAACAGTAGTTATGACTGGGACATCCTATCATGCCCACCATTGATTAGAACAGACCCATTTTGTGAGGAATGGTTTGGTTCATCTTGAACATGTTATACACCAAATACTTGTAACGGGTTTGCTATCCTGGTGGCGGTGTCTTTTTTTGTTTTCCTCACATACCACCAGCTGAATTTCAGGAACTTTCACTGTAGAAATGAAGGTGCATGGCAAAAATACTATGTTCTTGACTTCTCTGTGACAAATTCAGTTTTATGCCATTTTCGAGGGCAGCCTTTACAGTACCGGCTTCCTTTCAACTGGATTTAATTATTCTCTCTTGTGTAGTAAAAAAAAAACTACCAGTATTTCACGGCCATAAACAGCCACTGCTTTTATGCACCAAGTTATATTTACAGTTGGGCTACCCTTAAAAAATGTTTTGTTTGCCCTTTCTTGTTAAATTTCAGCAAAAATCAGTTGGCAGGAATGTTCTGCACTACTATTTCTGCTTAGTTTACAGCCCCATACCACTTGCCTACAATCTCACGTGATTGAGTGTGAGGCATGATTATATTACCGTAGATATGGGAGAGGGGGAATGGATTGTGTTAGGTTTTAGAAAACCTTGTCGGTTGGGATGAGGTCATATTTTAATTGAAGCCCAGAGTTGTGGGGAGATTTGAACGAATGGTTTCAATCTATCTGTAACTTTTTACAGCTAAATACTCAGGGGAGTATCCTGACTCTCATTGAACAGTACCTTACATGACAAGTGGTCCTATTGAAGTCAATGGGAATATGGGTGTCAGAATCTGGCCCTCGCTATCAACACAAATTTGCCTTGGTAATCACATGAGTCAAAGAAGGGGGAGTGGGAAATTACTGGTCAGAAACCAACACTATTTATCTGTATTTATAGTTAGCCGGGGTAAACACTGCAGTCTCATCCGGTGAGGACTCTGTGCTCAGAGCCTCCACTGACATCAGGGATCGCCCTGCTCTGTCCTCCTCAGGACCCACTGATGAATGATACAAGTAGCTAATCTGCAGTGGAACACAGCCCCATTGAGCAAGCTGTTGGTGAGCAGCCAGGGGGAATATAACCCGACTGCGCCAACACATACATTGTAAGTAATGGACACTCGTAGGTATGTCTACACTTGTTAAGTTGACTCTGTTAATTCGACTTAACAAGGTCGACTTTAAGTTGACTTAAGTTGACCTTGTTAAATCGACTTAACAGAGCCTGTAGTGTAGACATACCCGTCTATACTGGCTTTAAGTCGACTTAAGTCAACTTAATAAGGTCGACTTAAGTCGACCTTCAGAAGTGGTGTTATTAAGTCGACTTAAGGAAGCACATAAGTCAACTTAACAAGTGCCCAGCATGGACGCAGAGTTCTGTAGGTTGACGTAAGTGTCCTTAGGTCGACCTAAGGCGCCAATGTAGTTGCACCTATATAGCGAACAGGCCAAGGGCTAGCAAATGGTTGATTGCAATGCAGGGGTGCTAATGGGCTGGTCTGGGAGCATCCTGGCTAGCAGAAGGTGATTCCCCAAGGACTCGTGGAGAACCGAAGGTGTGTTGTGACTTTGAAAACTTGTTTTCATTTTCGACACTTAGGCTATGTCTACACTGGCAAGTTAGTTCGAATTAAGAAGGCTAAAGCTCCTAATGGCTACACTTTGCTTTAGTTAGTTCGAATTAAGGGCTTCCTTAATTCAAACTAAGAAGTGAAATGAATGGGGATCGCTAATTTGAACTAAGCAAGTGCTTGCTTAGTTCGAACTAACATTCCAGTGTGGCTATGCTAGTTCGAATTAAACTAATTCGAACAAACTAAAATTAGTTCAAATTAGTTAGTTCGAACTAACTAATTTGAACTAATTTTAGCAAGTGTAGACATAGCCTTAGTGTTTATATACCAAAGTGATAGATTCCAGTAAATACCTAAAATACATAGATATTTTGGACCAATTTTCATTTATACCGCATCTAGTTTTAGGTTCATTCACACTGCCAGAGAAGTGTAAAGGGGCCTTTGTTTAAATAAGAAACAGATTCTTTACCTTTGTCACATGTATTCTTGACCCTCATGATTTATGCCCAACCGACCTATGCTTATTGCTATTAATACATTATGTAACACTATGATGTTTCCCAAAGATTAGATTTTTTTTTTTAAATTGGGATTGGATGTTTGTCTAAAAGATATGATCTAGGAATTATTTTTATGAATCTCTGTGTGATAGGCCTGTGTTATATAAGAGGTCAGACTAGAAGATCATGGTGCTTCCTTTTGGCCTTCCAGTCTCTGACTCCAGCAAGCCCTCCATCTGTGAAACTCCCACTGAGGTTATGTTTTCTCATGTACATAGCCATGAATTTAACTGCTTGGCAACCAAGCTTGTATGATTTCTATCTCCAGTTGCTGGGTAGAGCAGTTTCATTACTATCTTTTATGTCTGTTCTTTTGTAACCCTTCATGTTTGTGTCACCATGCAATGCACCAAAGAGCTTGTTCTCCTCCTAAGTGCATACCAGAGAGCTAGCCAGGCGATCGGGGCTGAGTGTCATCTGTAGGTCAGGACTCTCGTTATTGATACATCTTTATGTGCATTTTTCTGGCTTGCTTGCTTTTTTTGTACTAAAAGGGGATAATAATATCCATAATGATGAGAGAGTGAGCCTACAAAAATGATTGATACATTTTCTCCCTAGTCCTAATGAGGAGAGATTCAAACAGAATGAGTTCATATAGTCAATTTTCTCACTAGCAGCCATTGTAGAGTTCCCACGTGGAAACATGGGGAGAGAAAATAGGAGAGTAGCTCTATTAGATGGCCTATTAATATGCACAACAGGCTCTTCTTCCCCAGGCAGGGTTTGGGGTTTTTTTTTTTTAATTGAGTTATTTGGAGTATTTCTGGAAACAGATTCAATTAACATTGATTTTTTTTTTCTTTTTTTAATTTTCAGGAATGGCAGTACTTAACTGAGAACCCAAAATGTATTTGTCCTACACCATTAGCATGAATGCTGCCATATCTCTCTGCTTTAATGGAGATAAAAAGTGGTTAGTCTAAAATCTCTTTGCAAACACCTCATAAGAACATAAGAACATAAGAAAGGCCGTACTGGGTCAGACCAGAGGTCCATCTAGCCCAGTATCTGTCTACCGACAGTGGCCAGTGCCCAGGTGCCCCAGAGGGAGTGAACCTAACAGGCAATGATCAAGTGATCACTCTCCTGCCATCCGTCTCCATCCTCTGATAAACAGAGGCTAGGGACACCATTCTTAACCCCTTTCTGGCTAATAGCCATTTATGGACTTAGCCACCATGAACTTATCCAGTTCCCTTTTAAATATTGTTATAGTCCCGGCCTTCACAACCTCCTCAGGTAAGGAGTTCCACAAGTTGACTGTGCGTTGTGTGAAGAAGAACTTCCTTTTATTTGTTTTGAACCTGCTACCTATCAGTTTCATTTGGTGACCCCTGGTTCTTGTATTATGGGAGTATTTAAACAACTTTTCCTTGTCCACTTTTTCCACATCAGTCATAATTTTATATACTTCTATCATGTCCCCCCTCAGTCTCCTCTTTTCCAAGCTGAAGAGGCCCAGCCTTTTCAATCGTTCCTCATACGAGGCACTCTCCAAACCCCTAATCATTTTAGTTGCCCTTTTCTGAACCTTTTCTAGTGCTAGAATATCTTTTTTGAGACGAGGAGACCACATCTGTACACAGTATTCGAGATGTGGGCGTACCATGGATTTATATAAGGGCAATATACATTTGCAGTCTTATTTTCTATCCCCTTTTTAATGATCCCTAACATCCTGTTTGCTTTTTTGACCGCCTCCGCACCTCAGCCATATGTGTGGAGAAAGATGCTGTTACACATATTTTCCTCCCTGTACTGCCCATCCACCCACCTGTACTGCTCATCCACCCACCAAGCTCCAGTAAAACAGAACATATCAGTGAGCCAGTGATGAATAAGTTCCAAAGGGGGAGCCATGTTAGTCTAGGTCATCCAAACAAACAAGGAGTCCTGGGGCACTTTTAAAGACTAACATTTATTTATCGCATGAGCTTTCGTGGGAGAAAATCCCACTTCGTCAGATCCTTTGAAGATGGGGAACTTACAGAATGGGCGGAAATTAAATGCAGGAAAATGTATGACACAGGATTAGGTCCAGCTGTAACAGCAAATCAGAATAGGTGTTGGGATTCAAATGCTGGGGAACAGCATATAGAGGAAGGTGAGGTCAAATCACTTGTTGTAATGAGAATAAAATCTGTAGTCCCTGTTTAACCCTGAGGCAATGGAGTCAGATTTGCATACAAGTTCCAGTTTTGCAGTTTCTCTTTGAAGCTGTGATTTGTTATTCATTTGTTTGAGCACTGCTATTCACAAGTCATCAATGGAGTGAGCAGGGAGATTGAAGTGTTCCCCTATTGGTTTTTGAATGTTGTGATTTCTGATATCAGACTTGTGTCCATTTATTCTTTTGCATAGAGACTGTCCTGTTTGTCCAGTATATATGGCAAGGGGTCATTTCTGGCACATGATGGCATAAATAACAATGGTGGATGAGAAGGTGAATGAGCCCTTGATGGAGTAACTGGCTTGATTAGGTCCTGTGAGGGTCTCTTTTGTGTAGATATGGGGGCAAAGTTGGCAACATGATCTGTTGCAGGGATATGTTCCTGCTTTAATGTTTCTGTTGTTTGGTCTGTAGTTGCTCGTGAGTATCTGTTTAAGGTTGGGGGGCTGTCTGTAAGCTAGGACAGGTCTGTCTCCCAAGGCTTGAGACAGTGAGGGACCGTTGTGTAGAATACGTTGTAGATCCTTGATGATTTGCTGTAGAGGTCTGACTTGGGGGCTGTAGGAGATGACCAGTGGCATTCTGTTGTTTTCTTTTATGGGCTTCTCCTGTACTAGTTGACTTCTGGGTACCTGTCTGGCTCTGTCAATCTGTTTCTTCACTTTCTCAGGTGGGTATTGTAGTTTTAAGAATGCTTGATAGAGATCCTGAAGGTGTCTGTCTCTGTCCAAAGGATCGGAGCAAATGTGGTTATATCTTAGGGCTTGACTGTAGACAATGGATCACGTGGTATGTCTTGGATGAAAGCTCGAGGGATGTAGGTAACTATAGCGATTAATAGGCTTTCGGTATAAGGTGGTATTTATGTGTCCATCACTAATTTGCACGGTAGTGTCTGGAAAGTGGATCTCCTGTGTGGAGTGTTCCAGGCTCAGTTTGATTGTGGAGTGGAAATTGTTGAAATCTCTGTGAAAGTCTTCAACGGCATCCTTACCATGGGTCCAGATGATGAAGATATCATCAATGTAGTGTAAGTAAAGTAGAGGTGCTTTGGGATGAGATGTGAGGCAGCGTTGTTCTAAGTCAGCCATAAAAATGTTGGCATATTGTGGGGCCATGCAGGTACCCAGAGCGGTGCCGCTGACTTGAAGGTATAAACAGAGGTTAAAGTATAATTTGATGGGCCCCAGAACCCTCCAAATCTCTGGACCCCTTCTCGTATTGTCTGGGCCCCCTTCATGCATGTGTGGGCCCCAGCCCAAGTAGGCATTTGCAACCACTTCTCAGTACCACATGCATGAGTTATCGCTTCATAAAAATATTTATAATTTTATATGGCGTTTATGTCTATAGCAATTATTGTCACAAACTAGCTAACACTGCATCACACAATAAATATTGTGATTAACTACAGCAGGGTGTAGGACCTGCCAGCAGCCAGGGCAGGGTGGAACATGCATTCTGCCTGATTTTTCTATTTTTAGGGGCCCTGGAACTCCAGCATCTCAAATTTGGGGGCCCTGGAACTGTGTTCCGGTGCGTTCCCCCTTACTTTAGCCCCTGGGTATAAACTATCTTCAAATGTGAAATGGTTGTGGGTCAGTACAAAGTTACAAATTTCAACCACAAGTTGTGCTGTGTCATCATCTGGGATGGTTCTTCTAATGGCTTGTAATCCACCTTTGTGTGGGATGTTGGTGTAAAGAGTCTCTATGTCCATGGCCAGGATAGTGTTTTCTGGAAGGTCACCAATGGATTGGATTTTACTCAGGAACTTTTTAGTGTCTCGGAGATAGCTAGGAGTGTTGATAGCATAGAGTCTGAGGAGAGAGTTCACATAGTCAGATAAGCCTGCTGTAAGTGTGCCAATGCCTGAGATGATGGGGCATCCAGCATTTCCTATTGATTCCTAGGAATCAATCAAGTCACGTACGATAAATGAACTTTATATCTGTTTCTTTCAGTATTTATTTTTAGGATTTCACTGTGGCATTACTGTGCCGCAGTAGAGGGCACTATTTTGAATTCTTTTTCTCCCTTTGTCTCTCCCTTCCCCCGGATTGCTGTAGCGCTGTTTCTCCATAGTTCATCCTTGTGACATCTCACCAATGGCAGAGACAGGTGAAGCTGTCACTAATGGAGCTCTAAGAATTAGCCAGCAGCCAGAAGAGTGTTCGTGCACCATCACTCTCTTGCTGTAAGGAATGAGTTTCCAGTAGTGCAGAACAAAAAGTACTTCATGCATATCCTCTGGTTTTCAGGAGTTCTACTCTGCCCTTGGTATTTGAGGATCCCACCCCTTTCTCTTCAAGTGAAAAAGAAATTTCTGCTTTGACAATATATTGGCCAGGTGAAAATGGCATGGAGGAAAATGGAATGCAAAATAAATTACCCTGCATTAGCTAAGGAAAAAAATCCAGCTTCTGATAAATGTTCTTGTTTTTTGAGAGCAACATCCTTTGTCATCTCCATATATTTTGTCCTTAAAAGCTTGAGAAGACTGTTATTAATGATGTGCTTAGGATTTTTAGGAGCTGTAATCCTACTTGCATTTGTTTCTCTCCCTTGTCTTATTGATATGGGGACTTAGGAACACATTACTGCAAACCCAGGAGAATAAGACCAACTCATTTCCACGTTTCAAATCTGGATTAAAAGGAGTGCACAATTTGAATGCTGTTTAAAGGTTCGTGAACATAGTCTTGCAAATTAAAACAATCTCTTGGTATAATGAGTCTTTTATTGTTTCTAAGTTAGTGGGGCGGGGAAAGAGAGAGAGAGATACAGAGTCTTATTTTGTACCAGAAACCTTCAAGGGGGGGAGGGAACCCCAAAACAATCTTCAGAAGATTGAGAGAATTTTTGATGGATGGTACGAACAAAAAGCCCTTTGTTTCCCATGGCCTCGCAGCTGATTGAAATCTACATTGCAGCATGTCCTTCAGTCTTTACGTCTTCTTATTTGTTAATTGTTTTGGTAAACTGTGACGGTAAAGGTGAGCTTAACACACTAAAATGTGTTTCTCATTTTGCTGTCAAGCATACAGTGCTGAAAATACTATATCCGTAATCAGAATTTTTTCATCACAGTCTGAAATCAATGTTCTGAAGTAAAGCAGCCGATTCTCCTGTCACTTATACATGTGCAAACCAGGAATCTCTGGTCAGTGGTATAGATGAGAGCGTGAGGCTTATAGTGCTCAAGATGGAGGTCCCATTGCTTGAGTCATTTGTTTAAGAAAGCATTAGAGATTAAGGAATATATTTACATTGGAAGGGGGATGGATGAAATAATCTAAGAAATTATTTCTATCATTCATTCTGTAGTGCTAGGAAACCATACAGTGTAAGATTCCATTACTGAAGAACAAAATCTAGATAGTCACTCCTCGTGACCACCACTGAGCAGACACAATATGTCACACAGGATGGAATTTCTGGTCAAAACCAGGAAGGGAACCCCACCTCAAAATAGGCAAAAGCCCAGTGGTCAAGGCACTCATTTGGGATAGAGGAGATACAGGTTGAAGTTCTTAGTATGAATCATGAAGAGCAGTGATTCTCCTAAACATTGGGCTAGAGAGGTCTATCTCTCTGCCCTAGTTCATATTTAATTGTTTATACAAAGTGAAACAGCAGAGACAAAGAGAGAGAGACTACCTCTATAGCCTGATGGTTAAGGTTCACTGGGGGTGTGGAAGATCCTAAACCAAGTCTCTTTTGAAATTTGAAAGTTGCTAGATTTGTTTTGGTGGGAAATGTTCTGGGCAGTTGATTTTGTTTGTTTTGTCGTTATTTTTAAAACACATTGAAACCTCTTCACTGATTGCAAATGATTCATTGCCAGGTCTATCATTGTTATCCCATTAGAATTTGTCATAAGATATGTCTGGGACCCTTTTGGAAGTGTCTTTTCATTAGATCTTAGAGATCTACTCTTTTACGTAATAATAAGATACACTGAGCACGGAAAAGATCATTAGAAAGTAACGTACAGTTTGATAACAACATGTTTTAGGGTTTTTGAGGAAGGCTATGAGTTCGTGTAAAGCACTTGGATTTTGTATTTAATTAACATCTATTGCTGTTCCAAAACATTAGGGATTGTGCAATTTAAATTCAGCGATCACATTTATGCTGTTTTACAAGTGAGGTTGAAACCAAAATTAGAAACCCTCAGTAACCTGTGAGTGACGGGGGACTTGTACCTAAAGTGGTTTTGATTTTTATCAAGTCCCTTTATGGAGTTCCAACATATGTTTTGAAATATTTGAGAAGAATTAATTACAATGAAGGAACAACGTTTTGTGTCCCTGTAGTC
Source organism: Pelusios castaneus (assembly GCA_007922175.1). Taxonomy (NCBI): domain Eukaryota; kingdom Metazoa; phylum Chordata; order Testudines; family Pelomedusidae; genus Pelusios; species Pelusios castaneus. The sequence goes on from ML685868.1 coordinate 5,803,964, forward strand.
TTTGCAGTGAACACCACCTTCCTTCCTTTTCCAAACAGTGCCATTTTGAGTCAGGTACTCAATGCCAGTATCAAGCGCATCACCTCTGTGAAAGGTTGGATTTATGTTGTATGATGGTTTTGATTTGAATGAGCATCTGGCCGGGTTTCTACACCTTATTCACAGGTGCTAGAAACCTACTGAGTATTTCGGCACTTCCTGTTACAAATCAGAATCTTTAAAACCTTTATGAATAGAAATAGCAAACATCAAGGGCAGGTTGTTTGGGTTTTTTCTCCCTAACCTACTGTTCTTACACTGTATTCTGGGATAACAGTGGTACTGTGCTCTGTGTGAAGTACTCCTATTCTAGAATACATGCATGTTTATTTGACTCCTTAGAACCAAATTTTACCTTGATGTTCGGGAACTTGAAACTGTTGGGCATAGCACTTTTATACGAGAAATTAAATATCCCAGGACCCACAATAAAAATAGGAGTTGAAAAATAGTTATAACAAAAACACTTGGACACATTATGATGCTTTGCATGCTTAGAACATTGCATACATAACTCCTGTATTATTATTTTCCCCACTTTATACAGAGGGAAAAAAAACTTGAATGATTTGCTCAAGGCTCCACAGCAAGTCAGATGGACAGCCAAGATTAGATCTCAGATATTCCAGACTTCTCCCCACCACCCCCTTTAACCACTCCTCCCTACTATGCTATCAGTCTGTATCAGCCTATGCACTTCATAGCAGGTTGGTTGAAGAACTTTACAGTGTACAGTTGGTTTGAATGCTTCTGCAGGCATTATAATGCTAGTTGCTTTCTCTAAATTGTCGAAAGGACAGGCATTTGCTGGGAAACAATATCTGCTTGCATATGTTGCATGAGTATTGTCAAGAATCAGGTCATGTAGCACTGAGGTCTTAGGACTAAGGACTTATTAAGCTAAAAATATTTCACTTTGAAAAAAAAATTACATAGTGACCCGATCATGAAAATCATGTGACTAAATGGTGAATGGGTTAACAGGGGCCTACAAAATTATCTATTTATAAAATGGCATAGGAGAATAGTTTGGGGGTTATGATGTGAGAGCTGGGAAGGAAAGATTGAAATATATGGCCAAATTCTTTGCTGGTGTAAATTGATGCAGCACTACTGACTTCAATGGTGCTTTGCTTCAATTTACCCTACTCCAAGAATTTGGTACCAACCCAGTAAAACCTTTGTTCACTAATAAAATTATTAGCATATGGAATGCTCTTCTGTATGCTGTAGTAATGATGGTACTCAAAGCAAATTAGCTGTTAAAGGAATAGTAATATCACAGGGACATCTTCTAGATATGGGTTCTTGATGGGAAAAGAAGAAGGGGGGGTGGATTACTGGTTCCTTCCATCTTGAATTTTCAGGGCCAAGTTTCCAAAGAGTTTCTAAAAAGTTACCTGCCACCTTTGTGGCTGCATCACTTTGCAGCTCTGAAGCCAGCAGTTGCTCATGCCCAGACTGGAGATTTTTTATGTACATTAGCTTTTTTGTTTTTCCGGTCATCCAGTTACCAGGCTGAAATGCCACCTTTATATGTAGTTTGTGGCATTCTTTATGCACAACTGCAAAAATCACAATGCCATTTTTAAAGATCTATTGAAAATGTGAGTGGGATTTTCCTAAGTCAATCATCATTAGAATTTGTTCCCATTGAAACCAATGGAAAATTCACACAGAATGCGTGTTGAAAAGTCTTAGAATGCTATGTTAAATTCATAAAATATGTTTTTATGAATTACATATTAAAAATTTATATTGGATCAATCAAAACATCCAATCCAACCAACAGGCAACCAATCGAAGATAAATGGGGTAACTAGCTCAAAGATGGAGCTACAGACAGTTGGCTATGTTAAGAAACTGATTATTGTTATCTGGCCTTTTCAGTTTTTTCAGTTACCTTGATTTAATTTTGTGTAATTCAATCAATCTCTGAAAATAGCCTTTTCCAAATATACTTTCTCAAGCTGCTGCTCAGTTACTACATTTTTAGGGTTGTACATTAATTGCAGCATTCTATTTACTGTATTAAGAACCTTAGCAGTTCTCTTTCTTTTTTACTGAAACTATATTATAGAAAATGGCAGACTACTTTCCTTAGCTGTTCCTTGCAGGCACACAATTGAAAATGAATAGGCAGTTATACTGCTAAGAAGAAGTTAGAAATGTTGCCTCTATCTTCAGGTATGCTAGAGCATTCTGTTCAGTGCATATGACAAGAGAGTCACCTTTCCACACTTTGGATTTAGGGAGCCAGTTCTGCCCCAAGATCAATTCAGAGCAGCCTCAGAATTGCTCTAAGTTGTGCTTACCTGCAATAGAACCTTAGGGCTCTAGCGTCTGTCACACCTCCTCCCATGGTGGGGACCCAGGATGGGATTACATACCTATCCCAGGGTGCATGAGTTTTGGATTCCTCTACAAAAGGGGAATTATGAGTTTGCTCTGTTAAAATAGCTCTCCCCTCTCTTTGTGATGCAGGAATAGTGCAAAGGAAGCAAAAAGCAAGGAGCCAAAGATTGGTGCATAATTTCTATGATGAATTGGGCTAATATATGTGATAGAACTCAGAATTACAACCAATCTCCCTTCCCAAGGTGTTTATAATTCTGAAATGTTTGTTATGGTTGTTCTTTTAAAACGTATGGTTGTTTCAAAAGTGTACAACTCAGCATTGATTTAATACAGCTTGAAATTCACTATGCAGAAGAAAAATGCTGGTTTTAATCACCTTAATTTTAAATGAAACAAGCACTGAAACAGTTTCCTTACTTTGTCAAATCTTTTTTAAAATGTTCCCTTTTTTTTTAATCATTTACATTTAATGTAGTACCATACTGTGTTTGCTATGTGTGGAGGGGGCAAAAGAAGAGGGCTCCGCTGCCTGATTGCATACTTGCAGTTCTAAAGGAGGTGTGTGATTGACAGGTCAGTTCGTAACTCTTGAGGTTCTACTTTAGTGATTAGGCCTTCTTTAATGGCCTCCACTCTATCCAATAATCTTAAGACCCTTTCACAGGCACTGATAGATCAAGTTTCAGAATACCCGTGTTGAGTCATGGCAAATATTGTCCCATTTTATGGTTAGAGAAAATGAGGTGCAGAGACACCCAAGAGTACCAGAGAATCCGTATCAGAGACAATACACAGGATTACTAATCATATCATGCTGTTTCTAAGGTAGAGGTCCAACTGGCTATCTGCCATTCTGTCAGGAATACAAAACAATGCTATACTGGAATTTGTTCACCTAATCACATTAGAGATATTAACACACACTTGAGACCAAAAATATTTCGGTGGTATGGAGGATCAAAAATTAAAAAGGAAATGAGTGATTACATAGAAATTAATTTCTATGTACTGTTATGGAAAACATAATCAATTATGTATGTGAACAAGCCTCAAACCTGCCAGAAAATAAAAATGCTGAAGGGGAAAAAAAAAAATAGGTAGGGAGGCTGAATTAATATCTGTTGAAATTGATGAACAAGCGGATAAAAGAAATGAAAAAAATGCACTCAGCAAAAGCCACAATTGTGCCATCTCAATGTGAAAAAAATAATATAAAAAAATAAGTTTTTTAGAACAGACAACCTTAAAACCAACGCACTAAAAGGGACAAAACAAGTACAGAAGTCATTCAGATGGTCTGACTTCTTGTACAAGGCATTTTAAGCACTCTGAATGCATTTGTTTGCACGAGATTGGGTGGCCACTGTACATGCTACACTGGCCAGCCAACCTTTTTCAAACAAATGCATTCACGGTGTGTAAAATGCCTCATGCAAGAAGTCTGACCAATCTGAATTACTTCTGTACTTGTTTTATCCCTTTTAGTGCGTTGGTTTTAAAGTTGTTTGTTCTAAAAAACTTATTTTTAAAATTATTTTTCAATCAAGATTAAAAGTAGATCAAATTAAAATTTATGTGAACAGCTGCTTTTCAACCCCAGGTGGGATTCAAACCACTGATGGGTGTGTTTCCAGCCTCTTGCTCTAACCCCCATACCCCAGGGCTAGATGTCTTGGAAGTTTTGTGCTGGGTGCAAGTTGCCATTAAAACCTATAACCATTACATCATCTGCTGGAGAAAGGTGGGAAAGCACAGGGAATACAGACAGACAGACAAAGCGAAGTTAATTTAAAGGTCGTCTAATAATTTGTTAAAAGAGAAGTGCTCCACAGAAAGCCTCTGTGCTCTGATTGCATTGTGAGGTTAGTAGGTAAGAATCAACTTTCCCTTTGGACCACCTCTAAAGGATTACTCTTTGGTTAGAGTTAGTCAAAGCACTTTTGACAAAACAGTTTTCCATCAGAAAAGGCATTTTCATCTAAACGTTTCACAGAAACGCATCAGTTTAGCCAGGAAAAAGTTTAAATGACTTGTTGCCTTTGTCATTTCTTTTCAATAATGATGAAGAATTTTGTTTCAATTAATTCCACTTAGACATTTTTGGTGGTTCTGGAGAGAAATGTTTTGAATCTTTGTTCTGCATGATACCAAAATTTCAGCTTTTCGTTCCACTTGGGAATTAAAACAGATTTTGGTATGTTAGAATTTTGTGTGGAAAGGAAAAATCTTTTCCCAATGAGCTATAGTAGTGATAGAATAACAGTACTTGCTGTAGCAATTTACAGACTTGAATGAAGTTGGCCCCCATGGCACCCTCACGAAGTTGGTGATAGTATCCACAATATAGGGTGTGTCTATACTTGTAAATTAAGTTGACTTAAGCAGGCTTAAGTCGACTTAATTTACTCTGTGTCTACACTTGAGTTTTCTTAATTCAACTTAAGCAGTTCCTTAAGTCGAATTAAGGGAAAGTTAGTTTGAATTAGTAAAACCTCATTTTACTTCGAACTAGTTAGTTTGAATTAACCCCATGTGTCCATGTTAGTTCAAACTAACTGCTTAGTTCGAACTAACCAGCACATTGAGCTTAATGCAACTGACTAATTCGAACTAAGCAAGTGCCATGCATGACATTTGCTTAGTTCGAACTAGCATGCTAGTGGGGCCATGCTAGTTCGAATTAAGTTAATTCAAACTAACTGAATTAGTTACTTCGAATTAACTAATTTGAACTAACTTTGGTAAGTGTAGACATAGCCATAGAGATGAGTAAATAGAAAAGTTACATAATTTTTTTTAAGGATTGCACAAAGAATTTCTTTTATGGCTGTTCTTGTGATGGCCAGCATATGGGCTAATATACTAGAGATTGAACTGGAGACTTCCAAAGCTGAAAACATGAGTTTCTTCAACTAGAGCTAAGTAGACAGGGTCTCTAGAAGACAGCCAGAGGAGATTTGTATCCTCTGTGGATCTGACACAGAGGACCATACAATGCACACTGGCTGTGGATTTACACATTCATTAATAATTAACACATTTCTCTTGCATCTAGAGGCAATAATCAGGAATGGGCTCCATTGAACAAGGAGCTTTACACAGAATTACACCCAGTCCATGTCCCAAAGGGCTTAGAACTCAGGCACTCCAGGCTCCTGGTCCCATTCTTGAATGTCTAGATAACAGCTCCAACTTTATTGGCCACGAGAAGGAAAACAAACAAGAGGTCCTGTGGCACTTTTAAAGACTAACAAATTTATTTATCACATGAGCTTTCATGGTAGAAAATCCCACTTCGTCAGATGCTTTGAAGATGGGGAACTTTTTCTCCCACGAAAGCTCATGTGATAAATAAATTTGTTAGTCTTTAAAAGTGCCACAGGACCTCTTGTTTGTTTTGCTGATCTAGACTAACACGGCCACCGCTTTGGAACATGAGATGGAAAGATTTATTAGGCCCCATCTTTCTGACTGCTGGGGTTTAGGCTTGAATTATTTACCATCATGTGATTCAGAGTAAGTGATGACATTGGTAAGGTAACCATTTTTTCCTACATTTACAATGTACAGCTATTGAAAAGTATAAGGCAGTGTTTTAGCAGATGATCTGGGAAGAGCTTGATCTAGGCATTTTGCCAGAAACGCTCATATGAACTTCTGGATACTCTGTTTTCAGATGCTCAATCAGCAATCAATCTCTTAATGCATTTGATTGGAATCTCTTTGCTCCTGTGGCTTTTGATAGAAGGGTCATTTACAAGTGTAACAGGATGATGGCCAAGAGGTTTTTGGCCAGTCAGCACTATTCAGTTAACCCCATTCTGCTACATCAGGACAGGGTGTGGAACTTAAAATGAAGAAAGTCCAGTAGTAGAGTATGCTGTGGGTGGCAGAGAGCAAGAAGGCTGCTGCAGGAGATTAAGACAATAGGGTAGAAAAGACTGCACTGAGGTGGGACTGGTTGACAGCCAGGAGCTGGCTGAGGACTGTGGCTGGCTACAGACCTTTGCAGAAAGCTGGGCATTGAGCCTGGCTGGGCCAAAGAATCATTTGGTTTTGCATTTTGTTTATTGGACTGTATCTTAAGAACTCCATTACCCTGGAAGTGGTTAAATGTTTTAAGGCAACTCACCAGGAGGGCCAAGTCACCACTATGGTGGGATTAGGTTAAAGGCTAACCAAAGGGAAACTGAGGCAGAGCTACTGTAGTGCCCCATAATGCTTGGAGGGAGTGCTCTGGGGCAGTGAGTGTTGTAAAACATGGTATGGTGAGTGGCAGCTGTCATAAAATGAACACTTGTCAGTTTACTCCTGATTTAAACCCTAGTCATTTCAATATCCTGATACCACAGTTCTTGAAACAACCAGTTGTCACAATACAATTGAGTAGAAATGAAGGCCATGGCTGCTCAAACGCATGAGTCATTCAATGGAAATGCAATACACAGATTGCGTCTATAACCTTTTCTTTTTTATTCTCTGCTTCTGTATAATGCATTTGCAAGGCTATGAGAGGCATGCTGTGTGCTTTTCCTGCAGGGAGAACCATACCTGGCAGTACAGAACAGACATACCATAGCTGTCAACTGATAACTGTCACCTTGTTTGTATCTTCCTGTGAAGCATCTGGTGATGGCCATTATCAGAGGCTATGTCTACGCTAGAAAAAGCTAGGTTGACTTTGTTAAGATGACTTAATAAGGTCGACTTTAAGTCGACTTAAAGTTGACCTTATTAAAGTTGACTTAACAAAGTGGACTAAGTTGACTTAACTTTAAGTTGACTTAGTCCATTTTGTTAAGTCGACCTAACCACCCTTAAGTCAACTTAAGGGTTACTCCATGTCCACACCATCCTTAAGTCGACTTAAGTAGTCAACTTAAGGGTCAAGTTAACCTAATGAGTGGTAGTTATAAAGTTGACTTAAGCTTTCATTAAGTCGACTTAAGGAATATCTGAAGTCGACTTAATGAAAGCCTAGTGTGGATGTGGCTTAATTTAAGTTGATTTAAGCCTCCTTAATTCCAGTGGGGCCATGCTAGTTTGAATTAACTAATTCAAACTAACTTTGGTAAGTGTAGACATAGCCAAAGAATACAAGACTTGACATGAGGCCTTCCATATCTCACAAAAGCAATTGAAAGATTCCTGTTGACTTGAGCATTGGAAGAGGTTTTGAGGGGAAAAGTAAGTGTAAGAAAAGGAATAAACTGATTCCTCACATGGCAAGTGCCTTGATCACCTTTTACAGTAGCCATTTTAGCTAAATCCAAGTGCGCTTTTGTTTCTATTGAAGAAAGCTACTGTAGTGACCCAGTAAATACCATTTATAAGCATACAATCTGCTGTTCTTCTCCCCTTCATAGCAGAGGATTATTCTTAGAATTTTCTGACTTTCCATTCTTGTTATGAGCTAAAATTTAGCTGACTGCTGTGACCTTCAGTTTTAAATTCTAAAACATAATTCTGCTAAATTCATTGTCCTTGCTGTAAATCTGTTTCAATCTATGGATTTACAAGCAAAGATGAATTTGGTCTAGCATGTTTAAATATGTGTGAGAGAGGAATTACTCTGGTTTGTAACAAGACCCCATTTACAGAATTGGGAGGCAGTGCATAAAAATAACCTATAGCAAGGTCCCTTATAAACTCACCATGCTATACGGACAAAATATCCACACAAAGTCCAAGGTATGCAGAACAGCACCCACAGCAAAAGATCAGTAATTGTAATGGACATTGGTGCCACTCCACAATTTATCTTCCTTAAAAGGGCTTCACTTTACAAAAGACACTCGTTTAGCCTGGGAAATTAAATGGATAGCCATGTGGGAACATTCATCTAATTCACTTAAAGAGGTCTATCATTAGCCATGATTGCTTGATCAATACTTACATAACAGTAGCATTTACTCAGATGACAGATGTCAGACTTTCTTTACTCTTTATAGTAAAAGAAGATTTTTGGTGGATGACCTCTAGTAACATCCACCTCATGGGGAACCTGAAATGTAATATATACTGCTTGATTTAAAAACATACGGTACTGCAGTGAAATACAACTACCTGCTGTCTCTCAGTAAAATTCAACTAAAGCAAGAGGAAATTCTGGCTGATACCACTATACTCATCTACACCAACTCAAAGAGGTTTGAGTCTCCCAACATTACTGCTCAACAGTTGGGGGGGTGGGGGGGAGAAGATAGCAATAGCAAAATAGAGGCTTTGTCTGAGGTGTCCTGTAATGGCTGAACTACAGAAGATAAAGTTATATGACGTTTCCTTGCTGCTTGGGTCATTTCTCTATAGTAGTAAAAAACAAAATCCTGAATTTTTGTAGTGGGAGCTTTAAACCTGTGAGAGAAGGAAATAGTTTCACACCTCTAACTATAGCGCTATAATTGTTTAGGCCACTACTAAGAATTTCATTCTGATACTTGTCCATTCACTGGGTTTGCTCTAATTTCATTACACCCTTTCTCCTTCTAATATCTATTTAGTCAATAACTGTGTCATCCAATATAGCACCTTGTGAAGATGTCAATTGCATTCAAGAGAGCTGAACCGGTGCCATACATTTGTATCAAAGGAATTTTTCAACTGATATTAAATTATTTTGATCAAAAATACATCCCTTTGGTCTAACACCTTCATCCCTAAATATTATGGAAGACAGTCTCTCTCTGTTTTCAGAGTAGTCATTTACTTCATTCAAGCTTTCATTCAAATGACTTATATCCCCAAATATCCAACTTTATGTTCCTTTTCCTGTGAATCACAATTATAAAGTATATCACAAGGCTTAGCTGACCAAAACCCAACTTTACCTTGTTTTTGAAAGAGTGTGTTCATAAGAATGTCTCAGATACAAAGAAACTACTTTATTTAACCAGTAGTCAAAAATAAGAACACCAGATTTTATAAAGTAGATACTTTCTGTTGTAGTTTTAAAAATCCTATATGATATTTGCCAGTGTTAATATTTGAGTCTTGTTGCTGCTTAAGTTTCACAAAATGTATTTTCTCACTTTAATATAATCTTACACTCAAGTTGTCAGATAATTTTATGTCCAGGCATTCACATTAGTGCTCAGAATGGCTGTCTGTATCAGAGATGGGCTTAGGCTGTACAATTCTTTCTGGATTTGAATTTTGGGGTTGTTTAGCTCTGGGATTTGATTCAGATCTACCACAGAATAAGAGCCCAGAACCTCAGCTGAAGTAAATTAGCATTGCTCCACTGAAATCACACTCATTTATACCAACTGCGGTTTTTTTTAAAAACCCTGTATTTACTGATAAGAAGAGAGCAGTTACCTTTGACAGACAGATGATCCAGGAATAGTGTCCTCCTTTTCTTCTCTCCCTCGACTTGCCTTTATTTGCTAAAAATAGTGTATTTTTCATCTATATAATTTTACACGCTTCATAAACTAGCATAGCTCGATTGGGCTGAGGACCCACACAATGTAGTAAGAACAGACCTCTGCAATCCTACATGTTCTACCCAGGCCTTGGATGCAGGCACCTATGAGTCAGAGGGCTTATTGTGCTAAAATTTTCTAACTAGCTCTAGTAGTATAATTATGGATTTGATTGGTTGTAATGGAATCAGAGCTATGATTTTTATAATGTAAAATGAACCAGGCTTCAATATAGAAATAGGCTTCAGCTAAAGTATTTGGAACATAAATCAGGCTTTTGACAATGATCATCATGATTGGAATAGTCTTCTATAGGGAATCAGACTGGAAGAGACCTTCTGGGTCATTGTCCAGTACCCTTTTATGGTGATATGTGAATCCTCTCCACATGGCAGTATTTTAGCTATCCTACTCTTAATATTTTTGGCAGTTACGGCCACAGCTACCACTCTGACAGCCTTTTGTCTTACCACTATTGCCTTTAGCTCTAACTACCCCATTCCCCCTCTTTTATACTAGTATCTCTTAAACAAGTATATACAGTTGTAATATTCCTCCCTTACCAAAGGTCTACAATCAAAAACCAGGGCTCCTTCTATTAGTGGAAGCTAATTGTTTCAGCCTGCCTGACTCCACACATGTTTCCATCCTTCCATATGCTTGGCAGTTCATTTGCTCCTCCTTGACCAGTCCATCCTCTTTAGATGTCTTCCTGGCTGGCTGAAATGTTGCCATAGTAAAGTGCTGTTCTGAGACCTTCTGAGATATTGTAATGATTCTCTTTGGGGCACCCTGTGTTCTGGCTAAAATAAGATGATCTGGCCCATTGTGTTTCTTTAGCTGCTCTCATGACTGCTCGTTGTAATAATTATATAATCCTTCTCGGGCTCCTTTCTAATGTATTAATGTTGTTTGTATGTACAGTGCCCAAAACTGTTCACAATACATCTAGTGTGGCTGCATGTAAAGACCCAGAGATGTTCATTTATAATCACGCTTGTCCCACGAGTCAATGGAAAATAAACACGTGGGCAGGGCTGGATTAACTGGCCTGGGGGCCCTGAGCTGTCCCCCTACCGTGGGCCTCCCTGCCTGGGCTCTAGGCGTCCTGCACCACAGGACCTTCCCCCCCGCCTGGGTACCCAGCCTCTTGCCCCAGGGGCCCCCCGCCACCCCCAGCTCCAACAAGACAGGAGCACTCTCAGCACTCCTGCCCTTCCAGTGCTGAGCAGGGCTGGATTATTGCAGGGGTTTTAGGGGCTGGAGCCTGGGGCCCCCTTTTTGACCAGGGCTCGGGGTGTAAGCCCTTAAAGCCCCTACGATAATCCAGCCCTGCACATGGGCCCTACACTGTGCTTAATTTCTGTGAATTGCTCATCCCCAGTCCAGCACTTACAGTGCCGTAAAGACCACAAAACATTCAGTCTGTCTCTCTAAAAACATTGCACCTGTTTCCTTTGCAAAATCTTAACATTTTCAAACAGCTTTTTTAGAAATAAGACAGACATGCAGAGTTCCAGTAATAAGGGTTTTAAAAACATCTAACAGATCTCAACTCTCATAGCTCAGGACATTTCACCAACAGCAATGGGGTTTACAAACCCAAAAATAGACAGGAAGAGGCTAAAGAGTAGCGGTGCGCTTAGGAAGCCCTGCCCTGCCACATCTGTGAAGCCTTCCAGACTTGGAAAAGTAGATTAAAAAAGCAGAAGGCCAACTCAGAGGGCTCAGCTGTGGCAAGAGATGAGAGCTCCCATTCTCAACTCCCAGAGAGTAGCACGGTACAGAATCAAACTGATTTAGGTTTCCTTAGAACACAGAGCAGAAATAGAAGCAGATGGAGTGCCCCTGCAGGACAGAAGGACTAATGCCAATCTTCATTTCTGTTAGTTTAGTTTTCTTTCCTTCGTCATTGCTGGCCCAGGGCAGACTCCTGCCAAGAATGCAAACTACCTGAGGAAATGGCCAAAGTCGTCCAGGGAAAAAGAATGAAGTTGGATGAGACAGGCCTTAATTGTTTGCACTAGGGTTCCTAGGCTGGAACCCAGAGTAAAGGAAAGATTTGGGTTTCATTACAGCCCAGCCAAGAAGGCTAGTGTGAAGACCACAAATGCAGAGGTTAGAAGAATAATTGGGCCTGAATCTGGGCACAGGACCTGATGCAAGGTCATGGGACTATGGTTGAGTTGAATTATGCAAACTACTCTTCCCTCTTTTTTTACCAGCTATACTTGTAACTATGAGAATCAGGGTGTTTTGTGAGAAATATGCTAACTGTAACAGTTGTGTCCCATTTCACCATTGCTTTGATATTGTTATAAGAAAGACCAGAGTTGGTTGGAAAAAAAAATTTGAACAGTTTTCTCTCTTGGAAAATGCAGTTGAGTCAAAATCCAAACATATTGATTTCGCCGAAATTTCATTTTGGAGAAAAATTGAGAAAAATAAGTTTGTTCTCAGAACAAAACACTTTTGATTTTTCATTTAGAAACAATTTTTCATTTTTTGAATTGTTTTTACTTAGTATTAGAGTAACATCAACATTTTTAAAAAGTCAAAAATCAAAGCAGTGTTTTTAAACAAAACTTCTACATTGATCTGAAATAGGTTTTTTTCCCCCAGAATTTTCTTTCACAGAGAATTCCAAAATTTCAGGCTTTGTCCCAAAAAAGAACAAAGCCAAATCTGGAACTCTTCCAATCCTCCATGAAAGACTATATCCATCCTCTGCATGGCTCTAAATAAAATGTAAGGATCAGATTCTTCTCTTAATACCATAAATCTAAATCCAAAGTAACTTCATTTTAATCAACAGATTTGCTGCATATTTACACCAGTCTAAATGAGATCAAAGTCTGTCCCTAAGCCAGGAGTAGGCATACAGTTCCATATACCAACACAAGAAATATGGGGACACCACGCTGAGCATCACTCAGGCTATGTTTACATAGCTGTTCAAACTAGGAGTATTGTTTCAAATCCACACGGCATTGCTAGTCAATTTGAGCTGATGGTCTGTGCATCTTTTCGTAACGCACACTATTTATAACTTTCCCTTGCTAGATACATTGAACTATAACAAGCACAAACAATTTGTGTTAGATCACCAAATCAGCTCTTCAAAATCGCGATGGAAATGAGAAGTGACTGACTATTTAGAGCACTGAATTCATTCTGCCTTAATAAAATCCTTTCAGTTGAAACCTTTTTTGTATAGAACAGGGAACGTCTAATAGAATCCAATTAATTCTATCTAGTTACCTGTGTAAAATAACATTGATTACAAAATGTGCATGACATTTGAGCTCTATTTCTAAGGTATTGTCTTCAGGTGCTTCTGCAGGATCTTATCAGTGGTTTCCAATCTTTTACTCCTTATTTTTGGCGTATATAATTTAATAGCAATAGGAAAGAAAATCCTGCAGGGCCTGAAATGTGACATGCTTGTCGGGAAGAAACTCTAGATTGTAGATCAGGTAGGCTGAAATTAAAACTGTGTAAAATGCTTAGAAAGAAATGTGGATCCATCCAAAACTCAACTGGCTTCCTTTTCATTGGAAGGTTGAAACATGGTTTATGTTTATCTTAAGGTTAGCTACGTTCACACAGTTTTTGAGTGAATTTTGAATGACTCTGAATCTAGTTTTGGGCGGGGCTGATGATGGTTCTACATCAAATCATGTGATACTCATGTTTTTAGCATGAAGCACCCATCTGAATCCAAAGGTCAATGTTAAAGTGGGTGTCCAAACCCACTAAAGGTCAGGACAAGCAAATGTTTCAGTGAAAAGAAAGCACTGAGCTCTGCAAAGCCATAGAAGAAATGAGGCTATAAAAACAAGGAAAGAAAAAGATCTTTCTTTTGTAACAGTAAACAAGGGCTTTAAAATTCATGTTCAACTTACAAACTGTAGCAGGACAGTCTTTGTCAGAGTCAGCTAAACTCTTGCGAAACCATTATCCACAACAGGCTTCATGCAAGTAGAGATTGCATCAGTGAACCCTCAAAGGGAATTTTATTTTATTTGAAAGTCAAATGAGCTTCACTTTTACTAATTTATATTTTTAAAATAGAGAAGCAAAAAAAAATTCAGACCCTGCAATTATACTTGATTCCATTATCTTTCATCTCACAGAAATGATCACAAAACAGAGCTCTCTGTCAGAGTTTCAAAAGGAAACCCCAAACAAGCATCCTCTCTCATGATATTTCAAAGAGGCAGCATTGGAGGCTTGACAAAGTATGAACTTACCTTATTATTTTTATACACAGGCCTTTCTGTGTAAAGGGCCAGAGAGGTGAAATGTTTTGGTTTATTTTACATCCTTGAAAAAACAATAATCAAAAGTAAATTCTCTAGTTTCAGGAGAGCCAGGGAGGGGTAATTTTATCTGCAAGAATGAGCTCAGGATTGAGAACTAGATCTTCCCAAGACACTGATTCAGTTAAGCATATGCTTAAATGGTTGCCTGATTCAGGACCTGGATTCTTATCTTCATATGACTTCTAAATTTCTGTGTAGCCTTGGGCAAGTCACTTCACTTGCTGTTCCATTCTACCCTTCTGCAAAATGGAGACCAGAAGGGCCTAGCAAGGCTTAATTAATGGAGACCCAAATAGTTTGAGTTGTTTTCAGACAGTTGAATACCTGCAACTTTTTAGAAAATCATTGGGTTTGTGGGCTCATCACCACTTCTGTAGATTAGGCTACTTATTTAGGTGTCTAAATATAGATCTAAATGCCGACCTCTGGGCTTTGCAATCTTTAATAGGTAAAGCATTGGTGAATTCAATTGGGATAGTATAACTGTCCAAAATATCAGAGCTTCCTTGTATCATACATAATTGGAGGGCCAAGGAAGAGTCACACTATCTTGGTTTGGAAGGAGAAAGGGGGAATTTGAAATATTTTCTGAAACAGGTTAGCTAGAAAGAAATCGTATAGCAACGGTGAGAATTTCTGCTAAATTTATCAACAGCAGCGTGAAATGCTTTGTGAATTTTGTGTGTGTGCCAGTTTTCTTGTTAATCTCAAAATGACATTTTAATGTTCACTGCCTCACTTAGTATTTTAGCACTTAGTAGAGAAAGTACAGAGAAGGGAATATATTTGTGTATGTGTGTGGGAGAGACAAAGAGATCCTGAAAATGACAAGCTTAATATAACTGCAATAAAATAGGCTGACATGACTTTCAACCCATCTTCTAAGGTTGTAAATCACAGTGTAAAGTAGATTCCCCTTGGACCAAAGGACTGTCTATGATTTCAGTAGTTTTTCTCGTTTTCCACCGTGTGAAACTCTTAGCATTGGTGGACCCAGATTCTTAATCCTGGAATAGAAAGGTGGGATTTGCCTAAATGATTTATAGAGCACAAATCCTGTTGAAAGATCTTGCTAATGCTTGCCTTGCGTTCAATGCACGATATCACAGTGATGTGAGCAGTACAGATGTTTAGATCAATTATTTATTCATCAGCAAATTCTCCTTATGCACTTGAAGTAGAAAATACCCATTATTGTGGGCTTAGTTGTGTGTCATGGGCCCAATGCTGCCAGGTGCTCACAACTGAATGGTAAAGGGCCATGTGCTTTGGACCAGACACAAACAAGCTGCAGACAGGGCTATATTAAGACATGCTAAGGCCCTAACCCATGTCAAGATTCAGAGGTCCCATACCATAAAAAAAGAAAGAGAAAAAAGTGTTACATTATAACAGAAAAGGTAATGAAAAACAAATGATAAAGATGCAACAAAAATAACTAAATAAAACATACATCTTGCAAAAAGTCTTATTTGTATTATCAGTTTCAATTATCATAAATCTTTTTAATTATCTCTGACATATTTAGAGGCCCCCGTAATGTGAGCCCCTAAGCCAATGGTTTTCAAACTTAGGGTCAGGACCCAGTACTGGGTCACAGACGCTCAGGCACTGGGTCGCGGAACCCCCTGCTGTTGCAGCCAAAAGACTGGAATGCATTGCTCAAAGATGTCATTGTTGGGTTGTGGGCATAAATGATTTTTTTCCACTGGGTCCCAAGAAAAAAAGTTGAAAACCACTGCCCCAAGCCACAGCTTACTTGGCTTGTGCCTATATCCAGCACTGGCTACAGATGATAGGGGAAGGAGAAAGACAACATATTTTTGTATAACAATAGCACCTAGACACCTCAACCAAGATTGTGAGAGTCCTGTGGCACCTTATAGACTAACAGATTTTCTTCGGCATAAGCTTTCATGGACTATATCTGACAAAGTGGGTTATAGTCCACGAAAGCTTATGCTGAAGAAAATCTGTTAGTCTATAAGGTGCCACAGGACTCTCGTGGTTTTTTGCTGTACAACAGACTAACACGGCTACCCCTCTGGAAATTTCAACCAAGATTGCAATCCCATCATGCTAGGCACTGTATGGACAGTACACAGTCCCTGCGCTGAGGATCTTGTGGTCTAAACAGACAACGGGTAAGTTGGGGAGCCGAGGTATAAAGCAATGAAGTAGCTAGCCCGGGGTCCGAATGGTAGTGATTTGCACTAGTTTAAAGAATTGCAGGATACTGGAGAATTCGGCTCATTAATTTTGAAATAAAGTATTTCTTCTTCCACTTCCAGCTGGCCCATTGTCTTCAGAAGGTTCCTTGCACATTTTGAGATGTGATATTCAGAAAGTTACTTGCATGTGTTAAGGCATTTCCTTCCCTGCCTTCTCCTGCTCTTCTGTTGTTCTTTGACTGTGATAGCTCAGGTTGCAGAATGCTAACTGAATAGCGCCTGGCATGAAGCTTACTGGGTCTGAAATGCAAGCGACATCAGGATTTGGAGTGTAACTATGGGAATTTGCTTCCTATGGCCCCTAAGTGAACTGGGTGATGATGCTCATCCAATTAGGGGTATTTCCTGAGAGCTTCAGAAACAAGAGAAAGATGACTACTGACAGATCAAAAGAAGCAAGGAAGGGTCAGTTTAATTCAGCGGTTTTCAAACATAGGGTCAGGACGTAGTACTGGGTCCCAGATGCTCAGGTACTGGGTTCTAGGGCCCCCCTTCTGTCACCTCCAAAAGCCTGGAATCCATTGCTCAAGATGTAATTATTGTGTCGCAGGCAAAAAAAAAAAAATTTTTTTCAACTGGGTCCTGAGGAAAAAAGTTTGAAAACCACTGGTTTAAATCATCTTGAGAGACCGGCTGAGGCATGTGTTACATGTCTTTTAATTAAATATTGTATAGTTAACCAAAGGTTTGTTGCACATCTCTCCCCAGGAGAACAATGTGAGCTGCCAAGTCTTTTCCTGGAATAAAATAAAAACATTAGGATTTTATAGTACCCAGTGGCAACTTCAAAATTAGGATACATTTTTCTGTTCCTTCCACCCTCAGAGAAGAGGGATGGTCTTGTAAATAAAATGCTGGCCTGAGTTGTAGGAGATCTAGATACAGTTCTTGACTGTGCCACATATTTCCTTGGGCAAATCAAATCATCTCTCTAGGGCAGATTCTAAAGCAGGGGTGGGCAAACTTTTTGGCTTGAGGACCACATCTGAAACTGAAATTGTGTGGTGGACTGTATAAAGGGGTAGGGAAGAAAGAGGTGGAGTTGCTTGGGTGGAGTGGCTACTGTGCAGTGTAGCTTGGAGCTGGGAGCAGCTCCAGTCAAGGTACCACTGGGCCCACATTGTGGGAAAGGAGTGGGGCCAGGAGAGGGGAGTGGCCACCAGGGGACAGCCAGGCCCAGCTGAAGGACATGATGAAAGGCTCATATGGGCCGTAGTTCACCCATCCTTGTTCTAAAGTGGTGGAAATTAGTGTAGTTCTCCTGAACAACTCTAGTGAGATTGGGGGCCTCTGATGCCCCAATGTACACTTTGGCTGTAGCTAGCATTGACTGTTTTGGAAACAGAGATTTTCCCAGTCTGCTCCTTGCATGCTCCTCTGGTCTGTTGCGACTGCTTCTCATATGGAAAGGAGCAAGAAAGAAGATTTTTTGGTGATGGCTGCTTTGGAAAGGCACCTCAAGGGTCATAGGATATGCAGTGCCCATCAACAAGCTATATCAAAGGATTGTAATGTTTCCTTCTAATACGTTACTGATCTTTCGCTCTACAGGTCTGACTTTAGCGCTGCATCATCCAAATTAGAATCATAGAATAATAGGGTTAGAAGGGACCTCACGAGGTCATCTAGTCCAACCCCCTTCTGAAAAGCAGGACCACTCCCACTAAATCACCCCAGCCAGGGCTTTGTCTAACCGGGCCTTAAAAATCTCCAAAGATGGAGATTCTACCACCTCCCTAGGTAGCCCATTCCAATGCTTTACCACCCTCCTAGTGAGAAAGTTTTTCCTAATATTCAACCTTGACCTTCCCAGCTGTAATTTGAAACCATTGATCCTTGTTCTGTCCTCTGTTACCATCGAGAACAGCCTACCTCCCTCTTCTTTGGAGCACCCCTTCAAGTAGTTGAAGGTTGCTATCAAATCTCCCCTCAGTCGTCTCTTCTGTAGACCAAATAAGCCTAGTTCCTTCAGTCTCTCCTCGTAAGTCATGTGCCCCAGCCCCCTAATCATTTTTGTTGTCCTCCGCTGGACTCTTTCTAATTTGTCCACATCCTTTCTGAGATGGGGAGCCCAAAACTGGGCCCATAATTAATAAGTGTCTGTGCGGTCACTGCAATGGGTTTTGGGTCAGACCCAACTGTACTCAGCAGCACAGTTTAAAACTTCTCCCCATCTCTTTCCTCGGTGGGTTGATTGCCCTGTGCTGCCCCTGAACACTCACAGAAACATAATCCACCATGAATTCTGTTCTGTTCATGACAAAAATAATAAATGTGGGCCAAACCCTGCAGCCTGCACTCTAGCGAAATTGTGAGTGCCTTTAATGGAAGTTTTCCTTGAGCGGAGAAATAATCTCTTCTGCTGCATGCCTGTCTCCATGGTAACTGAGCACCTGGCAAAAATTACATCAATCCAGGAGAATATACTCATAGAAACTGGGTGGGTTTGGGTTTTTTTCCCCCTCGCCAGGTTCTGGAGCAGGTAGGGTTTTGAGATAGTTCACTGTTCCCCTCTTCCCCATCCTTGTGGAAGTTGGCAGGGCAGTAGTTTTAGGACCTGTATTTAGAGCCATTCATAAATATATTTCACCTTTATTCATATACAGTAAACATGTTCTGAGTATGTATGTAGTATAGCTGGTTGGGAAATGGGGGTGCGGTTTGCATGGAAAATTTTAATTTCTCAGTGAAAAATCAAAAACTAAAAATTTTCAGCTGAAAATAAAAAAATTAGATTCTGAAATGCCACTGCAGAGCCTCACATCCCCATTCTCCATAACTCCCACCAGGCACAGCACTGGCACGTTCAAATCAAAATATTTTGGGGTTCACCTGCAATTTTTCATTTTGGGGACAAAAATCCAAAAATGTGTTGACTTTTTAGCAGTCCTTTTGTTAAAAGAAAGTTAACTTGTTTGCTGAAAGCAGACACTTCTCAGAAAAAAAATTAGTTGAAAACCCAATTATCATTTGAAAAACTGGCTTGATAGAAAATTTTCAACCAATGTTAGCCACTGGCCATGGGAATACATGCATGTGTGCACACATACATAGCATGGTTATTAACATTTCCAGTTTTAGGAAATTAAAATGGAAGCAATCTAGGGGGGAGGGAATCCTCCATGTTCTGTTTAAAAGAGGATTGTGTTACTCATGAAAGGGGAATGACAGACACCTGTAGAAAACAGTCATCTTTTTATTCTCAGAAACCATACAGGCTGATGCAGGACCACATAAGCTTCTCCATCCTTTCCCACAAGTGTGCCTCAACCACTGTTTAAAGGGAGGGACAACCAGAAGGGTGAGAAAGGAGTTTAGTACCTATACCGATTCTATCTAGGTCTGTCAATGAGAGGCCAGTTATAGCTGTAAGATTCTATGGCATGGAAGTTCTGGGAGTGGGCATTGCAACAAATAAAGTGGGAGGTTGTATGGATCACTGCACTGGAACTCAGGAGACTTGTGATCTGTTCCTGCCACTGGCATGCTGGTGATCTTGGCCAAGTCACTTCCTCACTCCATGCTTCAGTTTCCACATCTGTAAAATGAGGACAGTAATACCAGCTTGCTTCGTAAAGCACTATTGAGATCTAAAGATGAAAAGTACAGCATAACTGCTTGGTGGTATTATTGTTATTTTATTATAACAATTCCACCATCACTTTTCTGAATACCTTGGAAATAATTGACAAATCATTTAGATTGGAATATCTGCTGAGTATTGTACTAGTGAAAATAAACCAACATTTCTTTAATATTTGTCTTTTAGCTGCATTCAGCAGTTATTGCTAGATTTTTAAAGTCTGAATCCTTGTTGGAAAGCTCCAGGGGGGAGCTGGATTAGTCTAGTTCAGCAAAACAAACAAGGAGTCCTGTGGTACTTTTAAAGACTAACAAATTGATTAGCCGCATGAGCTTTCGTGGGAGAAAATCTCACTTTGAAGCATCTGATGAAGTGGGATTGTCTCCCATGAAAGCTCATGCTACAAATAAATTTGTTAGTCTTTAAAAGTGCCACAGGACTCCTTGTTTGTTTTCCTTGTTGGAAAGAATAGCTATTAGTTTACACTGCAAGTAAGATCAAGTGGTTTTCAGTTCAGCCATAACTTCTGACTGCTGCCTACTCTAAAATGACATCTTGGGTCAAATCTTCAGCTGGCATAAATCAGTGAGACTCTGGTAAACTCAGTGAAGCTATCCTGATACATTACATATGTTGATCTAGCTCAAGAAGTGCTATAGTCTGTGGTCAGCATGTTGCAGTTCACATTTTTTCCTCCTAAGAATTCGTGTTATGGCTACAATGTTTCTTTGTATATTTAATCTCTTTTTCATCAAATATTTTGTGCTGTGAGCTCTTGAGAATATGGTGACTTACTTTGGTTCTTAAGTGGCAGCTAGGAAATCGGACTGCTTTATGTGTGATTTTCACTGCAGTTGTCCAATCATCCTCTATCCCATCTAGTGTAATAAATCAGTCCTTTCCTGGTGCTTTACACTCGTTTTTTTGACCAATGCAATTCATGCTATTATGATTTCAAGAAAAATTTATGATGAAGTGGTTTGGGGGACAGTGGCCTTATGTATTTGTTATTTAGCGTCTGTCCTACCAGCAATCTCTTTGTCTGAATTAAATTCTGACTTGTATCTGGAAAGAACCTTAAAATCAGTTAAAAATGAATCACAGCTGATCTTAGAATGAGTATCCAATAATAGAACTGTGCAAAATACAAGGCTGGCTGGCTGGATCTCTTGATAGTTAATACATGTAGAAATCAGGGCTGTTATTGACAAATCTAAGTGCTCCTTAATGTCATGCAAGTGAGTTGTTACTTGTTACTTTAATACTTGTGCCTCTGAAATCTTCTATATTGTTTATACTTACATGTATATTGAAACAAATTAATTGGCAATGAACCAAAAGTGTATTACCAGATATTCTCAGTAGTAGAACACTTTAAGCAACATTTTTAACTCATTCATTTAACCCTTCGTCTTCTGAACTGCAGTTACAGTAAAAAAAGTAACTATACTAAAATGACAAGTTCTTACTCAACAAAATAGCTCTTTGGTGACTTTATAGTGTGTCTGTTTACAGACAAAAACACATACCATTTTCCCCTACTGTTTTCAAATAAGAGCCAACATAGGGCACTGGCGGGTGAGCTAAATTCTCTTCCACTTCGTCCATCACCTGGCTCCCAGCTTGGGTGGCTAGCCCTAGACTCTGATGGTGCCACGATGTCCAAACAGCTATTTTGAGTGGGCAAGCATGAGTCTGAACACCCAGGCCAGGCAGCTCGCATCCAGTTACAAAGGAAAATATAGTGATTTTGCACTACACACCTGCATGAGAGGGTAAGAATCTACCTCACACTTCCCTATGGGCTACTAGGATCTTGCATTAAGGCCCCGCACATCCTCAGCTCCTTATTGGAGCAGATGAACTGTGAATAGGTGGGATGGAGGAGGGAACGGATGTGCTTTGATTCCACCATCACTATTAGCTGGCCAGAGCAGTTGTATCAGCCTGGACAGAGTTGTAACTTACTGCTGTTATGGGCCAGCTGCACATTCCTGTGAGTCAGTGGGATCCGTCTGAATTGTATCACCACCTAAAGCTGCTCCTGGCACAGTGCATTTTACTCGCCACTTCCTGCCGAGGGCTGTGAATAAAGTCAGAATACAGTCCCACCGTAAATAGGTTTTTCTGACATGCTAGTACAAAGATATGATCTTTCATAAAGATCCAGTTGCTTAAATAAATGGGCCATTATAAAATAGAATCATAGAAACTGGAAGGGACCATGAGAGGTCATTGAGTCCAGTCACCTGCACTCATGGACCAAGTACTCTCTTAAACCACTCCTGGCAAGGGCTTGTCTAACCTGCTCTTAAAAACTTCCGATGATGGAGAGTCCACAACCTGCCTAGGCAACTTATTCCAGTGGTTAATCACCCTGACAGGCTATGTCTACACTGGCAAGTTAGTTCAAATTAAGGAAGCTTAATTCGAACTAACTTAAGCCTTGGCCACACTGGACTTTCATTAGTTCAAATTAAGGGCTTCCTTAATTTGAACTAATAAATTCACTTATACTTTTCAAACTAACCCTTAATTCAAACTAGTTAGTTCGAATTAAGTCAATGTGGCCATATTAGTTCAAACTAACTGCTTAGTTTGAACTAACCGGCACATTGAGCTTAATGGAACTGACTAATTCGAACTAAGCAAGTGCCATGTATGGCACTTGCTTAGTTCGAACTAAAATTCCAGTGGGGCCATACTAGTTTGAATTAAGTTAATTCAAACTAACTAAACTTAGTTTGAATTAGTTAGTTCGAATTAAGTAATTCGAACTAACTTTGGTAAGTGTAGACATAGCCACAATTAGGAAGGCAAGGAGGCAGTTCTAGACATTCAGTGCCAAGTTCCTCTGTCTTATCAGTTTCCTCAACATTGCAATTATGCTAACTTCAGAGTGATAAAGCAACCAGATCATTAACTTCAACAGTGTTAGCGTGCTCACCATTACATTTCCATTAATTAGCCTGCATACTATTATTTAACAGCACTCTTCACTTAGATGAATTCACAATGCACATTTTGGCTCCCAGTAAATAGAGTAATGCTGGTTTGGCATTAAGCTGTTGAATGCATTTTCAGTTCTGGTCTTCTGGGTACTAGACATAATAATAGTTGGGCTTTTTTGTTGTTGTTTCTTAATCATTATCATCTGAACCTTTGCAGAGCTGCGGTTAGATGTGATTCCATGTTTGTGAGTGACCGTGAGAGCAGTACCTTTTCCTAAGCCAGTTCATTCATCCTCATTCCTCTGTTCTTTTTAGGAATAGCCTTGGGTCATGTTATTTATTGCCTAGGACACAAAGCAAAGAATGTTACCTACTCTTCGTGATACCAGATGCAACATTAATTGACTCCTTAACCTTAATCAACTTGGATTTAATTCTGAAAGTCAGATGCACAAATAGATTTGGGTACCCTTAGTTTACCATCCCACTGTAGGTAAGGATTCGTTGGCTATGCTTGCTGTATAAACAAAGTGCCACTGGTTAGCTCTAAAGGTTACGAGAGAGAGAGAGTAAAGGAAACCTTACCGGTAGCAATTCTGGAGTGCTTAAAGAATGGTTTAAAATGCTTAACAAAAAACGAAAATGAAACTAGATAGGAAGATGTCTGTCAATGCGCATCTCACTTAGGGCTTGTAAACTTGGCAATGGTAAATTCAATTTTGTCATACTTGATCCAGAGAAGGTTGTATTGTTCATTGATGCCTTCTGTGTAGAACACCTCTTCTATTAATAACGTCAGTGAAGTATAGAAATATAGCTATAATTCTCTCATTACTACCATGCTGTTGCTGAATACTTGAGATGCTCTACATTTTACCTGCAATCATTCAGGACATTTGCTATAAAGGCAGCTACTCAAGCAGGCAGCAGCACCAGGAGGCGGCAACAGGGCTGAGAACAGGGGAGTTTGAGGGGGAGTTTGTAAGGGGAGTTTGGGGGGGAGAAGGAAAGAGTTATGGCAGACACAGAGGCAGCAGTGGTAGTCACTCAAACAGGGGGCGAGATGATGAAGATGAGAGAATGCAGAAGCTATAGGATGTACATGATGTTGGAGGGGGTACCGCTAAAGAGCTTTGTTTGTATGAGAAGATAAGACTTTTTGGATAAAGGGAATGTGGTGGACCTAATTTACTTAGATTTCAGCAAGGCATTTGATACAGTTCCATATAGGGAATTATTAGTTAAATTGGAAAAGATAGGGATTAATATGAAAATGGAAAGGTGGATAAGGAGCTGCTTAAAGGGGAGACTACAGCAGATCATACTGAAAGATCAACTGTCTAGCTGGAAAGAGGTTACTAGCAGAGTTCCTCAAGGATCAGTCTTGGGACCAATCTTATTCAACCTTTTTATTACTGACCTTGGCACAAAAAGTGGGAATGTGCTAATTAAGTTTGCAGATGACTCCAAGCTTGGAGGCATTGCCAATAGAGAGGAGGATCGGGATATCATACAGAAAGATCTGGATGACCTTGTAAACTGGAGTATTAGGAATAGGATGAAATTTAATAATGGGAAGTGCAAGGTCATGCATTTAGGGACAAATAACAAGAATTTTTCTTATAAGTTGGGGACACACCAGTTGGAAGTGACGGAGGAGGAGAAAGACCTGGGAGTACTCGTTGATCACAGGGTCTATGTCTACCCTTGCAAGTTAGGTTGACTTAAGGAGGCTTAAGTCAACCTAACTTAGTCCCTGTCCACACCGGGCTTTCATTAAGTTGACTTAAGAAATTCCTTAAGTCGACTTAATGAAACGTTAGGTCGACTTAATAAGAACTGCCGGTTACGTTGACCTAACCCTTAGGTTGACTCCTTAGATCAACCTAAGCACAGTGTGGACGCTTAAGTCCACTTTATTAGGTCGACCTAATGGCAGTTAGGTTGACTTACTAAGTCCCCGTTCAGGGGAAGCACTTTGTTAAGTCGACATAATAAGGTCGACTTTAGGTGTTATTAGGTCAACTTAACAAAGTTGACCTAACTTTTTGTAGTGTAGACGTAGCCAGGATGACTATGACCCCAATGCAATGCGACCATGAAAAAAGCTAATGCGGACCTGGGGTGCATCAGAAGGGGTATTTCCAGTAGAGATAGGGAGGTGTTAGTACCATTATAAAAGGCGCTGGTGAGACCTCATTTGGCATATTGCATGCAGTTCTGGTCCCCCATATTTAAGAAAGATGAAGTCAAGCAGGTGCAAAGAAGGGCTATAAAGATGATTCACAGAATGGAAAACTTTCCCTATGAAAGGCGACTTAAAGAGCTTGGCTTGTTTAGCCTAACCAAAAGAAGGTTGAGGGGAGATATGATTTATCTCTATAAATGTAACGGAGGAATAAATACCAGGGAGGAAGAGGAATTATTTGAATTCAGCGCCAATATGGACACAAGAACAAATGGATAGAAACTGTCCATCAGGAAATTTAGGCTTGAAATTAGATGCAGGTTTCTAACCATCAGAGGAGTAAAGTTCTGGAATAGTCTACCAAGGTGAGCTGTGAGGGCAAAAAACATAGTTGCCTTCAAAACTGAGCTTGATAAATTTATGGAGGGGATGATATGATGGGACGGCTTAGTTTGGCAATTGTCCATTTTTTACTCTTGGTGATAGATATGCCAGTGATCTGGGAAAGGGAATTAGATGAGGTGGATTCTGAATTATTACAGAGAATTTTTTCTTGACTGGCTAGTGAGACTTGCCCACGTGCTCAGGGTTTAACTGATCGCCATATTTGGGGTCGGGAAGGAATTTTCCCCCAAGACAGATTGGCTTGGGCTCTGGGGTTTTTTTGCCTTCCTCTATAGCATTGGTTATGGCTCACTTGCTGGTTGATTCTCTGTTTTTTAAAGTCTTTAAATCATGATCTGAGAACTTTAACAACTCAGTCATAGATTAGAGGTTCATTACAGGAATGGATGGGTGAGGTTTTGTGGCTTGTATTGTGCAGGAGATCAGACTAGATGATCATATTGGTCCCTTTTGATCTTTGAGTCTGTGAGTCTATGACATTCCTAATGAGTCACAGTGATCCTCTTCTATTATTTTTTTATGAAATTCAGCTTGAAAACTGGAGCATTCATTTGTGAGACATTTTGCACTGTGCACTCTTTTCACCTGCATTTCAGTCATTTGTGGAGTGAGACCCTCCTCTTGCAGAGAAAAGCCAAGTGTTTGACCCCCATATATCCTTATGGTGGCATAGTAGGTGATGGGTTGTTAACGTGGCCTCAACTCATGATTCCCTTGAGTTATTTTTTGCAGTAATTGTGATAAAATGAATTTCCCTTGAATAACACAAACACTTGCTTACATGGGGGGTGGTAGTTATGCAAATCCCAAATTTGATTTGACAAAATAGCAATTATATGAGATCTACCTGCTAGACCAATGAAAAGTTGTAGTTTGAGGCCAGTTTTGTTTTCTTTGTTAGTGCCTGGCAATGTAGTTTCAGAGACCAATCAACATCTTTGAACACTCAAAACTTTCATTTAATCAGAGCCTGCTAAGCTGTTCCAGTGGCTTATAGAGACAATGGGATGGGATGGGAAGCAGAATGGCTCCCACGGTAATGCCGGCAGCATAAGGCACCCCCTTCCAGCTGTTGGCATCCCTACACTAGAAACAGGAGAGGATTGGGTGGGGGAATGACTCTTACAGTGTAGTTCATTCCATAGGTAGCCCAGGGAGTCTGCTATAAGTTAGGGAAATCTCTATTGCTGCTTTAACTTGTGCTATGGCTGAATTGGACATAGAGCAGCCCAGAATCTGGGCGGCACAAAAGGGTGCTTAGAGTTTCCTTTGTATCGTCTTCTGCGGGCCTTGTGTGCTGCATGTTTTGAGAGGCACAGTGCAGAATCTAGCCTGAAATACACAAGGATTCTAGGATCAAGCTACTGGTTTAAGTTAAACATTTACTATCAATAAATTCCTATTTTCATAAAAAAACCCCATCATGTTGCCCTCAAATTCTGTGGTGTTCTGTCGCAATCCCCACAGTTTTTCTCACACTCAGGGGCCACTTTAACCACTTTCTGATTGTAACTAGGAAAGGTAATGGGAGATTTTCCATTAGTAAAAAATTCTGCACTTTCAATTAGTAATGTTAGTGCTCAGTAACTCCCTTTTAATCATTCTAATTATCCAGTTAAGATTCCATGCCATCTCATTCACTCTAATCACTTTCAATTAGACTTCAATGAAGCTTGCATTGGACTATGCAAGAGCACCCCATGGAGTGCTAGCTCGTTCCAACTGGCCTGAGCAGCAAAGCACACTTTCAGCCCTATGGATTTTGTTTAAACGAAGTCTACTCAGGTTGCCTGTGCTTAAAAGTATATATAATGATAGGACATCTGGCAAAATGGTAAAAGACATAGTGGAACGCTGCTAGGATGAATACCCATTGATAAGTGAATTCGGTAGATTACTTGCAACCACATATCAGAGGTGAAATTCATAGCTGTGCAGAGGCCAGCATGCAGGATTTATGCACCACTTGAGTACTGAGTTAGAAGTAGCTCAAAGGCCTTTCCTAGGTTCTCTCTATACAAGGATGAATTTTGTCCCCAGTAACTAGACCACATTTAATTAAATTACTAAAACTAATAAGAAGAGCTCTTTGGGACTGGATCTGTCGGTTGCTGTTTGTTTATACAGTACCTAGAACAGTGGGGGTGTAACTTGACTAGTCTAGATGGTATTGTAACCGGAATGTTAAATAATAATCAGGCATGCCTTTGTGTTTTATAATCAGTGAGTGAAACAAATCGTTGAAAATATATTTCTCCTCTAAATTTCATCCTTTTCCATTTTAGCAAATGTTGATTCTTGTCCTGTGACTTTAATGGAATTGTTTATATTGAGCAACTAAGCAATGTCCCCCTCTACCTGTCTCTGGGTTCATTACATACTTACATTGGTAACCGGACTGGAAAGTGGCTTCACATGATGATGCCTTAAAGTATCATTTGAACATAAATCAGGGCAGCAATATATATTTATATGTCTAGGGTGCCCTGAGGAGCACTAAAAGCAACCTGACATATAGCAAAACAAGCTGGAAGGGGCTCTTAAATACAGGCTCTCCCATCTTGATTCATGTACCAGAATGGGTAGTTCCCCTTGGAACAACAACCTTTTTAAGGCAAATAAAAGAAGTATGGGAAGGATGTTCAGAAAGGCTGACTGATGAGAAGACCAGCACAGCTGGCATGACTCTTTATAGAAAATGCACATTGTTTATCGGTTCCTACCTGCATAGCCTGTGAGATCTGCTGTTTGTAGGCTCTTTGTCATATTGCCTTACCCTTGTGAGGACAGACTATTGTGAAGCTGGGTCTGAGGCTGCTACAGCGTTTTGCTGTAACCCTCGTGACAGCACATGTGGAGAAATGCTACATTACCCATGCTCTGCATTGGAGACTTGTTGCATGAAATGTCTGTTGTAAATATTTGATGATATATAAAGTATTTAAATTATCAGGGAATTTGCAAACATCCTGGTCTGTTGAGATGCTGGACAGTTTACATATTTCAAAAATATTTCAAGACATATGTGGCCAAACCATGGCTCATGAGCGCATGCGGCCCTTTTCCAGTGAAAGTGCAGCTTGCAGAGCCCCCCCTCCCCCCATACTCCTCATTCTCCCCTTCCGCAGTGGGGGGAACTCAGGGCTGTCCTGCAGCAAGGTGGTGGGGCTAAGGGCAAAAGTCACAGGATGGAGCCCCTGGCACCCCTCTCTACAGTACAGAAGCCCCTAGCTCCTCTGCCCTCCACACAGATGAAGTCCCACACCCCAGCAGATGGGCCCTGTCTCTCAAACCTCTGCAGACCGTCATCTGTAGCTCAGCAGGTCAGTAAGTTTGGCAACCTGTGCTGTCTATTGTGCCAGACCAGTATGCAGACTATATGAAAAACACAGAAGATTACTAAAACGCCATCCTCTCCCTGGAAAGATATTCTTCATGTGTATTTAGAACTGGCTGGGCACTCAGGAGACTGAGGTTCAATTCCTGCCTCTGCCACGGGTTTGCTGAATGACCTTAGCAAGCCACTTCGCATCCATTTACCTCCGTTTCACCATCTGTAAAGGGGCAATACTGATCTTGGCCTCTTTAGTAAATTGCTTTGAGATCTACAGATGCAGCAGACTAGGCATTATTACTGTGGCTAAGACATTGGCTCAGGACTCAGGAGATCTGAGTTAATTTCTTAAATGTACCACAGACTTGCTGGGTGAATTTGGTCAAGTCACTTAAGGCCAGACTTCCGAAAGTGTTCTGTGCTGGGAGCAGAGGAAGCTGGGGGGTGAAGAGCAACTCCGAAAACATGGCCAATAATCTTTCTGGGCCCCAGTTCCCCATCTCTTAGAAGGGGATAAAACTACCTCTCTATGTTCAGAGTATCAGCTCCTCCTGTGAGAGACTGTATTTTACTACGTTTGTACAGGTTCTCATGTCAAATGGGGCATCAAGGTTTTACTGAAACTATGATCATATTTTTTTTTACTTATGGTTTATTTTATGAGGGAATTTTTCTATAGCCCTGATAATGTACTACATGCCAGGGTATACAGGTAGGAATGAGGCCAGAGTTCTGGGCACAAAGAACTCATGGTCTAAATAGGCAAAGTTTTTAGGTGTGCTTAGGTCAGATTTGAACAGATTACCCAGTATAAAAGAGATGATAACTAAACATGTGCTCAACTTCCCAGGCTGCTAGTTTCAATCCATCAATCTTGATTATACCACGCTCGTATGTCTGCAAAGCATCACCGAATGCTTTACAAAACAGTGCAAGGAAAAAGGAAAAGCTAAAAAGTACGTCTGGGGCATACCTTGACTCTTACTGTTATTAAGAGTTCCTCAAGTAAAGGGCATAATGTGTTAACCTCAATAGCCCTAGTGCTTCCCAAAAGAGCTTTGGATATGAAGCACAATATGCCTCCCGGATAATAAAGAAACTCTCCGCGCATAGGGTAACTGGGAGCAAAAAAGCATTCCAACTGCAACATAATTTGAAAGCCATTGTACTGTTTTAAAAGGAGCCAGTGAAGTTCCTTTCCTGCAAGTCATTTAGTGGGACACATAGTCCTGGTTATGTAAAGAAGTCGAGTCTCAGAATTTGAGTTTTCATAAAAGATGTGCAATGCATGAAACTATTTAGGGCTATGTCCACACTAGAAAAAGTTGGTCGACTTTGTTAAGTCAACTTAATAAAGTCAATTTTAAGTCGATTTAAAGTCGACCTTATTAAAGTTGACTTAACAAAGTGGACTAAGTTGACTTAACTTTAAGTCGACTTAGTCCACTTTGTTAAGTCGACCTAACCACCCTTAAGTCAACTTAATAAAGTCGACTTAAGGGTTACTCCACATCCACACCGTCCTTAAGTCAACTTAAGGAGTCGACTTAAGGGTTTAGTCAGCCTAATGAGTGGTAGTCATAAAGTTGACTTAAGCTTTCATTAAGTCGATTTAAGGAATTTCTTAAGTTGACTTAATGAAAGCCTAGTATGGTTGTGGCTTAATTTAAGTCGACTTAAGCCTCCTTAAGTCAACTTAAATTGCCAGTGTAGACATAGCCCAGGAGACTAGGCAACTGAGATTTTCACTAATCTAACAATTTTCTCTAACAATTCCCTTTTTAATGGTAACCTATATGCATTATACCTGGAGTTCCATGGAGAAACAGTAATGGAGTCATTCAGATGACTTGCTTAAAGATTTATGAGTAAGTGTTTCCTTAGGGTAACATGATAGAACAAAATTTATTGAAAGCCTACTATGTATTTCCATGGTTATGTTTTATATTTAGGCTTGAAAGATTGGATTTTTGTAAGTAAATGTTAATTTAACAGAACACATACACATTGATAAAAAATGTCACTAATAAGTGAAATTTACAGATAGGAAAAATAAGGAAAATGCTGGTTGAGAACTTTAGATTTAAGGATATTTATTTTGTATATTTTGATACAAGATGTCAATAATTCATGTTTTAAAAGGTATAGAACTTCAACTTATTGAAGCTCAGAATCTACTGTCATTAAATAATTGTCTGACCTCTGTAATTCCCCACAGCTATGAAAATGTAAATAAAACAGTTTTTAAAATAATATTGGTCAACATTATTAAAAAAAATCACGTACTAAGGCTATTTATGTACCATGAAATGTATATTGTGCAGTAGGCTGTAGTTGTGCATGTCTCTGAGTAAGGAATGAGAATGTGCCCCTAGCCCAGGAGTGGGCCCAAACTGCATTGTAACTGAGATGCACACCAATGAGTCAGTTATTTCCTTTGTTTCTCCTTGTTTCAGGGAACTGGAGGAAAAGGTGACACTTGCTAACATATAGCTCAGTGTTGCTATTTACAATGACTAATTATACTATGATATTTGGTGTTTACATTAACCCCAGCTCCTGGGGTCATGTGATTTTCTGTGAAGATCTCAGGATTTTTGTTGCTTTTTTTTTAAGTAAGGTTTTAGCTCTCAAGGTTGCAGAAAAAAAGGTTTTAAACTTAAATCCTAAAGGCTCAAAATTAGAAGGTAAAGAAAGACCTTAAAATATATCATTTACATATTAAAATCTCTTGGGTTATTTTACATCAATCTTATGATTTTGGGGGGCCTGACTCTCGCTTTAAATATTTGGGATTGTGTATGCCTATATACTTTATGAGCCATAGAAACTGGCATACCTGAGTATTCAGACAAAGAATTCCTATTTTCATTTAAGGAGTGAAAGGACGGGTGGCAAAAGTGCTTTCAGTCTTTGAACAGGGGGAAATCCAGGGAAGATACTCGATGTTTAGAAAAATGGCTACCCAACATGGCATATTTAGATACTGGTGAGATGGTTTCAGACAGCACTTAGGGAAGCAATGTTCAGCAAGAGAAAATGGACTGAGATTTTGAAGGATTTGGAAATTCAGAAGTCCATCTTGATGCTACAGAACCTCTTTTTTTCCTGGTAACCCATGTCACCAATCCAGAACCGGAGTTATGTGATTACTTCATCTCTTTGCCAAACAGTATCCCAGCAGAAGCATTAGCAGCTAAAGTCTGTTAATTGTGTGTGCAGAGACCAGTAAAAGTGGCATTAAATCCTCTAAATGGTATTAAACAAATGAAAGAACAAGAATGTCTTCATCGGCTTAATGCGAATGCTGGGTTGGAGACCGACTCTATTCCTATGATGCTGAGACGCCCAGTTCAAACATTAGATCTGGACTTCTAAACTTTTGAATGATAGGCTGTGGATGATTCCTACCAAGAGACAGATTACTAGTATGATAAACCCACAATCTATGAACTTTATTATCGCTACACTATACACCATCACCATTTGGAACTACTTGGAGAAAGTAGGAATAGAACTCAAGACCTTGTGTTCTAAAAAGCACAGTCTCCTACCACCCAGCAGTTCCCAACCTTTTCTTTATGTAGACCATTACATCATCATTGAAAGCTTTTGCAGCCCACCACGTAAGCAAGCTGTTTTAAACATTTTTAACATAGTCTGTGACTGATGGGAATCAAACTTGTATATCAAGGGGTATTAAAAACGCAGCTATTTCTAATAATTGATTAGGTTCACTCACAAACATTTTGCACTCGTCACAGTACATTTACCAGCGGTACATTTTACCTATAGTAATTATCTTCCCCACCACCCCCATGGACCACCTGCAGTACCCTCGCCAACCACCAGTGGTCCACGGACCACAGTTTGGGAACCACGGAGCTAAAGAATATCATTGTGCAGAAGTTCTGATTCTAGCTTCTAGAGGGCAGTGGTATACATACACACTGGCTTATCACCCTTTTGACTGGAATTCCCAAGTCATTGCACTGATTTGGTGGCATCAAACGTTCCAGGCCTTAACTCTTCCTAGAGAAACAAATGCTGCAGAAGCATGGCCAGTTAATGTCAAAATAATTCCCAGTATCAGTATATTTACAAAAGACTTTTAAGCCCTTTGAAGTTAGATAATCCATAAAGCCTTGCTTGCTGGCAAACAGAGATTGTCTTGTATGTTTAAAAACGAGAGTCCGGTGGAACCTTAAAGACTAACAAATATCTTTGGGCATAAGCTTTCGTGGGCTCCACCTAGCCCACGAAAGCTTATGCCCGAAGATATTTGTTAGTCTTTAAGGTGCCACTGGACTCTCGGTTTTTGCTGCATACAGACTAACACGGCTACCCCTTTTGATCTTGTATGTTTGTTTCAGATTCCAGAAATTCTTTTCTTGTTATTATTATTATTTTCCTACTGATGTATTTTAATTTTTCCAGTGGGTTTGCATGAAGAGACAGTGACATCTGGTGAGCAATTGTATGTATATATTGGTTGGTTTGCTGGGGTTTTTTTTTTTTTCTTTTTAATATTCCACAACTAAGGAACACCTGACCTCATCCAAAGTTCTAACCAGCACTTAACATTCACTGATAAATAAATATCTCGCAGTTACCACCAGACCAAACACTCTGGCTAGACTCAGGTGTAGCAACTATAGTCTGGGCACATTACTTTGGATGCTGGCCACACAGGGCCAGATCCTCAGTTCGTATGAATCATTTGACTTGGGTGTTTGTCATCAATTGCTATACTTGGAGCTTCGCTGATTTACACCAGCGAAGATTCTGGCGCAGAAATTGTTTGTGTTTCTAGCCCACAGCCTAAAAGACACGTCTTGTGTTTCACAGTGTTCCCAAAGAGATGCTAAGTCCTAGGCTGGACAAAGCACTATATAATATTTCAAAACCAAACAACCCTCAACCAATTCAGCTGTCACAGGAGTCTCCATCTATTATTTTTAAAAAATGGGCTGCTAGCAGAGTCTTTAATGAACTCATAGCTCAGCATGCTTACTATGTGGAACAATTAATTTCAGAAAGAGCTCATCTTAATAAGCCTTCTAAATCACAAACATGAGCATCGGTGTCCTGGTTTTGGCTTTAAAGGGAATGTCAGTAATAGGTTTGTGTCAGAGTGATACAGCTACATGGCAGCAAGAGAGGCTGGAATTGTTTACAGATTTCCCAGTGGCATCAGGAAGTTGAATAAGCCTACCCAGAGATTCAGCCAGGAAAAGAAAAGAAAAATAAAGCAAATAAATGAAAACCAGAGCTTCCTCTTTCATCCAGCAAGTTTCCTGGGTAAAATTCTGCAAGGAGATGAGAATTAGACCATGCTTTGTTGTGCCATTATCTCTGTGCCACCAACAGAGTTCTCCTATCAGACAAGCAAGGTTTTTATTCTGGAAAGCTGTATTAAAGATATTTTAGTACCCTTCCTTGATGATCTCTGCTTCTCCATACAACTCCCACTCCCCAAATGATATACTTACCATGTCAGTGACCTAGAGATTCAAGCATGAGTCATCATTCTCCTACCTCACACAACCCTCCTCGTTGCAAATTGAAACTCTTTGGAGAGGAAAGGTGGATCCACTCACCTGCCACTCAACATCTGATGGGAGATGGAGAAGAGTGGGAAGAGCCTTGACCATACTCTTTGGCTGCAGCGGGTTCCTTGCAGAATAATGTTGTGAGATGTCCAGGTGCTGATCCAGGTAATGAAGCAATGCCTCATGCTCTGTAGCAGCAGGAGAGTTGCGTCTCTGTGTGTATGGAGATGTGGCAAATAAACTCTGAAAACTCATGTTGACATACTGAATTAATACTCATGATTGAGCTTTCCCCTGTTACCTGCTCAGCCACAGAAGTGGCAAGTAGTGTTTATCTCATGAAATGAAAAATTTCTTCCTTAAATGTCAATGCTGGATTCTTAATTTTATTTACTGACAGCCAAATAACCTTTTGTGAGGGTGTGGCAGAAATGCGGTCACTTCCTGTGAGGGTCTAAAGCTTTTCTAATCAGAAGGTGGGGGGAAGGAGTGTCTTGTGGCATGAAAGATTTTCAGAGTCCAATGATTGTTTAGGGATATGGAGAGTAGAATCAGAAAGGGGAAACTGGTTCATTTTTACAAGTACCCTAATAACTCAGAGAAATACATTTGTTTTGATCATTACTTCATTGTAGAATCAATGGGTATGTCTACACTGGCAATTTAGGTTGACTTAAGTAGCCTTAAGTTGATGTAAATTACTCCCCGTCCACACTGGACTTTCATTAAGTCGACTTAAGAAATTCCTTAAGTCAACTTAATGAAAGCTTAGGTCAATTTAGTAAGAACTGCCAATTAGGTCGACCTAACCCTTAAATCGACTCCTTAGGTCGACTTAAGCACAATGTGGACATGGATTAACCCTTAAATCGACTTTATTAAGTCAATTTAAGGGCAGTTAGGTCAAATTACTAATCCCCCTTCAGGGTAACCGCTTTATTAAATCGACTTAATAAGGTCGACTTTGTTGACCTTATTAAGTCGACTTAACAAAGTCGACCTAACTTTTTCTAGTATAGATATAGCCAATGTACTTGGTTGTCCTCTGGTGGACAGAAAAACATGAGTATCTCACTCTTTCTTTCAGTTCTAAAAACATGTATTAGGAGTAGTCCATGAGTGTGTTTACTTGTACAAAGCTAAAACAATGGCTTTTGATACTGGAGTCTTCTCAGGAATTGCTTTTGATTCATACAGGAGGGAGGAGAATGTCAAGAGCATCACTCATGCAGAGCTAGAAATTCAAACAATTAGGGTGACCGAATTCTTGTCATTTTCTTTGGCCTGTAATGAGATTTTGTGCCTTTGCCAGTCCCCATACTCTTGATGGAGGAGTTCCCACAAGAGAAAGTGTTAGTTAAAAAAGAAAAGTTCTGTTAATAAGTATAGGGTTTGTTCTGCACCAGCACAACGTCTCCACTTCATATCTTATTTTAGGCCCCAATTTTGAAATTGGTAGTGTGTGGCCAGGCTGCTGCCCCTCTCTATGTATGTCTACACTGCAATAAAAAACTCCAGCACTGAATCTCAGGGCCATCCCAACTGCTGCCATGCTACAGATGTCTTGATGCAGTGTAGATGCATCCAGTGCTTTTTTTGTTTGGTTGGTTTTTTAAAAAAGGTGCGGCACTCTGCAAGGGACCTGGGGCTGCCGGCGGCAGGAGCCGGGGTGCATCAGTGTGAGAAAAAGATGCCAGTACATAGTACCCTTGAGTACCATCCAAAAAAAAAAAAAGCCCTGGATGTATCCTCTTAGGCCCTGGGCTATCCACCTGAACTGCAGCCTAAGAGGGGATCTAGCTAATTTTTCTTCTATCTAGGCAGGGACTGCTGGTTGCTTTGTATGGGGTTTTGTTTTGTGCTGCAGAGAATATTCAGAGAGGAACCATTAATGTCAGATCCTGGGCACTCACTGTTATGTAGTGAGTTAAGGCACTCCCAGTGTTTTTGTGATGCCAGTTTGGTGAGCTAAACAGTCCACTACAGTGACTGACTTGACCCACTTAGGTAGGGACAGAGTAAGTTAGTTTGGATAAATGGGAACTCTTGCTTCAATTAATAGGCTGGGTTTTGGAAGAAATTGCCTATGCAATCTAGCGCATCCTTCTGAAGCCACTGCCAAACACAGGATACCAGAGTAGATCAGCCATTGTCCTACGCCCTACGTACCTGTCAACAATGTGACCAATACTGATTGCCCCCCAAACAGAGACTTTCAGTCTAGCATGCTATCAACTGGAGTGAGCTTTTCCAGGCTTTTCTGGTTATTTGTTTGAAAGCAGAATTACATCGTAGGACTCAGTTTTCTTGTTCTCATTAATCAGGTAGGTGCCAAACCATTTGTGAAATGTGTGTGCATTGGAATATGACCTGCTTCTCACAGGTGAACCCTCCTCCAATTGCTTTCAGTTGCTTGGTGAGCCCAGTGCCGTGTGTCGGTAACGTTTGGGATCTTCCTGGTGTGATGTGGAGGGGGGGACAAAATGAGCTAGCTGTATAATGCTTGACTTTATGGTTGCTGGGACACCAATCGATTGGACTATTTTTAGTACTAATTTAGTGCACACACTCCTGGACTAAGTACACCTTTGGGATTACCGATATTCTATTGAAGATGAGTTCAGTTCTACCCTCTTATTAGGAAGTAGAATGAATTCTGTGGACACCACTTATATGGAGGCAAGGTCCCTTCTGTGCTCCCCCATTTTCCCCCAGGGGTCTTATGCCAGCAGCAAATCACCACCCGCACCACAGCAGGAGCTCAGATATGCTTACTGGAACATTGGGAGGTGGAGCCAGGGCTTCACCCAATCCTGTCTATGTATGAAATAAACATATGCACAGGACACCTTACCCCTCTGTGTTGTACCCAAGGTCTAAAGACAACAGAGTCTTGTGGCACTTTTAAAGACTAACAGATTTATTAATCGCATGAGCTTTCGTGGGAGAAAATCCCACTTCGTCAGACGCTTTGAAGATAGGACTACCCAAGGTCTAGTTAGCCTATAAGAGGTGTGCAGACTACATTAGTATCTTGCCCTATTTCCCTGTGAATTTCTTAAGAATTTTGTTTTGAAAGTGAAATTTAAATAATCCTGCGTTACTGGGAGGGTTGTGCTATTGATATCACCAATGCTAGGAAGTATGCCAAGTGGTATGAAATTCATTAAATCCTAATTCCTTTGTATATTTGTTCTTTATATCCTCCTAGCTCCTGCTAGGATTTTTAGCAAATATGCAAATCGTATTTCATTTCCTTTTTTCATTAAATGGATTTTAACTCTTCTAATTTTTGATAAAACAACTATGGTAACTTTCCAATTTGTTAAACAAAGGTATTTACATTTTATATTGTTTTTCCAGACGTACTGCTGGATTATATGCACCCACCTATTGTAATATACTAACTTATTGTGAGCAGGCACTGCAGATATTGCAGTTCCAAAGCTTTCAACAATCTTTCGTTCTTACCATCATCTGAGCAAAGATGGATTTTTCCTTTGTATCATCATAAAACTTTCATAAACAATAACTTTTTGTTTATTATGACTGATATGTTTAAAATTACTTGCAGAGTGTCTGAAACTAATTTATCCCAGTGCTACATGGTGTCACTAGAGAAAAGACAATGGAAATAACTACTGAATTTTCTGTAAGATTGCTCCTACTTGTAATGGCAGCTGAAGGTGTTGCTTTAGAAAATCAAGTTCCTAAGCCACTCTCTGTGTCTGTCTGTCTGTCTGACTTCCTTGGACCTTATGGGTATTTTAGAGCTCTATTTACTTTGCTTGCAATGAAAATTTTATTTAGGGGCATGGGTGAGGAGGAAAATAATTAATATTTGTCCCAAATGCTATTTTTGGCTGAGTATATAAAGCCATGTTAGGCTCCTATAGTGAATGTTACATAGAATTTGATCTTCCTTAATGATGTCCTGCCAGGATGGAAATGTCTAGTTACACAAAAAGAGCAGAAAACATGATAGACAGATGGCTAGATCAGCAGCTATCTACTTCTATGGTCCTATATATCATCTGTGAATGGAAATCTTTTCATTGACTCTTCCTGGAGATGGTTCAAGTCCTTAATACACTAATGTACAGAAGACCCAAGTCCATAATTTCAGATGGTTGCCACATACCAGACCAGTAAATATTGCAGGTCTGGGGAGAGTCAGTGATTAGAATTGGGAAGATTTCTCCTACTTCTGGATGCAGTAGCATGATGCAGTAATGGGTCTGTTTAAATAAATAAAAAATGGAAGTCAAATGGCGATGATAATGTTTCCCCAGCTTTGTATTTCACTTTGAGATCTACATAGAAAAGCAATGCATAGGCACTAGGTATATCTTAAAAACAATGGGAGATGATGAAACAGGATTGGGATGGAAGATTTGGAAGGCCACTGATAACTGTAAAAAAAAAAGCTCAGACTGGATGCTTAATGCTTGAATCTTTTTGTAAGCACCCTGAGTGCTGCAGGTCTTTATTCTTACTTCTTAGCCAACCTAGTTAGTTTAGTTTTAGTTTCTTATACTGAAGAGTAGGAAAGCCACAAAACCTGTTATGCATCACCATGATGTTCTCTCCTGAGCCAAATTGATGTGTTCCGGGGTCAGATGCCTGTGACGCTGTCCAGCCACTACTGATATAGGTCTTTTCCATCCTGCTTTCATTGGGTCAAAGTTGAAACTAATTCTCACTGGGAAGTTGGTGAGAGTAAGCTATATAGGTCACAAATCAAGTTGATTTCAGGAAACACGTTCATGGCTGAAACTGCAACTGGGTTCAAGGGGGGGCATTAACCTCTCTGACACTACCCTGAGTTCCACGGGAAGACCTGAGAACCCTGGAGTGTATTCAGTGCACCTCTGTAAGGTTGGCGCTGCCCTGCAGAGAGCATTTAGCAGAGCTAGTTAGGGTGC
The DNA here is from genome assembly GCA_007922175.1 of Pelusios castaneus. Classification (NCBI taxonomy): domain Eukaryota; kingdom Metazoa; phylum Chordata; order Testudines; family Pelomedusidae; genus Pelusios; species Pelusios castaneus. Next base: position 5,843,279 of record ML685868.1, read on the forward strand.
CTACAGGTGAGATGTAGCAATGTGTTTGAACCAGTTCTAAAACTGACGTTGCTCCAATGAACATCTCTCCCACCAACTTAATCCATGGTGAACTTATTGTATTTGAATACAATTACATTTGCTGATGGAATGTGTCATACTGCACCAGAAAAGCTGAATCCTCTACCCACTGGATGGGAAAAATGGTCACTAACCCTCTACAAGACATTGCCATCTTGCTCTGTCTCCGATGGTCCCCCTAAACACCCTTCCATTCTGGGCTATGTGCTGACTAACTTCCCACTGTGCAGGAGGTGCTGGGTTTTCATATGCACTTTTTCTGCAACTCAGTGCAGTGAAATCATAGATATTTGCACCTCGCTCAGGGCTAAGCTTTGCATCTTTCAACCAACTGGGCCAAAATCTGCCCTCAGTTGCACCCGTGCCCTCCTGTCCATGGAGGTATAAAATGACAGCAGACGTTTTTGGCCCATATGTACTTTGCTAAGTGAGACGTCATTGTCTTTGTATGGTGTGCTAACTATAATTGAGCCAGGGGTTTTCTGCAGACAAAAGAGTTTCATATCTCAAGGCTGTTCTTGCACCGTGTTTTGTTTTTCTTTTGTCATAATATTTTTCTGTTTCACATGCATTTAAAAAAAAAAAAAAAAAAAAAAAGCTCCTTTCAATAGCTCCTGGGCTTCAGATAGTGTCCAGGTTTCTAGCACTTCAGTAGGGCTCATTTGTCTAAAGAAATTGGATTTTGTTTCTTCAAGTTAGCATTGTTCTCCCTAGCTTTCATTTAATTAAGAACACAATACAGTAATTAATGAGCTATGCAGCTAAAATCACCCAAACATCTGACTCCCCATTCATGGCCAACGAACCTGACTAAGGATAGGTCTATGGTGCCAAAAAAATCCTATGGGAAAGAGCCTCAGATCCCAAGTCAACTGACTCGGGCTTGTGGCATTGATGTTACGGAGCTAAAAGTAACAAACTGAATGTTTGCTGTAACAGTCTGACCTGATCCATTGACTTACACTTCCCTGCATTTATTTTGCTCACATTCTGTTAGATCCCAACTTCAAGCGAAATGGGATTTCCTCCCACAGAAGCTCATGCAATAAATACATTTATTAGTCTTTAAAAGTTCCACCAGACTCCTTGTTTGTTTTGCTGAACTAGACTAGCAGGGTGAGCTTCAGAGCCCAGACTCCGGCCCAGGTGGGAATGTCTACATTGCTGGTTTTAGCCCCTTAGTGCTAGCCTTCAAGGCTGTTGACCCTGGCTCTGACATTTGCGGCTGCAGGGGATAATTCTGCAATGTAGACATAGCTTTGGAATTATGTGGAGTCATGCTCTTAGGGACATGGGTCATTCCCTGGCAAGGACAGCCTTGTTGTTAATATCAATTGGGGAGACAGATCAGATTAGCAGAGCCATTTGCCATCTGAGCAGGCTAAGCTTTGCAAAGTTCCAGCCTCCCATTTCAGCAGGCAGAACTCTCCAACATTTTTATCCCACTGCAGAGCAAGGACTTGAGAAGACTGTATGGATTAGATACTTTTTGCTTTGCTCTTCTCATTGCCTTTTGATGTATATCCAGGGAAAGGGCTTTTTTATGACATGATCACAGAAGTTAAACTACAGAGACTTATTAGTTTATTTTAATCATTTCCACGGCAGTGCTGGATTGTTCTCGACAACATATTCTCAGTTTCTTTCTCCAGTCTAGTGTTAAGTGGTGCAAGCAATGTGACTTCCATCTCTTTCCTTGCAAGACAAAGTGTTAAATAGAAAGTGGGGTGATCCAGTGGATAGGACACTAAATTAGGACTTGGGAACCTTGGTTCCATCCTTGTTTCTAGTTTATTATTAAATCTAAGAAGATATACATATTCTTCATCATCCATAGTAGTAATAACAGCTTTACACTTGCCCAGTTGTAATCAGTTATATTTTCTTGTACGTGTTACAGAAAAGATTTGTTTTGAGGACTCACTTGAAAGAACATGGTGGTGGCTTTTTCCTACCTATTACATTGGCCTGTTGCATGACCTAAGGAGAGTCATTTACTCCCTCTGATCCTCACTTCCCCCAATATATAGTGCTTTGAGATCCAGGGATGAAAAAAGCTATATGAGTGCTAGGGATCTCTATTAATAGGTCTTTTTTTTAGGAAATTTTTCCTAATATTCAGCATGAATTTTCTGCTGAATTTCATCCCAATTACAACTAGTTCTGTAAACTTGAACTATGCTAACTAAATAAATATCTCTCATTCCTTGGCGTTATACCCTGTGAATGTATGGAGGCTGTTGTCATGGAATTCATATTAGTTGCTATGGTGTGAGAAGACCAACTTTAGGATTTCACAAGGTACTCTGGAGAGGGATGCTGATTGAGAGAAGTTTCTGTGTTTTGAAAATTTGCCAGGATCACAGACTGTAGCCTCTATAAAATATGTGATTGTTACTGATAGCATCAGCCCTAATGATAGTGCAATCTTATTTGCACCCCATTTAATCCTTGTCATATAACAGCTTCTTTCCATTCCTGTTTGATAACATGATGGTTCTCTAATGGGTTATCAAGGGGTATGATTTCTTTCTTCTAAAGTTAGCAGAAATTTAATGGCCCTCTAAAATAGTGAAGCTTTTAGTACATGCCAAATTTGATGCATTTTATTCTAATCATTTTGGTTCTTATTCATACCAGGCATATATTAAAGTAGTGAAATTAGTAACAACACAGGGGAAAATAAGTCCAATATGGGAGCTAACCGTGACTATTTACAGTTTTAGTTAACTGCAAATGAACAGATAATGAAATCCTATGGAAGCATCTACACATTTATTATTTCAAGGTTAACAGTGAAAATAAATTTTGGTGGTCTTGTGAAAAAAATTCCTGATATTTTTATAGGATCAATTGATAAAAGATTGTGATATTTCTAATAACAGGCCTGGGAGAGAGAATGGGTCTATTTCTCCTTTACCCAGTTCAGCAAAACCCTCAGGATCTGTCTCACTGCAGGCTATGTGCCCCCTTACAGGCTTACAGCAGCACAGCTGTACCAATATAGCACTGTAAGATCACTCGTGTAGCTGTGTTATGTGGATGGAAAGAGCTCTCCAGTCAACATAATAAAGCCAGCTCAAGACCAGCGGTAGCTTTGTCGGAGGGGGAGCATTCTGCCAACCTAGTGCTGTGCAGACGAGTGCTTGTACAGGTAAAATGGATGTCGCTCCGGGATGTGGGTTTTTTCACACCCCCAAGTGACAAAAAGCTTTGCCAATGTAAATACCAATGTAGACATGCCCTCTGGTACTTACTCGGATCTTGCTTCACACACACAACCATCTCACTGAATTTAGTGGTGTTTGAAAACACAGGCTACCTGGCCTGACTAGAGGGGTAAGCTAGAGCATGGGTACCACTTTCCTTCCGGGTGATAACCCAGCCACTTTGCAGTGAGGATCCCCTCCAAAACATTCAAGTGTCGGTAGTCCTCCAGTATCTTCCCACAGTTCCCCCCCCCCCCTTGTGCCCAGAAGGACAGACAAGTTGTTCCATGATTTACTGGGACATATCAAAGCCGCTCAGATTCATCTTGGGGTACACCCCTAAGAGTGCTCTGGATGCACATCAGAGTGTGCAGCCCCCGTGAGGTGCTTTTGCAGTGTGGCTGTTCACACCTGGGCTAGGCTAACATTGGCACCATTGACCCACGTGAGCTCTGCTGTGAAGGCGTAGCTTTATAGCTTGTCCACACATTATTCTGGAATAGCTGCTGCACTTTAAATTCACATCCTACCTTCACCTGAATTAAGCTTCTGGTGCAGACAAGCCCATAGTACCTGCTTTTAAGTGCTTTGTTGAATCTCAGGTTCTTAAACCAGTGTGAACTGGGATTAACTCTATTTGCAACTGTAATAGACCTGGTAGAAAATCAGGAATCTGTAGCCCAGATAACCCCTTCACCTCCTCTTACTCATCCCAGTATAAGGCCTTGTACACATTACAAAATTATCGCGCGGTAAGGTCCCAGTCCATCTGAGCCCCAGCCACAGGACTGGGGCTCAAGGCAGCACTTTTGGCTGGCAGGGCAGTGCATGGTGGGATAGGTACCCACCATGCACTGCTCCTTCTAGCGAAAATCCTTTCGCTAGAAGGAGTGCTGTGTGGATGCAGTAAAACGTTATAATTATAACACTTGCTTGTCCCGCAATAACTTTTATTCCAGGACAAGTCTGTAGTGTGTACATGGTCTAAGACTTTATGCTGTAAAGGTGTGAAAATACACTGTGGCCTTCAAGTCCCCTCCCCAGATTCCTGCTGTGATGTAGAAAAATGAGTCAGCAACAGATTATTTGAAGTAGGAGTGCTGGTAACGAGAACATTGATCCCTCTCTGTACGTTGGTGTGAGAATGTAGGCACAAGATGTCTTGCATGTCTTTGAAATCATCCTCCTGACCATCATTCATCACTGAACTAAGGAATATACTTGAGAAAGAACATGTTAACAGTGTCAGCCCACTGCCTGAATTTTCTAATAGGTTTTTCAGGTGTCCCAACCCCCATTATCTGGCAGACGTGGTCACAACAGGAACCAAGAGCTGTTTTCTTACACAAGCTTGTATCATTTCAGAGCATGATTTCTTTTTTTTTCTTTTTTTTCTTTTTTTTTAATTGCATGGGATAGATTGAACACAAGACTTTATAAATGGAGCAATGGAACCTTCCATTCTTATAATTTGTTTTCACATGGTATTATTGGTAATTAATGGTATTTATTTGGTGCATTCATGAGTTCATCTTGAGGGGCTAAAAACTAATTATAATGTTTGAAAATTGGAAATAATGTGTGATTGGAATTGACTGAAGCGGAATAGTCTAAGGGACACAGTCGTTGCCTTGATTTGAAATAGTTTAGAACCTGAGGGTTGGTACTCATTAATTTTCACCTTCTTTCCTGTTCTTTACCTCATTGCTCCCTGCAGAATGATTACTTTACTTTGCTGTTATTTAAGAGTACATCCTATTGCTGGCCAAGTGATTGATCTGCAAATCTCCCATAAGAGCTAATTCTCAATTAATATAATGACAGCATGTGCTATGCCTGTAGAAAGTGTTTGGGGTTATAGACAGCCTCTGTTGTCTGCATCAGTGATGTTTGATACCAGTCTATAGAGAAAATGTGTACACACACACAGACACAGACACAAGTAGGCATTTTGCCTTAAAACATAAATAAAATAAAATGATTTAAATTAGCAACAGAAAGAGACCAGGACAGGAGGGAAATTGGAAAGTGATGATAGAAGGAGACGCTAACAGCCTGAATGCTTTAAATGGTTTAGGATTTGAAGTTTTCCATTTGAAGTTAATACATATTTCTTTTCTTTTTCAAAAGCTTGAAAGGAGTTTTAACCAGGAGCAATGGGTAATGGATGTAGGTCAACATAGATTGATTGGATATTCAGGCAAAAATGCATGCAGCTGGACAAGTCGAATTTCTTTTCTGCTTTTGCTTCAATACTACATTTGTTTTGCCATTCAGACATAGATCTTATTTTATTTTGTTTCAATTTTAATTTCCCTTAGAAAGAGTTCTTTCTACAGCTGTGTTGGTAATGATTGCAGGATTGTTAGAGCACAATAAAAATGTACTGATTTCTGGGATTATAACATAACTAATGTGTAACATGAAAATTACAATTAACAGCAGTTTAAAGGGTAATGCATTGGCAAGTGGGCCAGTGATGGCTTTTTGCAGTTGGAGTGAAGCTGAGGGGTTACTGACTGCAAAAGCCACTTCTTGAGTCAACCTCTGATTTCACAGGGATTTTACCATGGTATACTTCCTGTGACTTTGCTTGAGCACCACTGCTATTAGTAAGATCCCAATTAATCTATTAGAGTCCTACAGCTGTAGAAAACCTAGCATCAGTAGATTTCAAAGCACTTTCTAATGAAGGTCAGTATCTTTATGCCAGTTTTACAGATGGCAAAAGTGAAGCACGGAGCAGAGAAGAAATTCGCCCCAGGTCACTCAGAAAGTCAGGGGCAGAGCCGAAAAGAGTACTTGGGGCTCTTGTGTCTATCTGGTGCTCTATTCACTCAGCAAGCCTGCCTTCTCCCCTGAAAAATCCTGTGTCCAAAAATGTGCCTGATGGCAGGCATAGATATTCCTGCCCCTCCCTACCATTCTAAGTATGTGGGGCTTCACAACCTGCAGGGAAGTCCATCCCATAGTCCTCTGGGTTCCTTTGTGGAGCGCTTTCCCCATCTGTGCTGCCCACTCATTCCCCTAGTACAGCTGTGCGTGGTCCTGCCATCTGGTGGGAATGGAAGCTTCAGGTGGAAATGTTGTGTCAGAGGAGCTAACTTGCTGAGCAAGTTGCAGGGTTTGCTGCAAGAGCCTGAACCTGAGCAGCCTCCCTACTTTGCAGCTGGGAAAGAGAGAAGGCAAAGGACGGTGTAATTAGGAGGGGATCACACTACATAGCCACCACTCTTATCTATGTGACCACAGACACTGAAGATGGAAGACCTATTATTATAGCTTCTACACTGAAGTTCATCCCACCCCACGGCAGGTTCTGTCCGGTGATGGTGGTTCTTCTTCATCATCATCCCTCCTAGATTTTTGCTCTCTGTTCCCACCTGTCTTTCTGTGCTTGCACTCAGATCATACTCATTGTCAAAGCAGAGTTTTCGTGATGTTACTCCTACCCTGTGTCGCTCTATCACCTATCCTACTCACACCAATGCCAATTAAGAATAGCTTCCTTGGTGTCAACGGTGTTACTACCAGTACGAGTGAGTAAGGCATCAGACGCAACATGTCAGGACCAAGGGTAGCCCATGCTCCAATGCCTTGATCACTAGGCTGATTGGATGGTAGGGTATAAGACAGGCACACCATCTCCATCTCCTATGGCCCTCCCACTGCCTTATCCTATGCTTGTGAAGATTTGACATATATGGAGCTGGCTTGTTCACATCACCGGGGAACCTATGAACTCTCTTCCATCAAATGATCATCCTGAATCCTTCTCCAGCCAGCCAACCTCATGCCCTCGCTTGCCTTGTTACTACACCTGGGATAATTCCTTCCAAGTATCAATGGACTGTCTACACCAAGTGGCAGTTCAGACTACAGAGGTGTGAATGGCAGCATGCTCCAAAGGTCTGCACTGTAACAGCTGTGGGTGGATGCTGCTGGCGTGAAATAAACGACACCCAACCTGTGCTAACATAGGCTTCTGGTGAACACTGCATGTCACATTCCTGGACTCCCCACTGCAGTGCAATGAAGCAATAGTGTAAGCCCTGATCTGCCCTACAGACTTTACGTTGGAATAACATAAAATCCACCCCCCTGAGCGACTTAGTTATACCGAGCTGAGTGGGCTTCTCCAGTTGACCTAGCTACGGCCGCTTGAGGAGGAGGGAGACGCCCTCCTGTCCATATAGGTAGCATCTTCACTCAGCGCTACAACAGCAGATAGACACCAGTGCAGCTGCAGCTCTGTAAGTGTAGACAAGGTAAGAAGGAAAGAGGCTATTCACAGAGCTAATTGAGTTTGGGGCAGGGAACATAAGGGGCATCTAGCTTGAGGAAGCAGGCTGGATGATGAGAAAGCCCGGGTGGCAAGGAAGAACGCTCTGCTGTCGCTGACTATACTGAACTTCAAATAGTTGATACTCTACTATTGTTCCAGTAGCCTCGGTTGCTCGTGTGCTTCTGACTACCCTACTATACTCCGGCTGCATGGATCTACCAGCCCTTGTGTATAAAATATACATGAGAGCTGCCCTCATCCCACAGTGCTATATTCCATGATTCATAGGATGTGTGGACGTGTTTGCATCCCATCATACCTTATTCTGCAGCAAAAATAAATGAAATTTGTTTGGGTGCTCGGAGTTAAGCTGTGCTTAAGCACTTAGCTGGACCAGGGCCAATGCATGTCATCCTTTAGGATTGAGTCCCCACAAAAGGAGGGAGGAAATGTTTACCCCTTATTATTTAAACTAAAGTTAACTTTAGTTCTTTAATGGTTTCAGAGCTACATTGAAACGAGGGGGGAAAGGCATGGGAGATTTTTCAAATGGGAGACTTTAGCCACTGTACATATTTTTAACATGTGACCTTCCATTTGGCAATGGGCTGAAATTAAAAGTCAGCATGAGAATGGAGCGAAGGCAGGTTGATAGGCATTAATCAGGGTTTATAATGAAAGACTGGGATGCAGCATTTGATTAGTATGCAGGCATTTGTCAGCTTGAAAGAGGTTTTTTCCACTGGAGTTTCATGATCTCAGTGAAAGTGGATGCTAATTATGGGCAGACAGTTTTGATAACAACATGTATAATAATAACAGCATAAAAACATCTGAGGAGAAAGGGGCATTTTGTTGTCCTCTTCCAGAAAAACCAGGGATGGCTGGATTGTTAAAGAAAAATGACCATAATAAGGGGGATTTTTTTTTTCTGAATAAAAGGAAGTTTTATTACTAAGCTGAATTGTTAGCCAGTAGTTTTGTTTGCCTGCCTCTGAAATGCTTTGCTGATTATGTGAGCTAATGCAGGGACTGCAGAGTAATCATGGTATTTTGGGACCGCAAGTAAAGTTTAAAAAAACCAAACAAAAACAAAAAAAGGTGTTCAGAAAACTGGATCATCAATAACATAGTTACCCACCACAAGCCCCCCATTTGTGTAACATATTATCAGCCTCTGTGTCCAATTGTGAGTGAATTTGGACCAATCTCTCTTTACATAGCCAAACAGAGCTGGGTTTGCCATCAGCTCATTTCACCCACATCCTTTTTCTTCATCTCAAATGTAATTTTGTTTGGGCAAGACATCTTTGGCGCAGGGGCCTTCTCTGTGGGAATCCCTGAATGACTGTTTTCTCCAAGGTCCACGTATAGTTTATCATTCCATGGAATGTCTACGGTCATAAACACATATAAATTACTAGAGTAGATCAGACTCGAGGTCCTAACCCTGAATAGTAGTCTGAAACCCTGGAGCATGAGGTTTTATATTCTCCTCCTCACTGAAGCCAGATGTGGGGAGGTCTAGGTGGAAAACAAACGGACATGAGCACAAGGAAAAGCAATCACATTTTAAAGATTGTTATCAAAACAGAGAATAGCATTTTCCTTCCATTTCTCAAATAAGTATTACTTGTATTTTTCTGGGGGAATGGGATAAAACAGTTATCACTAACAGAGCCAATGGATGAAAGTTTAGCCTCCAAGCTCTACTTTGCTGGGAATGATTGACCAATTAGTTGATTAAATAATTAGTTAATTAATGCTCAATATGATATTAGCTTTCTATGGACATCTTAGATGAAACCTATTAGATACAGGTTATGATATCTGTGTGTTGGGGTACACTCAAGCAGTCAGGCCAGCTGAAATGTACTATCATGTACCAGTGAACTTCTTGCACTGGTATGCAGTAGAGGTTACAGTTGTCTCTTCTCATTTCCAACAGAAGCTAACATTAGTATCTGAATTTTTAGTTCCAGTTTTATGTATGCAGCTGATAGTAATAATAATGAATTTGCAGATAACATATTGCGACCTAAATGTGAAGCAAAGCATTAGTTTCCACTCAGCCCAGTAAAATATACTATTATCTCCATTTTACAGAGGGAAAATGGGTGTGTGGAAAGATTAAATGCCTGCACGAGTTTAGTGTGAGACAGCTTGTAATTTATCTCTGATCTCCCTCTCCAGTCTCTCAACCATATGACCGACCTTCTTCTTGTTCACTGTGGTAAGCCCAGTGTAAAAGAGGCACCCCTTACATATTACAGTTTGCTCCAGCATGAATGATGTTGCAAGAGTTATCCTTTTTCAACCAAACCTAAGACAAATGTCTGGATGTTAATAAGTGGTATTAAAAGGCAGGTGACAGCAGCTCTTTTGTTTGTGACTTCTTCTCTGGCAGTATTCCTAATTTAGGGATAAAAGGGTCCTTGAGTTGGTAAGACAAGAGTTTTGTTTTCGTTAAAAATTCTTTTCACCAAGGTTAATAAGTAAAGCCTCTCTTTTGGGGAGTGACTCACAGAAGATCAGTACACTGTTGTCAAGTAGCCATGGCCAATTACAGAGTCAGTCAGAATGGAATTCATTAATTACGGGTTTGAGTAGTTATAATTAGCTAAATCCCCCTTGGGAAATAAAACTAGATTTTATAACGCCCAAACTCTGTTAGTTTTGTATGAAACAAAATAAGCAGCTATCTGTACAGGTACAAGCAACTATCCATATGCATGAATAGAAACACTATTACTTTTGGATGATGAATGAATGTGGCTTTATAGAGAGATTTGCATTTTCATCTGTGGCATCTACTTTCTGAACTAAGTGTTGATGTTTATCATCACCTATCTAACCAACCGTCCCACAGAATTGAAGCTGTAATGATGAGATATGGAATTGTTCAATGATTTTCAATGATGGTTTGGGGTTGGGTTTGTTTTTTTTCCACGAGATCTCCCTGGATACAGTAAAACAATATATTTGTTTCCACTGATACTATATGTTAGATATCTGTGCCTTGGGGCACTATTAACATCTCAGTTGAGGAAATGGAACCTAATAGGAATATGTAATCAAAGGGCACTTTTGTAAAGTTACACACATTTGAGCACATTTTAATTCGTCTTTAAGAAAGCTGCAGAGCGTACATGATTACCTGGAGCCAGAAGATTAATACTCTGAATCATTAGTATAAGGAACATATCACAGTATAGTATGCTGAACAAGCACAGTCTCTCTAGCTCATCTTCGCGAACGACAAGACTCATTCTCATTGTCAGTAGAGATAATACACTCAGGATTCAATCTTGACCCTGTTGAAGTCGGTGGGAGTTTTGCCAATTACTTCACTGGGTAAGGATTTCACCGTTGGTCTCTGAAGACGTAAAGTATTCTTGCTGCCTCTCAGATCAGTGCAGTACACGATTTTCTTCACTGAGCGGCGTTAATTTCAGCCTCAGGACAGAGCTTCTCATCTCTTGACCCTGTAGGTAAAAGCCCTGAATAAATTTGAGTCTCAAGGTTGGGATTAGGGAGAATATCTGTTGGGTGGAAAAGCAGCTGCTTCTGAGTGATGAGTTAGATGCTACCCACCCTCTGGTATCTAGCAAGTCATTGCCACACCAGTGAAAGAAATGGCCAGTTGAGTGGAAAATCAAGAACCTATTGCCAAACCAGTTCAATTAACTTAATTTCAGATGAATAAAACTACCACCAAAATGGTGTGAACACTTTCATTCTTCTCCATATTGTCTCTTTCACCTTTAGATGGTCCTTAAGCCATTAATTTTCTGATCCAGGAAAGCACTTAAGCACATGAGCAGTTCTACCAGCTACAGTGGAGGGCTACATGTGATTAAAGTTATGTGCTTAAAATACCTTGTTGCTATATCATCTATGATGTGGAAGGGTCAGGAGAAGTCAAGGGGTAGCCATTTTATTTGACTGAGTGCCATAGAAACTTCCTGGGAGCAGAAAAGAAAATAACTTCCCATTAAGTTGGGGGAGGGAGAGGGTAAAGTTTTGAATCCAAAGAAACCTAAATAGTATATAAATTGGATTGACTGTGGTAAGTAAATAGTATGTCTTGCTTCAGCTGGGGAACAAAGTGTTAAGAGAGAACCTTAGAGCCAGACACCAATGAGTGTTGTACATGTTGTTTATTGCTAATTTTATGCTTGTAGATGGTAACTCCTTTGAATGCTGAGGATATAAGAATACAGAAGAAGGAGAGAGGTGAGAGGAGTGATTGTGGCTGAGATGGATTATCGTTCTATTTAAAGAGACATGATGGAAATTTGTATACAACATAGTTTTAGTGGTGTCAGTCCAAGGATGTTAGAGAAACAAGGTTGTTGAGGGAATACCTTTTATTGGACCAAATTCTGTTGGTGTGAGAGACAAGCTTTTGAGCCATACATACTTGAATAAGAGCTCTGGGTGGCTTGAAAGATTGTCTCTTTCATCAGCAGAGGTTGGTTCAATATAAGATACTCATCCACCTCGTCTCTCTAATAATGGAAATTTAACATTTTCAAAGAAAAACTGAAATCATATTTTAAGGAAAAAATAGATGTGTTAAGAATATATTTGCTGTGCATTACTCTATTTGTGCAAGATGCTTTGAAGGTGAGCAATTAATGGGGAAAGAATTTGTGGTTGAGCTCAAGTACAATGTCATCTGAAATTGTGTTCAAATCCTGATGCAGGAAGATATTTCAGCATACCTCAAGCTTAAGCAGATGCATAGTTCATTGACTTCAGGTTCCTTGAATAATTTCATGAATTGGAGCTTTAGGAATTGCAAACCTGAATATTACTCATCGTCATGTGTTTTATGCTACAGGCTCTTTGTAAATAAACACTGACGTGCAGCCGTCTCTCTGTCTCTTTCTCTGCTGAGTCACAGACCTCTCACTTCCAAGGCAAAGTGATATTTAGCAAGTTCCAAAGGGGTAGCCATGTTAGTCGAGTACAGCAAACCAAACAAGGAATCCTGTGGCACTTCTAAAGACTAGCAAATTTATGTATTGCGTGAGCTTTCATGGGAAGTGACTGATGAAGTGGGATTTCTCCCACGAAAGTTCATGCAATACATAAATTTGTTAGTCTTTAAGGGTGCCACAGGACTTCTTGATTATTTGGAAATGTAATGGTATCTCTTGGATAAATACCAGGGATCTTATTCTGCTGTCACATACAAGTTACTCCCTGGGTCCTCTCTTAGAATTACTCAGACATAACAGTGGAATTTTTCCTTTTCTTTAAATAAAGAGAAATATTCCTTAGCTCTTTATACAGTTTGTTCATCTGTAGGCCCCAAAGTGCTTTCAAAAGGAAATATCACTCTGCCCATTTCACAGGTTGGGGAGATGGGGTGTGGGGTGGTAAACTAACTTGTTTATGTCTCTTCGCACTCCATTCACCCACCAACATCATCTAGCCACCACTTTAACCATGTTTTCTTAAAATAGCATTCTAAGGAGTTGTACTTGCAAATTTTCTTCACCCATTGTTATTGCATTCTGACACCACCAATAAGCATTAAACAGCATTGGCTACATCAACCATAGGGGAAATTCTTGCACCACTGTAAGCATACTATATATTTTCATAGGCAATGTGCTACAGTGGTGCTTAACAGTGGTAGTAACTTAACAATGTCAAGTTAGTGTCAAAACAGTGTTTTGGTTTTTTCATGTTTTCAGGACTTGTTCTTTGTAGTGTCCTATTGTCTGACTAATTAATCTTCATCTTAATGAACAGTAGCAACTCATTAAAATAATATTGAAATTATTACACTATATAGAAAAAAATCATTACTACAACTTCTTCAAGGATACTTCAAGTGCCTGGATTTTCAATTTGATTATGAGTACTTCTGCTAGAATCTTATTATGTAGTATCTGCTACCCTTTAACCCAATTTACTCAACTTTGCGATAAATCGTTTTTGTATGTCTTAGACTCACAGCAAAAATCAGTACAGGCATCATTAGAAATGTAATGTGAATAAAACAAACAAGATGTCCTGTGGTACCTTAAAGACTAACACATTTATTTGGGCATAAGCTTTCAGGGGTTAGAACCCACTTCATCTATAGTTTCTCATGCTGCTCTTTCATCATCTGTTAAGTATAAATAGTCAATCCTCTGGGTGGAGTTATAATCTGTGATTAATCTCAGCAGGCTGCACTACTTAAACAATAAAAAATATATAGAATTTTTATCCTGTTTGATTTGTAATCCTTCTATTTAGATTATGTAAGGTCCAGTCTATCCATGGTTCAAATGACATGACAATAATCCAGTTTAAAAGTTGGGAGAGAGAGAGAGATCTCTTTTTAAAAGAATTGAATTGTTTCTTTCACCAAGATGCTACTAGTTGTTTCAAAGAACATGTTTATATCTTTGAATGTTTAGCGTATATTGTTCAGTCTTGATGCAAATTTTCTGATGAAAGCAATAATAGACACTTGGATGCGGCTCTGAGTGATATTAAATTGTGTATATATTTATAAATAATTAGACAGATTCACATGTATGCTCAGAATACTTTGGGCTACTCAAACAATGCAGAACAACTGTAAATTTGGCTTACCCTAGGATGGTGCAAAGCACCAGGAGAAAATGGGCCAAACAGTGAAATACAGTGCTTTAGAATAAATTATTTTCTGCTATTCCTCTTTGTCATGTAACGTTATAAAACTTTGCCATTAGTAACAGTTAACCAGTCAGGGATAGATTTACAAAGGTATTTTGGTGCCTGTGGATGCCAATAGGTGACCAATGAGATTTACAAAAGTCCCTAAATGAGTTAGATGCCTCATTACCCATTGAAAGTCAATAACACTTGGTCAACTGATGTTGCTGCCTCCAATGTTGTTTTCTATTCTTTCTTCCCTTTTAAAAATCTAATTCTTCGCTATGGCTTTCAACCAGTATTGTGTTATTAGCATCAGATCTTGTGATGACCAACCCTTTTTATCAGCCCTTCTCTACCATTGCCAAGTATATGCTAAACACTTTTGGTTTTATTGTTACCTCATACAGTCACAAGGCCAAAGGAGGCCATTCGATCATCTCACCTGAGCTCCCATGCAATACAGGCAATAGAATGTCATCCATTTACTCCTGTGTTGGTCCCAGTCACTTTGGGTTGTCTAAGGCATGTATTTCAGAAATATATCTAGTCTTGATTTGCAGAGTTCAGGAGCTGCAGTGTCTCCCTCTTCTCTTTGTCACTCATGTTCTCAGGTCATTTGTCAACCGCATCATCCTTTTAGCTTACAGTTACAGTATTAATCTAACTTGCTATTGCAAATATGAGCTATCATCTTTGTTCCTACTTCATACAGTACTTAACGCAATGGGATACATGTTATGTGTACATGACACTCAGTCCCACTGTCATTGAAGACAAAGAAAGGTTCACTATGACTTTGGTGGCAGTAGAATTGATTAATGGCCTATTAATTCCAATGGAAGTGATTTTGTGGACTTCAGTGGGCATTGGATCACATATGTGTGTATTTCCTTATATAATCTTGTGAGTAAGATTTGCAGAATCCAGTTGATATTGCAATGAATTACCTTGCAATGAATTACCTCTTTTCCAAGGGAACTGTAGTCATCCTGAATGAGCTTTTTAGTCACCTCAATAACACCTTCTCGCTCTAACACTTTAGAAGAGTACCTGTTGTTAAACTGCTCTGCCTTGGATGGTAATTGTAATGAGAAAGCATTATAGAATGAAATAGCATTGTCTTAATTTTATCTGTGGTATATAAAGGTTAGCAAGGCTGTCATGTTGTGTATATATCATACTGCTTGCTGATCTAATTAAAGCTGCACCTTCACAAAATACACTTCCCATTGCTGCCTTTCCATTATTCATCCCTTTTGTTATATAGATTGCAGCATTTCATCTGCTACAATGCTTAGTAATTCTACTTTCTTTCTGAGTTTAAATCTTGTGTAGCTCATCAGCTCTCGCGAAAACGTTTCAGTCTTCTTTATTGTTGGTCCTCCTCTCCCTATTGATCCATCTTCTCCATGAACAGATACCTTTCTCATTATTTAAACAAAGAAAGTGATCTGAGTGCAGATCCAGGATCTGGATGCTGGTGATATCTGAATTAGGAGGTATTTATAAAAATTTATCTCAGGCCTAAGCCTCTGTATGAGGACAAATATCCCTGCAGACTGCAGTGCAAATACTTGACATCAAAGGTCCATTTCCCTTCCTTTCACTTCCTTGTTTTCTGCCCCTTTGGCCTTAGTGTTCCCAGACAGTAAGTGTGAAAAATCGGGACAGGAGACAGGCGCCCATATAAAACAAAGCCCTAAATATTAGGACTGTCCCTATAAAACTGGGACATCTGGTCACCTCATTTGGCCTCCTCAGCTCATATTGCTTAATATTATTCTATTTTCTTTTTCCTCCCTCTTATATGCTTTCCTTCCCATCTAATGTGATTCAATTAACCTTCATCTCTCCAGAGTCTTTGGATTCAGCCAGTTACTTTGTCTCCCCAGTTCTTGAATAATACATACTCTAACCTACAGGAATTCAGAATATTCATTCAAAATACCCAGGTCGTGACTTTATCTTAACCCTGATTTTTAAAACCATACGTAAAATGAAGCCTGTTTCTATAGCTGTTTTTCCCCCTCTTTTGGCACTTGAACTGTTTTGAATGCTTTCTGTAATTTTTCCTTCTGTCTTCACACACTGAGCCATCATTAGTGTTTATTCTTGAACTACTTAAATCCAAGAGAAGGCATGAGGGTGTCTTTTCAACCTCTGTCTGCAGTCCATCATTCTGACATAAGTCTCATTCATAGTTATGCTTGTAGCAGACTGTCACATGTAGTTTTAACTTTTCTGCTTTGAAGAGAAAACTGAAATCAATCATACCTATTTGCAGTAGTTCACTAAAGCTTCTATCTTTATTAGTTGTTTTGTTTGTTTGTTTTGCTTCTAACTTGGTTTTCGGTATCCTCCCTTTCTGCTTTTCCTTTTATGGTACTTAGTATGACTCATTAGGTCTAGTACAAAATATTTTTTTCTGGATCACTTACTGAATGACAATTTTCCAGATTTTCTCTTCCAGTTTCTTGTCATTGCTGTTAATTTCATTATATCTGATTTTTTTGGAAGGGCATTAGATCACCCAAAGGCACTCTTAGCCTATGTCTACACTTGCAAAGTTAGGTCGACTTTATTAAGTCGACTTAATAAGGTCGACTTTAAGTCGACTTAAAGTCGGCCTTATTAAGTCAACTTAACAAAAATCGACAACTTTTCAAGTGTAGATGTGGCCCCTTTTTGACCTTATTAAGTCGACTTAACGTTTTAAGTCGACTTAATAAACTCCACCAAGGCGCTAATCCCCGCCTCCACTGGTTTAAGTTGACTTAATAAAGTCGACTGAAGCGCTAGCATGAGAGCACATTCCACAAGATCAGTTGCCACAACAACAGCATTCCTTAGTAACATGCCTATACATGAAATTTGCAGGGCAGCAACGTGGGCTTCGTCTCACACATTTGTTAAACACTATGCCCTACAACAAACATCACGATCGGACGCTTCTGTCGGACGATCAGTACTACAATCTGTGCAAAACAATGATTCCGAAATCCCACCTTCCATGTGAGGATACTGCTATAGGAGTTACCCACTGTGGAGCACCCACAGGGACATTCTCGAAGGAGAAAGGAAGGTTACTCACCTTGGTGCAGTAACTGGAGTTCTTCGAGATGATGTCCCTGTGGGTGCTCCACTACCCGCCCTCCTCCCCTCTCTATTTCGGAACTCCTCGCGGGGCTACCGGATAGAGAAGGAACTGAGGTGGTTGGGGCTGCGTGGGTCACTTGGGCGCGAACAAGATCTCGCGAGACTACGACTCCCGGCGCGCGGCCCCCAACGAGCACTGCTTAGAAATCTCCGAACTGTAACGTGGGGACGCGTCAATACCCACTGTGGAGCACCCACAGGGACATCATCTCGAAGAACTCCAGTTACTGAACCAAGGTGAGTAACCTTCCTTTTTAGGTTTTCTTTTATCCTGACCAAAACATCAACATTGGTAGGTGCGGTGTTCTTTTCTCCTTCAATTTTCAGATCACTGATATTCTCATTGCTTTGCGGTTTCAATTTATCTCTAAAACTGTCTCCTCTGGTAACAAAATGGCTTTAAAAAAATTGGACTTCAGTGTAGCTTAACTCATTCAGTGTCTTAGCCTTGGAATAAGACTATGGCATAACTCACATGCCGACATATTTTCTTATTTTAACCGGACCTTTGAAATAATGGTAACAGCCTGCATCAGGTCTATATCCCTTTGTTTCCTGGTCGATATCTTCTCTGAGTTTCTTGGGGGATATTAGGGCTATGTCTGCACTAGGAAAAGTTTGGTTGACTTTGTTAAGTTGACTTAACAAAGTGGCTTCCGTTAACCGGGACTTAGTAAGTTGACCTAACTTCTGTTAGGTCGACCTAAGAAAGTGGACTTATGCATCCACACTGGTTTTAGGTCAACCTAAGGAAGGGTCAGGTCGACCTAAGCAGGGTTAGTTCGAGTATCCTGTGGTTCTTATTAAGTCGACCTAAGCTTTCATTAAATTGACTTAAGGGATTTCTTAAGTCGACCTAATGAAAGCCTAGTGTGGACAAGGATTAAGTTAGGTCGACTTGCATTTGCATTTTTGCATTTTTTTCAGCGAATAGTTTTCAGGGTGAAATATTTCATCTAGCTCTAGTCTTCACTCAGTCATAACTTTCGTTGAGGTCCGGGCTGACAATTCTGCTTTGGGATTTTTATGAACTATACCTCTCCTTCTTCATAGAAAATTTATGTGCCCTGTACCATTATTTGTCTTTACCATGTACATCCAGAGAATTGCACTCCCAGAATTAGCTTTTATCATCCTATAGATCAAAAGAATTCCAGCCATCTGGTAGAATAACATTTTGTGACTCCTGTGTCATTTCTTTTTGCCTTGGGAGAGCAGAATGCCTACTTAAAGAAAGAATAGGAACAGACTCTAACAGAGATGGCAAAAAATAAAAACACATGTTTTCCAAAGTATCCATCCACCATATTTGTTTAAAACTGAGGCTGAAAAAGATGCACCTAATGAGTTTGTAGAACTGAACTATCATTTTAATGTTTAACGCATTTAGGGACAATACCACTCAGCCTGATTCTCCTATTCTGATCAGCTACAAGCGTAAAGATTTTGAAGCTTTGATTGATAAAAGAGAGAGCTGTACTCATGAGTCTGCTAAAACTTGAAACGATGCGTTGGAATTGCACTGTTGTTCCTTACCTCGTTTGGGTCAGTACATAAGAAGAACAGAAGTTGATCTATAAATCAGTGACAGGGTTCTTTAAATTAAGTTAGGCAGACTGAAGTCAGGAAAGCAAGTGACTAGGGGAACTTTTATTGTCTCATTCCAGAACTTCAGCTAAAAGTGTTCAAGAATGTCAGAATGCTGCATCATTACCTTGTGCCCTAGCTTTCAATTACTTCGGGCCCAGTCTGACACCTGATAAAGTTAGTGGGAAAAAATTCCCATTTATTTCTCTGGAAAATGGATTGGAAGTTATTTGTTTAGTTAAATAATCTAATGTAATCTTGCTCTGAAAGACTAGCTGCTGGGAGTTGCCAAGCCCAAAAGTTAAAGGGAACCCTCACAAACCAGTAGACAATCTTGAATTCTAGTGCTGAAATGCTTAGCAAATGAGAGTCAAAGAACTTGTGCATAATTTTTTTCAAATTAATTTGGCATGGGGCATTTGTGTATTTGTTTTTACTTCCCCTTTTGCTACTACAGTATAAAAGACATGGGGGCTTCCTGGGATATTGACCCCAAGCAGTCTTAAAGGCCATGCACTTTAGTTAGACTAATTTCCCAAGATTTCCACAAAAAAGCAGCTCAGGGCAGTAGGAATTGGGTTTTAAACACTATGTTTTTGGTTGAAAATCTATCAACAGAATCCAGTGAAGTAGGAAAGGCTTTCACAGCATGCCACAGCATTAATCAGTGCTGTTTATCACTCATTCTCCTTCCCCTGACTATATGCTCAGTATTCTGCATGTGAGCAGTGGATCAAATGATCTCTGGTGTTCAAACATTTAGGCCATAACTCCACAAAACACTTCAGCATATGCTTAAATCCCACTCACCTCCATGATACTTAATGATATACTTAAATGCTTTGCTGAGAGGGGGTGGATTTAGGCATGTGCTTAAACGCTTTGCCAAATCAGAGTCCTGATTAGTGTTGGCAAAACACGTTGAGATCCATGGCTGCAAAGCACTGCATAAAGGCAGATTATTATAGTTATTGATAATTATTGCATTACAATTTTTATTATTACAAACTAGTATTATTATGTCAATAATGGAACATGCAACCTGTTAGTTTTCAGTATTTCTGTGTTCTGCTCCAGGTATTATTCGGCACGTTTTTATTTCAAGTCAGTCACTTTTTTTAGTTTACTCTTTCTCGCAGACTTTGGGAAGGCCAAATTGCGTTCACAGTTGCAGCAGTCAGTTCTGGAACCGGGCCACTGCGTTCAGCCAATGAAGTCCAATTGTTTTGAAGTAGGGGTAAAAGCAAACATGATAAGGAGGCACAGACCTACAGGATCTGATCCCAGTGTAACTCTCTATATCTGGTACGTTGTCAAAATGATGTAAAGTTCCACTTGGAGATTCATAGCATCTTCTAATACCAAGGTGCGCAACAGCCAGCTGTTTACTTTGCAAGACACATGGCCCTAATCTGCTTGCAGGTACAGTAATAGTGTTTTGACTGTTTTGTTTGGGGGGTTTGGGTTGTTTTTTAGTTACGGACATATGAAGAATTGCCTTTTAATGACCCTTTTGGACTGTATTTGTACAGACCATCACAGCAGATGAATTAAGCAACACTTCTGGCTAGTCTGGCATGCTGCCTCACACTGTAATTTAGAACAGCACTATCTATTTGCTTTGAAACCTTTGCAGAGAACAACTACATTTTTTCCTCTTTTAAACCTCCACTAGTCTAATTATTCATAGTAAGTCATTTTTACCACCACCTATGGGCAGAGGCATGCCATTTCTGTTCCTCTACAGCTGTCTAGTTCAGTAAATATATCTTTGGGGACTCATTTACGCTAGTTACCAAGAAATGATATGCTGCAGTGAATGGTGGTTTCTGCATTGTAATGGACTTTCCTCCGCCTTATATCAGAATCAACTCTATTTTACTGGTAAAATACAGTGCTGTTGGAACAGCATGCAGGGAATGTGAAGGTCAAGAACTGGTAGGCAGGAGGGACAACATCTGGTATTCCATGTAGTATCGTGTAGCGGATTGGCACAGTCTAACAGACTTTCAGCCAAGGGCCAGCTGTGGTTCCTCTTCTTTGGTCATATAATTGCATTTCCTAGTTTTCTTAGTCTTTAATATTATACTTTGGATGTTTATAAAGGAGAATGAAGTGTGTTGCATTAGCAATTTTGATGATTAAAGAAATACTTTAGACAAAGTGATCTGAATTTAAATGACTTCAGCAAGTGATGTGTTGGTGCGGCAGGTGAGAAATGTGATCTACTGTAACCTAGAAGATGGGCACACTTTATTTTTAGCTGAAAATATTGCTGTCCAGTTAAACAGTGTGTTAACTCTGTGTTTGGATGAGAGACCCCGTGGGGTGCAGCAGTAATTGCTTTGGTGAGATTCAAGTAAGTTGACTGGGCTGCATCTGTTTGAATGTTCTCCCATGTATGTAGAATCATGTGTGCATGCCCATGGGGGTGTGGGGTGGCACTAAACCTGTCATGATACTGAGCATTAGCATAGCTGAAATAAACACAATTTCAGATACCTGCTCGCTTGTATGTCAAAAATAGACACGTAACTGTAGGCTGTCTGGAGGAACACTCCGGCATTGTGGGTAATAAAATAATACAATGATTTGTAATCCAGTAATTGCCCTCTTAAAAGCACCTCCAGGAAGTCTTAACGTGCAGTAGCAGTAGAACTGTTGTGCAAACTGATGGGAGTGAGGCATAGCGTGGGTGAGCAGAACAGAGTTACAGAGAATGCCTGAGCCCTCTGGCATGTGCATGGTAAGACATGGGGACATTGTGGCCCCATAAGGCTCTAACCCAAAGCCTATCGAAGTCAATGGAGGGCCTAAAAGAGCGTGATACTTTCCTTAAAATCTGCTTCAAATAATCCACTGCATTTGTCTTGCCATGCTCCCTTGGGACTGTGGCACATTGCTGAAATGGGTAAACGAGGCACCACACCACACTTGGCACCTGCAGGATAATAATTACAGCTGGGGAGGTCAAGGTTGGATATTAGAAAAAACTTTCTCACTAGGAGGGTGGTGAAGCATTGGAATGGGCTACCTAGGCAGGTGGTAGAATCTCCATCTTTGGAGATTTTTAAGGCCCAGTTAGACAAAACCCTGGCTGGGGTGATTTAGTGGGAGTGGTCCTGCTTTTTAGCAGGGGGTTGGACTAGGTGACCTCGTGATGTCCCTTCCAGCCCTATTATTCTATGATTCTAATAGAACGACACCATGCTCTTATAGGGCACTTCTGATCAGTGGGCATTAAAGTGCTCTAAAGCAGGTCAGTATAATTACCCCGTTTTACAGATGAGGAAACCAAGGTACCATAGGAGAAGTGATGTAGCCAAGGCACCAATGACAGAGCTCAGAACAGAAAAAACCTAGGTCTTCTGACTTCAGTCCAGTGGACAATCCACTAGCCACGCCTGTCTTCCATATTGTGCTGCCCCAAATGAACTAAGTGATGCATTCCTTCCACCTTCTTCCTCTTTTGATCCCCGAAAGCCCAAGCAGAACGATGTCCTACATCCCAGAGCGGTAGCATGGAGGTACCGGAGGGAGGGGTAAACATTCAGGAATTTGAGCTCACACCCTGGATGTTTCTTAATATTTTCTGCAAAATATAAATTGTGTTATATTTTTTGAGGTATGCTTCAAACTAAATCTGATTACACTGGTGCTTTCTCTGTGCCTAAATTGAATTTTGAAGCTCACGGTCTAGGGAACTCTTGTTGTTGCAAAACACTTCATTGACGTATTTCTTTGAAAGTGTATCGACCCAGCACTCTATCAGAATTGCTAAGAAACCCTGAATGAGTTGGTCTGTTCTATCCAAAATATGTTCTGCGGCTTTTTGAGAAAGAAGAATTTTGCTATCTAGTTGAAAGCTGAAATGTGTTCTCCATAAATCTTAAAACCAAAAGGTACATATGGATAAGAAAAAGCACCCAGCCCTTGGCAATGAGCTATTTGTATCTGTCTCTGCCCATCAAAGCAACAGCCTCTCCACTTCATGAATTAATTTGTTCACTGTCTTCTAATGCTTTCTATTTATGCTCTTGTGTTTCATATATAATAACCATATCCATCAAAGCTTACTTTAATGAATAGGTGTCATCACTTTATTCCAGACATTTGAAACATTCATTCATTTTTCACCTCCTAGTTTATCAGCCATGTCTGGTAAAAGGTACTCTTTACACCAGGTAAACATTATTTTGAGGTCAAACCTGCAAAATGAAAAAGATGAGCTTGTCATTCCCATCATTTTGGTGCCCTGGCTGTCTTTTAGTAATTACTAGTGCACAGTTATAAGCAGTGTCACCGATTCAAGACTGTAGTCACAGCGGGTGCGTCTACACTTACAAGTTAGGTCGACTTAAGGAGGCTTAAGTCAACCTAACTTACTCCCTGTCCATACCGGACTTTTATTAAGTCAACTTAAGCTGTTCCTTAAGTCGACTTAAGGGAAACTTCAGTCAACTTAATAACACTTTAGTTTTAGGTCGACTTAAGGCTTAAGTCGACTCCTTAAATTGACGTAAGCCAGTGTGGACGGGGATTAGCACCTAAATCGACCTTATTAAGTTAACTTAATAAGGTCGACGACGGGTATGTCTACACTAGAAGAAGTTAAGTCAACTTTGTTAAGTCGACTTAATAAAGTCAACTTTAAGTCAACTTAAAGTTGACCTTATTAAGTCGACTTAACAAAGTCGACTTAACTTCTTCTAGTGTAGACATAGCCAGCAGAACTAAATGGACATGGAGGTTGAACTCCCTTCTCACCCTTACAAATGATCCAATCAAGCTGGACTTGAAGCATATTGCTTATTCCAACGTGCGAAAGCTTTTACCTGTTCTGTTGGTAACCATAGGACTTCCATCTCCATGACTCTCAGTCTGATACCAGTACTAAATTCAGATTGATTAGTGAACAATGGAGAGGTTTTTTTTCAGGACGATCAATCCCATCTAGTAGCATTCCCTTGAATGAAAACTGCATATAAGAATAAATCTGTTCAGGATCAGAAGCCTCCATTTATCTTGTAAATACCTTTTGGGGGGGAAAAACAAACAAACACCAAATCCTTATAATAAAATTCTCATCTGTCTGCTTGTCCATCAGAAAGCTATTTTCCATCTGAGCTGCTCTAGAGGAGTGAGTGGCATTTCCAAGGCTCATATTCTGGAGGCGACAAGAGCAATTATGTTTTTTCAGATCACCAACTAGCAAAGGCATATCTTGTTAGATAAATACAGGCGTGACATTGAATTACTACCATTATTATAGACTCCCCTTTATATTTTTATCAGCTTATGTAGTGTTTGGTCCTGACACCCAACATTGCACATTGTCTACATTGTAGAAGTCTTCCACCTACGTTACAGCTCTCTGGCTTCCCCAGTATTTATATCGCGTGCACACTCCAAATGTTGCTGCCCTTTTTTCGCTCATCTATTAGACCACGTCGCTCCCTTTGTCCATGATCTCAAATCTCCTGTGCAGCTTTGCATGGCCTTGCAGCCTGGCCTGTCTCTTGGAGCTCATTAATTATGATACTTCCCTTTTAGCTCTTTCACTTAAGCAACACAACCAGCTTCACCACCACGTCATTTATTCTCCCACTACCATCTCTGTACCTCCTTCCATGTTTCCTCCCAGGCCTGGAATGCCTTCACAGTCCCATAGCACTGGGGCTTTCCTCATTTTTTCGAGTGGCCAGGGTAGAAAGGTCCCAAGCCACAAGGGGGCAGTGGAATTGCTCTGTACATGCTATGCAGCCTGAGTTTTGCAGTAGGTTCTGCTGGGGTCAGCTTCTCTCCCATTTTGGCCAGTAGATCTGCATAAGGGCGGTCCTCCCATTGCCACTTCAGATGGTTTACATAACAAAGCTCCTTTCTGCAGAAAGCTTGATCTGAGTTCTACTCAGGGAAGTCCGCCCAAGCCTCAGAAAGTGTTTTTTCTGAGTCACATACAATTTTATGAAAGTTTTGTTGTGTTTTTTTCACGGTATGTAAACAGGACGTGGCAGCTGCAAAGCCAGTTGCAAAATGTAAGTTGGGTAATATGCCTCAGATTTGACCAGAGGCATGAATCGTTTTTATGCACCGTCCATTGCACAGTCATCAGTCTACAAATCATACTTGATTCGATCCCCTCTGGAGTTTGAAGTCAAATGGCTTAGGGCTATTGATAAAAAATTCAATACATAGAACCAACTAAGCGCACTAGGATCTCAAAGCACTCCATGCCTTGGCCAGTGGCAGCCAATGTCTCAGACAGGAATGCAAAATTGGGATATATTTATTACAGAAATAGATGGCCATGATTGAACCTGGTTTCCAGTTGCCTTCCTTTCTATATTGTCCTGTCCACATCTTTCAGTGCAGCAACTTTTACACAACTCTGAGGTATTCAGTGGCAATACTCATTTGCTGTAGTGGCCTTTAGTCTTGCTGATACTTTCATAGCTGATGTGAGCCTGTACAGTACTGTTCTCAAGTTTTCACATCCTACACTAATGTACAAAAACATGCATGAGTTTCTATTTGCATGAGCTAAACAGTGCATGCAGGCAATCTGCTCATGCAAGTTGCATAGTTGTGTTCTTGAACTAATCGCTCGATGTGTTCAGCTGCCTTTTGCATATGGAAAATCAGATGTGCAAAGTAGAAGTTTTTGGCCCTGTGTATCTGTAATGCTCCATGGCCATACACATAGCTACCACATCCATCAGCAAAATCTAGCAACCTTCAGGACTAAAAACGCAGGCTTACACCACTTGAGATAAACAAGAGTTCCTTTACATGGGGGAACCTCCATGCCACAAGACACTAGGGGGAGTCATGATCGCATCTAACGTATGTTGCGTATCTCACAGGAAACTACCAATTTAGGACAAAGCACTAGGGCTTGGAAGTCATTTTCACCATAACTGATTACGCTCATTTGGAACAAAATCAAATGTTTTTTCTGAAGACCATTATCTTTGGGTACTTTTTGCGTTTTTTCCCCTCAGTTTGTTTCCTTTTACTCCAACGAAAAGTCAGACTGGGGCTTAATTTCAAATGAAACTAATCAATCCCAAATGCAGTGTTATCCAGTTCTAATGGATCCGAACATAACATGTATTATTTGGATATGTTTGTAATAGCTGCAGATGGCTTGCCTACCTCTTATTGCAAATGACATTGGTATTTAGGTTACAGATTATAGACCAATTTAGCAATTTCACAGTCTTCAAAAATATACAGAGCTCTCAAGATTTTGGAAAAAAACATGAACTTGATGATACTTCCTGTGTATTGGTTTTGAAAGTAACAAAATGTAGATTCATATGAAGTTACCTCATTTAAATCATGTGGAGACATATCAATTGCAACAATACTGTCATTGTAAGTAAATCTTCATATCCAAGAAACGATGATTCACGCAGTAGAATCTTCATGTGGAAGTTACAGTTGTAAGAGGTGTGGTAATCAAAACAATGCTAAAAAGAGGCAAATGGACAGATAAGGAGCATTTGGTTTGAGACATTCCAATACAGCTGTAGGGGGCTAAAATAGCTCTCTCCTTGTCTGCTCACAAAATGACATCTTCTTGACTGTATTTGAACACCTAATCATATTTTTACAAGGGATTTTCTACCCCTCTCTTTCCAGTATTATAAAATGCATTCTCTCTCTTCCTTGCTCTCTTGTCACAGTAAGTATAACGAATGGACCATAAGTGAGTATTTCTTGGTATTGCTCAAACAACTACATTGTTTTATAATTCCAGACTCGGAGAGGCAGAAGGGAATCTTTATAAATGTACAGAATGGTGATCCTTGGGGAAAATGAGAACCCTAGGAATGCCAGCTAACTGAAAAGAATACATCATCTTTGGCTATGTCTACACTTACTAAAGTTAGTTCGAATTAGTTAGTTCAAATTAATTAGTTCGAATTAATTTTATTTAGTTCGAATTCACTTAATTCAAACCAGCACGGCCCCACTAGAATGCTAGTTCGAACTAAGCAAGTGCAGTGCATGGCACTTGCTTAGTTCGAATTAGTCAATTGCATTAAGGTCAATGTTCCGGTTAGTTCGAACTAAGCTCTGAGTTCGAACTAACATGGCCACATTGGGTTAATTTGAACTAACTAGTTCGAATTAACCGTTAGTTTGAAAAGTATAATCGAATGTATTAGTTCGAATTAAGGAAGCCCTTAATTCGAACTAATGAAAGCCTAGTTCAGCCAAGGCTTAAGTTAGTTCGAATTAAGCCTCCTTAATTCGAACTAACTTGCCAGTGTAGACATAGCCTTAGATACTAACCTAATATAGTTAGATAAATGAAATGAGAGAATACTGAGTAACTTATTCTATGACGTTAGCCCTTGGTGAATTGTTTGGATAATAATCTTGTGACTTTGGCATAGCTTTTTTTGCTATTTGTGATAGTTTTAGTGAGCGATTTATGTGACCAAATTTCAGCTTCAAACTTGCTTTCTTGTGAACTGTTGATTGCAAGTATTCTTTTTTGGTTATTAGATCTGCGTGGTTGTTCTGTAGTGTCACGTCATGGGAGAATTCAGGCCACAGGATTTACATTTCTTACCTGAGTGGCTGTAAGTCGCATAGACCAAATCTGTATTCTCAGGCAGGCACCTATATTTGTCTGTGAGCTTGTATATTCAGACATGAACAAACGTACAGGCAGGAATACCAGCTTCCTCCAAGGATTCGTCCTGTCTTCAGGAGCAGGGCTGCACCCAGCCTCGGGTATCAGCTTGAAGGCAATCATTCAGGCAGGGTGCTGAGCAGTCATACAAGCATGCTGGCTGGAAATGAGGGAACCTGCTTGGCCTGTGTTGCTTCAGAAGAATAGTCAAAACTGACACATCTCTGTGGAACATTTTGCTTTCAACTAATTGGTATTTTTTCAATGAAAAAACATCCCACTGGAAGATTTCTGACTAGCTCTATAGCTGGCTGACCAACCAAAAATATACTACTTATTCCAGAACTGATGGTTTTGAAGTGTATGATGTGACAGCACATACCTTAGGGTATGTCTACACTAGCAACTTAGGTCAACGTAAGAATGCTTAAGTCGACCTAAAGTGCTCCATGTCCACACGGGGCTTTCATTAAGTCGACTTAAGGGCTTCCTTAAGTCGACTTAATAACTACCGGTCATTAGGTCGACTTAAGGTCTAAGTCGACCTTATTAAGTCAACCTAAAACCGGTGTGGATGCCCTCAGTTGACTTAATTCTCTAAGTCGACCTAGGGCTGGGCAGAAGAGAGCCAGGGCTTGGGGGAGCCCTGGCTCAGGGAAGGGAGCTGCGGCTTCGGTAGAAGGAAGCCCCCAGGGCTCCCCTGGGCAAGGGAGCCGCCATGGCTCCTGGGGACAAGGGAGTCTCTGGGGCTCCCCGGACAAGAAAGCTGAGCCCCCCCTCCCCCCCCATGCGGCTGAAGCTTTGGGGCAGCGGGGGATTCCCTGCAGCTGGAGCCCAGCCGGGGCAGCGGGGGAGCCCTGGTTGTGGCAATGGGAGAATTCCCTGCTGTGGGAGCCCTGGTTAGGGAGCCCCGCAGGGCTCCCTTGTCCCGTGGGGAGCCATGGCTCCTTGCTTGCCGGGGAGCCAGGCTCTCCTTGTCCCGGGAAGCTACAGCTCCCTTTGTCCCTGGTAGCTGCGGCTCCCCTTGTCCTGTGGAGCCGCGACTCCCTTCAAGCCGCAGCTCTCCGTTGACCTAGCAAGTGCCTGTGTGGACCTGCTAGGTTGACTTAGGGTTCTAGTATAGATGCTCTAAGTCGACTTAGCGTTTTTAAGTGTAGACAAATCCTTAGAGGCTCACAGCATGGACTAAGTTTCATATCCAAGTGCCTTTTAAACAAAGGATCACAAAATACAAACACATACACCTTGGGTTAAATTCAGCTTTAGAACTATGCCACTCTTAAATTCAGTTTAAGCCATCAGAATAGGATTTTAGTAGGGCATAGGTCTTGTGAATGTCTACCAGAATTTATCTATTTATTGTATTTGTTTATATAAAAACAAGCATAATTCTGGAACCCATATGGGCCCGAGAATTATACTTTCCCAAGAACCAGATAAAATGGAGACTAGTTCACGTTTCATGCTGGTAATTGACACACAGGAAAAAGAGGAGCTGACAAGGAGGAAATGAAAATAATATTAGTTTAAATCTGTTTGCTAGATAGGCTGAGCAAACCCACCAATATGGAAAAATTTCAGTGCTTCAAAAGATTGTGTGTTTTTAAACCAAAAGTAGATCCAGAGATAGTGGCAGTAAATTTGGCTGAAGTTCATCCTTCTAAGAAGAAACTAGGATGAAGCAATTTTCTTCTAGTTCAATCATTCCTGGTTTTACAATGCACGTTCATCACCATTTTAAATTATTTTTGTTAGATTTGTAGCCAAAGATTCAAGTACATCAAGATGGTTTAAGTAAAATAAGCTTTTTCACTTAATCCTTTTTTTTCTTTTTTCTGCTTCCTGGGTGTAGTAAATATTTTGTTATAACCTTTCCTATTTAGATTTTTTTTTAAATTAAATACAAGCTGCAGTTTTGACTTAAGACATTAACATCTCTAGTGTCCTTTCCACTTGCCCAGATTTAAATCTAGATTTGTCCTAATTTTATTTACAATCCAGTGCTTCAATGCTATCTTACATAATGCTAAAGCTAAGGTATCATTGTGGATTGTAATAGAGCAATAAACAACCATGAAGAAAGCAGAAATTCAGTCGGTTGCTAATAACTGCAGTATGATTTCATGTAGGTACATTTGTTTGCATGCAGTGCGTCAAATTATGTCTTTGAAATTTTGCTTTCAGTCATATAAGTGTAAATCCA
>ML685868.1:5873080-5899182 GCA_007922175.1 Pelusios castaneus
TCGCCAAAGGGAAACTTAGGCAGGCACTGACTTATGTGGAGAGGCTGAGGGAACTAGACTTGTTTAGTCTGCAAAAGAGGAGAGTGAGGGGGGATTTGATAGCAACCTGAAAGAAGATTCCAGGAAGGGTGGTGCTAGCTTGTTCTCAGTGGCAGTAGACAATAGAACTAGGAGCAGTGGTCTCAAGTTGCAGTGAGGTAGGTCTTGGTTGACTATTAGGAAAAACTGTTTCACTCAAAGAGTGGTGAAGCACTAGAATGCATTACCTCTAGCTGTGATGGAGTCTCCATCTTTAAAGCGTAGCTGAATAAAGCCCTGGCTGGGATGATTTAGTCGGGGTTGGTCCTGCTTTGAGCAAGGGGATTGGACTAAATGACCTCCTGAGGCCCCTTCCAACCTTAATCTTCTCTTGTTCTATGAACACCAAACCACAGTTGGCCACAAGGGGCAGACGGGGTAGCTCACAACCCCTTTAAATGCACCTCTTATCCAAGAATCTCAAAGTACTCTCCAAAGGAAAATTTAATTAATGCCTCAACACCCATCTGATGTCTAGATGTAAAATGAAGATATCCCCATTTCTCAGAGTCATACATACATTAAGGAGTCACCCATCACTATGGCAAAGGGAGGTAGGAAAACAGGCACAGAGCGGTCTACATTTTCAAAATATCCACTAACTTTGAGTACCTCAAAATATGACTGCCCAACTTGAGACTGCCTCTTCAGGGCTGCCAAGCATTCATTCTAACTGAGACGACAGTTATTGGTCACTGTTCAAATCAAGCCCTAGTTAATAATCCAAAAATAGATGTGAGACAGCAGGGCCAGACAGCACCAGAGGGTCTTAGAAAGGAGACACTTAAACCCCGGAATGATGCGGGCCTTGTTCCCTGCAGACTGAGTAGGGGTTACTTCACTGTAATTAGAAGCACCAGCTCCAGCCAAAAGGCGCTGGAGAGTAAGGAGAGCTCACTGTAGTGTGGGAGGAGTGTTGCACTCAAGCAGAGGAATCAGACCAGAGCCACAAGAAAGGTAAGAGACCAAAGAGGGGGAAATAGCCCAAGGGAAAGAAGAACAGTCACTAGCAGCGGTGCATAGCTGCCATTCACAGGGCCCTTTGGCTGGGGCCCAGAGTAGAGGGCAGGCCTGAGTCCCTTCCCTCTCCCCCTTCAGTGTGCCTAGAGAAGCACCAACTGCCCAGAGAGAGGAACAACAGGGGGTGCTCTGCCCCCCACAGGAGAGCAAAGTGCAAGACCCCCCTTAGCAGAGTGGACAATTTGCCACATAGAGAACACTTTTGAAAATGTAGACCTTATGCCTCTCTCTGTATTTCATCTTCCCCCTCAATTCCCATCTCATCTTCAGTGCACAACTATTTACCAGCCCAAATTCACATGAAATCAGCCACTGTTTGCTTGAGCCTTAATTTAACCTTTTCTTCCAAACCTCTTCTGAATTTGAGATGTCTCTCAAATCCTAAAATACAGGTGAGTGTTGTGCTGGACATTGCACACAGCTCTACCCACATATGTTGGTCCCTCAGCTTGTGTTTTGACCAAAAGGTAGTGGTTCCATATTTATTATGCTCTTTTTACTTTCTCCCTCATCTCACTTCTCACCT
Source organism: Pelusios castaneus (assembly GCA_007922175.1). Classification (NCBI taxonomy): domain Eukaryota; kingdom Metazoa; phylum Chordata; order Testudines; family Pelomedusidae; genus Pelusios; species Pelusios castaneus. The sequence goes on from ML685868.1 coordinate 5,874,705, forward strand.
AATGGTTTACTGTGTTGGGGAGTAGGTGCAATTACCTTCCCACACTTTCACTTTGACACCTTATTTTCCTGTTCTGAAAATACAACATCTGGTTATGTTCATGCTGAGCGAAAGTGAAATAGTAGAGGGAATAGCGTATCAATTAAAGATCACTAAAGACATCACTGTCAATTGCTCACTTTCTAGAACAGAAAGTACTTTTGTAGCACAGCATTACTATTACCTTGCATTTGGAAATATTGAAAAAGCTTTTAACAACTTCTACAGACCTTGTCGCTGAGCTGAATGGCTCCACTTTAATTTAAATGTAAATCAAAATTGAATAACAGTTAAACTTCAAACAGGCAGAGAGAGAATTCTGCACTTAGCAGAATTATTCATTTACTACATTCTGTAGTAGTAATTCATTGAGCGCCATATCCTAAATTCCTTAATCACATCTGGAGAAGGTGAGAATGCTGACTTTGCCCCTCTGAAAATCCTCCCAGGGAACAATCCAGGTGTGGAAAGAGTGATGTATGTGTCTACCACATTGTCCATCCTGCACACCAATGGGAATAAACAACTTACGTGACTGCAGATGGAGTCTGCAAGGCCTTCTGCTGTTTTCTCCTTCCCTGTCTAGATCCCATCTCAGGAAGGGACGTTCCTGCAGTTTTTGGCAGTCGGGGAAGTCCTGAAAAGGAAGCTCCTGTATGAGCCATACTGTCAGAGGTTACAGTGAGCTTAGCAAGGGGTTGCAGCATAGAGGTAAGGGACCTCAATTAATTTCTTCCTTTGAACATATCCCCCTCAGAAACTCTACCCCAGCCTCTTCTAGAAGGAGTGAAGTTACTGGGGTTGTTGCCCCCTCCAAGGGAAGAATGACCCAGAATTTCCAGGAGTTAATCCTTATGAGGCTTCCATTACATGGCAATTGTCCTGGACTCATGAAAATCACAGCTACAGCCTTTTTAGAAGTCGGGCTAGTAGGCTATGTCTACACTAGAAAAGTTAAGTCGACTTTTGTTAAGTCAACTTTAATAAGGTCGACTTTAAGTCGACTTAAAATTCACCTTATTAAAGTCGACTTAACAAGTGGCAACACTTTATGTCGCCTTAGTCCACTTTGTTAAGTCGACCTAACTGCCCTTATATCAACTTAACATAGTGGACTTATGTGTCCACATTGGGCTTAGGTCGACCTAAGGAAGGGTTAGGTCAACCTAAGGAGGCTTAAGTCGACCCAATGAGTGGTAATTATTAAGTCTACTTAAGCTTTCATTAAGTCAACTTAATGAAAGCCTAGTGTGGACACGGCTTAATTTAAGTAGACTTAAGCCTCCTTAAGTTGACTTAAATGGCCAGTGTAGACATAGCTATAATGTCTGGATAGCACTCTGAAGCCTCCAGATGATATGCTTTGTTAAACTATTGATTTATGGGCCTGTCTCTGGCACTCATCACCGTAGGACTGGAACATCTATTATCATTATTAACATAGGGTATTCTATGTTGTGCAGTTTCTGGTTTTTGCATACCACATGTCTTTGGAGACTCATAGCTTTTTTTTTTTTTTTTTTTGTACGTGAGCATACCATTTTTAATAGTATAGGGCAGAGAAATTGGATCAGAATTTGTATATCCTAAATCTATGGAACTTCCATGAACCTGTCTCTCAATTGTTGATCCACATGTCTTGAGCCTAAACAACACGGGTGGTTAAGCCGTTGAGCAATAATTCTATTCCCCCTTCCTTCAGACTCTGCAGAAATTAAAGCATTTTCAGCCTGTGTTCAAGTTTCATGATTTAATTGCTCAATTTTTACAAAATTGCTGGCAGAAATCTGAAGGTTAAAGCTGACTCTGTTCTCTAAGTGGTCACATTGATTATGGCTTGCTGCTGTAACTTCCTTTCTAAGGCATCGCTCAAGTAGCGTTTGTTTCAATTCACCTTGCTAAAAACCTCTTTTTTACTCACCGTCTTTCCCACTATTGATTTTTCTCAAGTTTTTCCCTTATGCCTGCCTGGATTAATGGGCGTAGAAATCAATTTTAGGTCCTTGATGCTCATTTTTAAAAATTGTTTCCCACATTGACTGACGCTACATTTCCTGCTACTTTTGACAGTCTGGCTTGTGCAGGTGTTCCTTGTCCTAAGTGCCTATAAATATGAAGTGTCATTCTTCAAATTGTGTGAGAGCTGGAATTCTTATTTTTCATACACTGGGCTTGATTTAACTTTTGCTAGTGGAAAACTGGGTGCAGAGTCCTTGGTGGCAGAAAGCCCACTCAGATGGAAAGTGATATCAGGACAAGCCAGCTGCTGGAAGGTCTGTGCAGTGTAACTGTGGAAGGTAGTGACTGCAGTAGTTGAAATTGCAAACCCATTTGTATTATAATCACTTTTTCCCTGTGTACCTGGTATAATTTTCTGACAAATTTCCATTGGAAGGCTGAAATTGCCCAGACACACAGAACTCAGCATTGGCAAGGAATGGTCTTTACCCCTTCAATCAGACCTTCCCTCCCAGAAAGTGTCCTTACCACGGTGATATATGCCTTCATCACCTCCTGTTTAGGCCACTGCACTTCCCTTTGTATGGAGATTAAATATATGTGAAACATGAAAACTACAAAAGTACTTTAGCTGCCTTTTGCTATTGAGCAATGAAGGACGGAGTGAGCATACAGCAGGAATATGTGAATTGGCCTTGTGTCCAATAGTATGCAGAAGTAGGTACTTCAAAGCAAAATAAAAATAATCTTCCAGTAGGTAGTTACAGAATAATCTATCCACTGGGAAAATTTCATCTTCATCCCGATTAAATAGAATACAATTTATATCCATTTTTGTTCACGTGGCAGAGGCCTGTTTTTATTACTGAAGGCCTAGGATTGATTCCCTCCTGATAACTATATTGTATTTATTGTGATTCTATTGTTATAACCATACATTTTACCAAAAAAAGTCAAAGTACTTTTTCTGATACATCCCATTACAAGAGCAGTATAAAATACAGTACCTAGAGCTGGAAATTTTCTTTTAAAAATGTCCAGAATAAAAAAACCGCCTTCAAGTCCCTTCTGTGAGTTCGTTTCTTTGACTCTGCTAAGACTTCTGGTCTGAAAATAAAATTATTCTGCAAATTCTGAGCAAGCTAAGAACTCTGATGCCATTACTCAACTCTATATATCTCTGTCTTGGATTCTGGTTGGCCTGACCAAAGGAACTGTGAAATGGAATGGAGGTTCTCTTTCATGTAAGTGTGGGTGTTCTTTCTCCTCCTCTCCCGTCTTTCAATAAGCCCCCTCTACAGCACCACCACCACCACTGTTCTGGAAGAGTCAGATTTTCTAGTAAATGAGGCTTTCCGAATCTAAATGATTTTAAAAAAAAAATCTTTCATACAAATACACCTTCTTTGCTTCTGACTTAAATTAAACCGTCAAGGAATCATGCAGCAACTTGCCCTTTGACTGACACACAGCTCTGTCACAACAAATGGACGGTGCCAATGAATCTGAACCATGCTATTTCCATTGCCATGGAAGGGTCGACAATTCAGATCAACAAAGAAAAGGGTCTGTTTCTTGCACAAGATAATAGGTAGTGGTTATTGTATGCTGGTTACACAGACCAATGAAACCATCACAAAACCCTTCTCTCCTCTACTGGAACAAGATTTATTTTCCTTTTCCAAAGGATATACAAGGAGCTCTGGCAATAAACAAGCTCTTCTGAATGTAGTGTAGTTCAGCTACCCTTGTTTTAGGGACTTAACTAAAACACAGCTCTATGAGAGTACAAAATAAATTCCCCAACAGAAATCTCTATCAGACTGGTGTTAAATCTGCAGGCACCTAGCAGTGGCTTCAATGCATAACATCCGTTAAGAATGTTATAGCCCAAATAAATAAAGCCTCAAGAGTGAGAGACATACAGAGTAGGAACAGAGATTAGGGATAACATTTTTAAAGGCATCAAATGTGATTTAGACCTTGAGCTAGATTTTTAAACGTCTTTAGAACTCTGAGGATTCGTATTAGCACCAAGTAGAATTTTTCAGAAGTACCTAAGCAAATTAGGCACCTAAATCTTGTTAATGTAAAGTCATGGGCCCAAGTGTAAGCTACAGAAGTGATCATGCTATTTTTTTTAATAGTCTCTAATCCATCACAAGAATCTGAGATGGTGATCAGGTGCTGTATGGCATCCCACAAATTGAGAATTTCTCCCTGCTTCATGTTTCACAGCACTATGAGTTGCAAGTGCAGAGAGGAGTGCTTGGCCACAGATAGGAATGCCTTGCATTATGTATTCCACAACTTCCATGTTCTTGGGACCATTCAGTTTCACCAGTGGCCAGGGCAGGCCAGGGCTTGCTGTGTGGTGTTTTCCTAAGAGTGGGTGCATCTACATTTAGAAATTAAGTCGACTTAAGAAGTCATAAGTCGACTTAATTTACTCCGCGTCTACACTAGGCTCTCCTTAATTCGATTTAAGCTGCTTAATTCGATTTAAGAGTGGGTATGTCTGCCTGAGCTGGAAATTACACCTCCAGCCCCAAAATAGACAGATCCTAAGGTACACAAGGACACATCCTTGGCTACCTTTTTAATGAGAGCAGAATATAGTTTGTTGTATGTGAGGGCTGGAGAACGTACTGTAATACAGGATGTTACATTACAGCACTGACTGCACTTTCTGTGCTTCTGTGGGTCCAAATATAGAAAACACTGTGTTACAGCTTGGGGAATTGTCAGAGCTAGTCTTATTTACTCCTGCTTACCTGGAAAAAGACTTCCAGGCCAAAATGCCGTCTCCACTAAATCAATTGTTCTATTACAATTTTGCTGACTGCTTTTGTTCAGGAGTTGTTTAGGAGTAGAAAGAAGCATCTGTTTGATGTTTTGATTATTATTATCATTTACTATTTCAACTGGGTTGCGTTCCATATACCTTATTGTGGAATATATAATATAGAATCTTTGGGGCTGGCTCTCAGCTGCTTTATTTGGACAGAGACTGAGAGGTGGGGTTAATATGACTAAGTCCCTTTTGTTCTCTTCCAGGTTCTGAAGCTGTAGAGGAGCCTGCCAGGCCCCCCACTCTAAATTAGAGCAACCCTGGTGTTTCTTTAACTTACACTTTCTATGCTGTTGCTCCCTTTGGGGCCCGGAAGAAAATAGCCACATTGCAGTACATTCCTGCCATGTCTCTGCTATGTCTTCTGTGCTGGAGGCTTGGAACAGAACCCTTAGGTCAGCTGTCTGCAAGCTGGAGAGATTCTAGGTATAAGGTATAGAACAGGGAGTATTCGTTTCACTGGGGCCGTATCTTACAGCCCCTTTATTTTCACAGTGTGATTTCAAAGGGATTTAATTGTAATGAGAATCAGGCCTTTTATGTGTAGTCGGAACAGAGCCACCTAGTTCACGTAAACATATGAAACAAAAACATTTTTAAATTTCATACAGAAGAGATATGGAAACTGAAATCTGATCAAGCTATGTAAGTAGAATCCTTCCTTTACAGTGTCTGTCACTCCCTTTGCTTCTTATCTAAGAAAATAGAATTGTTGACACTTCATATTATTTCACTTTTAAAATTAAGTAACTAAAAAATCTGTTATTTAGCATCAATATTACTGTAAGAAACTTCACTAAAAGCTATTTTAATTGCTTGGAGCTTGCTCAGATTAAAGAACTGCATTAATATAAACTATTAACCCAGCCACATTATCCTTTCTAGGTCTCCAATATGTTACACTTGAGCGCCACAGTTTCCCTTCAAAATAGTTCAGTGCTGCCTGTGTTTCGAATGAGAGATCTGCAAATGCACCCAAGCAAGGAAAAGCAAAAATTAGCTTTCATTTCTGGCCAAAGAGCAGTTTTTGCAAGTATTTGGTGCCTTCATTTCTTCCTAAAATGTCTTTCTGTTGCCAACAAGGTTCCTCAGAATTAAAACTGCCTTTGTTTAAATTATTCTTGTCCCTGTCTCTGCTGCTGCACTCTTTGTTGCCAAGGCATGCATACATGTGCTACTGTATGAAGAAACCATTCCTCTGAATGGCCATCAGGCATGTGCAGTGCCAGGCACATTCGGGAGAACTGAACAAGTCTGGAGTGGGAGGATTGTGCTGGGGTTAAGCCACAAGGGTGCGTCTACACTTAGAAATTAAGTCAATTTAAGGAGGCTTAAGTCGACTTAATTTACTCTGTGTCAATACTAGGCTTTCCTTAATTCGACTTAAGCTGCTCCTTAAGTCGAATTAAGGAAAAGTTAGTTCAAATTAATAATACCTCATTTTAATTCGAACTAGCGCTTAAGTCAACTTAAGCCAGTGGAGACGCAGAGTAGTGCCTAGTTGGACCTTTTTAAGTCGACTTAAAACGTTAAGTCAACTTAATAAGGCCAAAAAGGGGCCACATCTACACTTTAAAAGTTGTCGATTTTTGTTAAGTCGACTTAATAAGGTCAACTTTAAATCGACTTAAAGTCGACCCAACTTTTCAAGTGCAGATATAGCGCAGGACTGGAGCTGGGGATATCTGGGTTTAACTCCCAGCTCTTTCACATGCTAAACCTAACAATCTTGGATAAGTTGAATTGACTCCATGCCTCTCTTCCCCCATCTGTAAAATGGAGGTAAAATGCTTCAGAACGATGTTTTGAAGATAAACTTCATTACTAATTGACACGTGCTCAGGTGCTATGGGATGAAGGCCACAGAAGTTTTTCAATCTTCCCTGAAGACTTAAGTGACAAGTATTGTTACCTCCTGGCAGTCTAAAGCGAATGGAGATGGCTTGCCACACTGCTCAGATGTTTCCCTTTCTGCAGAAGTGAATTAAAAACTATATTCTTTAGCCATACTGTGATTGGCATCCACCTATGTTTGCTGTATTCTGGACCTGGTGAAAAGGTGGTGTTTTGTAAGGCTGGTGGACCAGATTGGGAAATGAAAGCACTCTATCTAGACATGTGAACAGCAGCTATGTAATTACTCTGATATTTTTGCTCTTATTGTAATTCATTTGTTTTACAGTAGCACCTACACTCACTGATTAGGAATCTGGGCTTTCTGTGTTATGCCTTTATCGGTGTCCTAGTGTTCACACACAGAATAAAGATGATAGATACATGTGACAAGACACAAGAGGTGAATAAAACAAATCAATGGGGATGGATAAGGTGAAGGATCAAACAATAATGGTTAGCACAGTGTTGAGTTAATTCCGTTTCTAATTTTTTTACACTTCTGAACTTTATGAAAGAAGAAATCTAACTAATGCATGAGACTTCCCACTGTGAGGATTTTGGTGACATAGGGGCAATGGGGAAGTGGAGTATGCTGTTTTAGTATGATGGGATCTTATAAAAGTGGAACCGTTTTCAAGATGGAAGAGAGAGGTTTTGGTTAAAGTAATTGAGTGCTTCAGGTTTTGCACACATAACAGCCACCCACACTTCGGCAATTAAAGCAATTGGCTTTGTGCCTCATACTCTTTTACTGGGCAGGTATCCAGTACAGCCATTTCATGTGTTATTATTTGGAGAATGTACCCAAGATATATTCCTTCCAATTCATCCTGGAAATAAAATAAACTGATACTGTTTGACATAATCTGATTAAAGAAGCACAAATATCTGAAAAAGAAGGTCCTGTTCTACCACAATATGAGGCAGAGAGGGAAAATATCCCTTCATCAGTATCACTTGATACCAAGTCAGTAATTTATACTTGTCTTTTCTACAGGCTTGGCCAGCAGTATCTGCCTTTTATTTATGAGAATAAACAAGGAGTCCTGTGGCATTTTTAAAGACTAACAAATGTATTTATCGCATGAGTTTTCGTGGGAGAAAATCTCACTTCATCTAACAAAGTGGGATTTTCTCCCATGAAAGCTCATGCGATAAATACATTTGTTAGTCTTTAAAAGTGCCACAGGACTCCTTGTTTATTTTCCTACCCTAGACTAACACGGCCACCCCCCTGGAACTTATTTATGAGAATTATCTACAGGATGGATGTCATTACTGAGGGTCTTAAAGAGCTTCTATTGAAGTCAGCGGGAAATTCATAATTTTAAATTATTTGAGATCCTCATATTGAAGGAGATATATAAGAGAAGAGTAGGCTTCTTAGGGTTCACTGGGCTCTGTGGGAATGTATATTATTATTATTATGACAGAGCCTAGAATCACCAACTAAAATTGAAGCTCTGTTGCACTAGGTGCTGTAAAAAGCACATAGAAAGAGACATTTCTTGGTCCAGAGTGCTTACAGTCGATATGGACAATCCACACAAAAGGTGGGAGGAGAAACAGAGGCATAAAGGGGTGAAATTACTTGCCCCAGGTCACACAGCCATTCAGTAGCGGAGATTTCCTGTCTCCCAGTTCAGTGCCCTATACCTCAGTAAAGTCAACTTAAGGAAAGCTTAAGTCGACTTAATAACACTTGGTTTTAGGTCGACTTAAGCCTTAAATTGACTCCTTAAGTCAATTTAAAGCCAGTGTGGACGGGAATTAGCGCCTAAGGGGATAAGTGCGTAAGTCGACCTTAACAAAGTCGACTTAACTTTTCTAGTGTACACATAGCCTATATTTGTGGCTTTGTCTTTTTTAGATGTCTATTACTCCCTATCCCCATCCAATTTTTTCACACTTACTATCTGGTCACCCTAGGCTGGACTTCTGTGTCATTCCTTTTTGAGAAGATACAATTTCACTCGGAAGGAGAATTTCCTTGTTCTCTGAAGATACACTATGGAGAATAAATACCTGAGCACAGCAGAAGATTCTTCTTTCACCTGAGAACTTGATTGCTCAGCAATGTCCCTTATGCATTCATTAGCGAGTGGAAAGGAACAGCCTGGCACAATGCTGGTACAGGATTTGCATCGGGAGAGGTGATTGTTTTCCAAAGCACAATGTTAAAATAGAAAAAGATATTTTTTCATAGCCTGTATAGCAATACTTTAAAGAATTAACATCCTGAACTAGCTATCTACTGGTGCTTTCCCTCCTCGCTCCTCCTCCTAATATTTCCATTTGGAAACTGCATCTCTCTGAAAAGATTTTGCTTTTTTTTTTAATTCTTAAGTGAAAAGCAACAGACTTTTAATGGATGTCTTAGATAAGCCCAAATGGTTTGTTCTACGGTCCATATAGTGATGAGTGAAATACAAGCGAAGGTGAATGATGCAAGAAAATTGACTGAATTTATTTATTTGAATTGAGAGGTAAATTTTGCAACCCTTTTATTTGCTTTCTGTGGGGCCTAAAGCATTTGACCTACATAGCACAAATGACATGAAAAGTGAATTTTTAGCTCTAAAAGCAAATTTTGAAATAAGCATTGCTATTTAGTCACATAAGTAACCCAATCAAGAATAGAAAAAAATACCATGTGAGTAAATGACACAACTTTATTAATTTGTAATTTTCACCATTTGTGCTGTTAGTTACATATGTTATCCAAATCAAGGAATAACACGACTTATGTAACTTTTAAATGCCTCATAAACTGCAAATTGTGGATATTTGTAACATGCCAACAATCTGTAGAAAAAGAATTATTAATGAAAGTAGTTAGTGAAAATTTCAGTCTGACTAGGTATTTATATGGCTTCATCATAGTAACAGAATGTCATGTTCTGTCTGGACAATTAGGACACGTTCCAAAGGCTATTGAAAGTCAATGGGAGTTTCTCTGTCTACTTTAGTAGACTTTAGATCAAAGTGTTCATGGAACAGAAAGAAAAAAAGGCCATGTTCCTTGAATATGTGATGTGTAACAAATTATTACTCCTTAAACAATTCAGGATTCAAGTGCCCACACCTGCAATGAGTATTTAGGAAAAGCAAGCAACACAAGTTTGGTGAAGCATCCAAAGATGAACTAAGAAGCCATAAAATCTGGACTTCTTGAATGCATAATACTGGATCAGAGAAGTCATGAGCATGGGCTCTGCCATGAGATTTCAAGCGCTTCATGCCACCAGTCAGGCAATGAGAACCGTCTTTCTTATGGCATCCTGGATACAGCTGGTCAGAAATTCTCCAAAGGAATGTTGTTTCATCATCATCAAAACATTTTTTGGAGATAGCTCAATCTCAAGGATGTTCTGAGGGAACTCAGGCAGGTTTCAAAACTTGCTTGTTTTCCTGGCAGGTAGCCCACCCAGTAAGTCAGCCCCTGCCTAGCAGGCTGATGGGAAGTTCCAGACTTCTGGCTCCCTGTCAATCCACCAGTTCATCTGATCGGGAGCCAGTAGCCTGGAAGGCCCTACAAACCACAGCTGCCATACCCTGAGAATCCCAGCTCAGCCAGTATTTCCAGAGCTTCCAGGTTTCCAGCTCATTAGGCAGGACAACAGGGAGCCCAGAAGCCCTGGCAGCTCCAGCTCCCAGCTTCTTGGCCACATGGTCTCCCAGAGCGTCCACAGTCAGCAGTTCAGGGGCAGCCCTCCAAGCAGACTTCCCCAAGCCCAAGACTCTTATTCCCCTCCAGGAAGAATGTCAAAAATTCCAGATCGGAAGGAAGCCAAATTTGAAAACAGTTGAAATCCTCCATGAAGCAGAATTACCTTTCTCCACCCAGCTCTAGTCTTGAACTTTTTGTTCCTGCTTTCTCCAGTGACACAATGGGATCCTCATGATATTTATCAGACTGTTGACTATCCAAAAGAAATTTTGAAGGACACATTTCATATTAGATTTTGAGTTCCCTGGATCTGAGCTGACCATGCTACTTTTATAGACCTTCAGAACCCAACTGTGCTCTCCCATCGGTGTAAACCAAGGAGGACACACTTGAAATCAGAAGAGTTACACTAAGCTAAGTGAGAATAGAACCAGGCCCTTGTGCCATTTAAAGACGAATAACTTCGGCTATTCGGCTGTGCCATTTTGATTGAGTTGCTCAGAAATTTTGTTTCAGCGTTGCTCCAAACAATGTGGTGGGAGTGGTTTCAACCAAATGACAACCTTCATTTTTAATAGTGATCTTAAGTGATTGGCTTTTGACAACAGTCAACTTATTCTTTGCTCACATAGGCTATGTCTACACTTGAAAAGTTAAGTCGACTTTATAAGGTTGACTTTAAGTCGACTTAAAGTCAACCTTATTAAGTTGACTTAACTTTTCTAGTGTAGACATAGCCCCTTTTCGACCTCATTAAGTTGACTTAACACTTTAAGTTGACTTAATAAAGGTTGACTTAGGCACTAATCTCTGCCCATACTGACTTAAGTCTACCTAATAAGGTCAACTTAAGCATTAAGTCGACCTAAAACGAGGTGTTATTAAGTTGACTTAACTTTTCCTTAAGTCGACATAAGGAAATGCTTAAGTCGACTTAAGGAAAGCCCAGTGTGGATGCGGAGTAGTTTAGGTCGACTTAAGCCTCCTTAAGTCAACCTACCTTGTAAGTGTAGACGCACCCATACTGAGTGTCCTTAGTGAACAGTTGATTGACCAGTACAGCAAATCCAAAGTTTTCAATTTAGACAAAAAATATTAGAGCCAAGGTTTTGGGCTAGGTAAGGTTGGGTGATACCAGAAAATAACTAGGCTTTACCGCTTACATAAGCTTTGCAATATTTCCGTACTGGTATCATTTGGATGGCTATTTTTATGAAGTGCGACATGATGGATTTTTCAGATAGACCGGCTTTTCACCTCTGGGATAATAGCCTGTTTCCATCCAGCCTGTGTACTCACGAGATGTGAAATTAGCTTTATTACCTCTCTGCCAGACTCTTGTGAATAACAGTTGGCATTTCAAAAGTATTGCTGTCATTCAGCACAATTTGGTCCAGCTGGCACATCTGTTGAAGCACTGAGCTAGTACAAAACTGGTTATACCTGTTGCCCGGGAAGTTAAGGATGGATTGCTACTCAGGCAGCATTGATAGAAATAGCACATGGCATTTGGGTCAATCTAACGGACAGCATAGCTACCTGCTCTCCCTCTGAAGCATGGGGAAATTAAGTGTGCTACGTCCTTTTGCTCCATATCCGAACAACAGTAAGGGACAACTAAACCAGCCTGAACTGGGCAGCCTCCATGCCCCCCACATTTCAGCAAATCAACACTGCATCACCACAGGCAAAAGGAGAAAAACACCAATGGATTCTCAGCCTGGAGTATGAAAAGGGATCGGAGACCTCTGCTGGTCACAGGATGATACGGAATGTCTGGATCATGCAAATAGTTTTCTGTAGGATGGAGACTGAGGGGCACATTTGAAGGGTAGATCTGTGTATATTGTCTCTGGAAATCAGCAGGGAATCCTTGGTAAAGTTAACACCAGCTGAGTCTGTGTTAGCTTTGTTGCAGACCCTCTGCCCTCTTCATCTTCCCATTTAATGGGATTAGCAATTAGCAGGGTAATTCCAATCAGAATGGTCCAGGTTGGGCTGCGTTGATGGGGAGGGGACAGCATCAGGGAGCTGGGAGGCAGTGTGCAGACAGAGGGTTTCTGCAAGATCACCGTAGAGTAGACCCAGTGGAGCTAACCCTTCTGCCCATTTCACAGAACCCACCTCTAATGACCCTTGCCTACCTCTAATTAAACAAGCCAGTCGAAACTCCATATGGAAGAAAGCCCTGAGAGGCTTCCATCCCCATGCTGTCTTTATCATGTAGCTGGCCTTTCCATATAGATGATTATGGAAGGGGGGAATGTATCGCCATTCTCTAACCATCAGCTACTAGCTGTAGCCTGGATGAAGCAAGGTCATATCTAGTTCATCAAATCCTACCGTTCTTATCTGGAAAACAAACACTGGCTCCAAGTTTTCACCAAGTATGACTGGTTGCTATGAAAACACTGCACATTCTAAATCCTGGCAGCTTATACAAGCCTGCTGTTCCGACATCAGTGCACGCCTGGATTTGTGATTTGCAGGGGGGTGGGATTTCAGATAAGACACTGATATTTCAGCATCTCATATAGCGCAGGTTTTTAAATCCACACGCTTAAATGTAATTGAAAAAAGATTTTATATATCTATATATAAAAGATCTAAAGAATAACAGAGCAGATCTATGGATTGGCATCAAGGGGACATATCAGATTGACAACTGAAGCTGTGCTAATTTGATAAAAAAGTAGATGCCAATTAAAAATATCCAGCTTCTTTGAACAGGTTGCATAACATGCAGGAGTCAAGTGATTTATCTTGCTTGTTTGGTTAGTTTCTATCAAGTTCATTACTCTTTCTTGATTAAATCCTCTCTAACCGTTTCTGGCTATCTGGGAGGCCAAGAGAGAGGCTACTCACAAATTTCTCATTTGAACAAAATCTGACAGCAATATTGTATGACTCAGTTATGTCCAACAGGACATAAGCCCTTAATTTCTCCTTCTCACTATAAGGTACAGGGACATAATAACCAGCTACAGATACCTAAAAGGTGTAAACACCAGGAAGGGAAAAGTCTGGAGTGTTATAGCTAGGAATAATGGACGAAAATCAAGAAAATGTTTGGCTATATATCAGGAAAAACTGCTTAAAAATCCAACTGAGTATCCTGGGGAATAGGGAACTGGTGGAAGCTACATTAAGCATTTAGGCTTAGTTATAATCAATCTAGAGGAATTTCACTAACTGGAGGAGAAGGAATAAGAAATCTTTGTTGCAGTGGTGTACATATGCCGGAAGCAGCCATAATTGGCTGACTACACTGAAGGCCTGAGTGGCTGCCTTTCCATTGACTTCAGAGGGGGTTCGTTCCACCCCTAATGATTTGCATACAGAAATTAAGAGCATTTAAAAAAAAAATCAAAAAATCAAAAGTTACCCTAATTGTTTCAATATAATCAAAGTTCCACCTGTGAGTTTGGGGTGAAGGTTCAGGTCAATTTTTTTTTTTTAAATCCAGTGCAGTTCACCCTTAACACTATTATGGCCTTGATTAGACAAATACTTAACTGTATGCACCTTCATGGGGTCACTCGTGTGCTTGAAATTAGATGCCTGTTTAAGTGTCTTGCTGAACTTGCTGTGCTGTTTGGACAGGAGAGCTCTAATCTTCCATCACTGATGTCTATTGACTTAAAAATTAAGCACATACTGAAGAGTTCTACTGACACTTTCCTGAATTGGGGCCTTCTATCGGGAAGGAACCAATATCTTTTATTTTTCATTCCTTATTTTTCTCTTTTCTCTATTTTTCCTTGTATTGATGATTGTAGATTTCCCCTTTTCTGACAAAGAACTGGACTGCTTTGAGCAAAATGACAATGTTTTTTTTCCTCCCACACTCTTTATCAGAAAGAACATTTTTTATTCTCTGTCCTGTGTTACCAGCTCGTATCTGTAATTTGAATCATAAACCAGTCATTTTCCAGGAACACTAGATATAATGGCTAGTAGGGTTTTTCTGTTGGATGTGAGCTGGGGTTTTTTTTTTTTTTTTGCATGAAGCATTTAGGCCTTCAGAGGAATTTTGGAAATAAATTCATTCTACAATAGAAGAAGCAGAAATGAAACACATTTTGCTCTCCTCTGCCTTTCAACATGATATATTTTGATTCCTTTAAAATGGGGGCTCTGTGGTCAGTATTGTGCGCCCCCCACCCCAAAACCGAGAGATGATCAGGTCATTCTGCAGAAGGGGTAACACTTAAGGGGGTTTAAAGAGTACTTCTTCCAGTGCTGTCTTCCAGGAAGATCAGTGCGATGTATGGCATAGAGGAGGTGGGTCCAAATAGCAGCCAGAAGGAAATAAGGGTGTGAAATGGACAGGTTTCAGAGATTTTTTTTTTCTAGACCTGGGTGTTTGTGAGAGACATACACATGCATTCCCCTCCCCACCCCCCGACACACACGCACGTGCACGCGCACACACCCAGAACAAGAGACTCTCCTCTGCCTCTCATGCTCTGTTCTTTTACGTACATGTTAACATAAACCTACATAGTAAAACTGAACTCTGGAAACTAACCACTGCCCTGGATAATTTTATTTCAGTCAGAAACACTGTCTCAGTTAGCTACCAGCTAAATCCTGGATGAGCTGACGTTTAGAGTTGGAAAGGGAAAAGTGAAACTAAGCAGTTCTAATCCCCACTGCTCTCCTGCAAGCTCTCTAGTTGAAACTTTAGTTAACAAGTCAATTGCCCCCTCATCCACCTCTCCTTCCTGGTCATTTTATAAAGAGAATTTACTAGCCAGTTACTCTAGTTCATATGAAGTTCTTCCCTTACTGGATTACTGAAAATCTATAGCTTGGCCCACTCAGAGAAAGCTCTGGTACAAACAATGCCATTGGGACAGTAGTGTTGTGGTGAAGATGTTGGACTGGGGTACAGGTGGTCTCTGACAGGAGCTCCAGGATTCAGTCTGGGACTGGCGGATTGCTGTGCTCGCTTAACGCTCCAGCCTGAGCCGTCTCACACAATGCTCTGCCAGTGACATGCAGGGAAACATCAGTGTGAGAAGCCCCACGCCTAGCTAACTTGCGTGGATGCTCCCTTAGCCATGTATGAATCATACACCGAAAGGCACCTGCCAATCACCCCAGGCCCCAGAAATATACTGTTTTAGGGTGCATCTACCCTGGCAACTTAGGTCGGCTTAAGGACACTTAAGTTAATCTACACAAAGCCACGTCCACACTGGGCTTTTATTAAGCCGACTTAAGCGCTTTTATTAAGCAGCTTTTATTAAGTTGACTTAATAACACCACCACTGAAGTTTGACTTAAGCCTTAAGTCGACCTTATTAAGTCGACTTAAAGCCAGTGTGGACGGCTATGCCTGCCGTTAAGTCGACTTAACAAGGTCAGCTTAGGTCAACTTAAAGTGTAGCCACTCGGTAAGCCAACTTAACAAGGTCGATTTTAAGTCGACTTAAAGTTGACCTTGTTAAGTCAACTTAACAGAATCGACTTACCTTTACAAGTGTAGACATAGCTTTACACAACTCAAGTGTACTCGAGCATGCTCGCTGCACGTGGACAGTGCTGGCTCATTAATTAGTTCTCCCCTCTGACAGAAAGGTTGTGGACATGTAACAGCTCTTGTTACCCTGAGCTCAAATGCCCCAAGCTCTTCAACCCAAAACACACAGTTTTAGGTGAAATATAAAACAAATTTGTTAATGACAGAAAGATAGATTTTAAGTGGTTAAAGTAGCACGTGCAGAGATCAAAATTGGTTACGTAAGAAATGAAAATAAATTTGCAGGCTAAATTCTACCAACAAAGCAGAATTGGAATTAAGCGGTTTCTCACCCTCACAGGCAGCTCACAATTCTCAATACGCAGCCTGGATTCCCTTCCAGCCTCGGACCAATCTTTGTCTTCCAGACAATCTTCCAAGTGTTGGGATGAGGGAGAAGAGAGGCCAAGTAATGATGTGACTGTCCCTCTTTCCTACTTTCTTCCAGCTGCTAGAAAGATCTTGGCTTTGAAGTGAGCATTAGGCAGTCTCCCTTGGTCAGGCAATCTCTAAGGCTATTTCTACACTACAAAAAGTTAGGTCGACTTTGTTAAGTCAACCTAAATGTGAGCTTATTTGGTCGACTTAACAAAGTGGTTTGCCTGAATGGGGACTTAGTAAGTCGACCTAACTGCCCTTAGGTTGACCTAATAAAGTGGACTTAAGTGTCCACACTGTGCTTAGGTCGACCTAAGGAGTCAACTTAAGGGTTAGGTTAACCTAACCGGCAGATCTTATTAACTCGACCTAACGTTTCATTAAGTCGACTTAAGGAATTTCTTAAGTCGACTTAATGAAAACCTGGTGTGGACAGGGAGTAAGTTAGATCGATTTAAGTCTCCTTAAGTTGACCTAACTTGCAAGTGTAGACATAGCCTAAGTGCCCTCTCCCAGAAGCTTCTGGGAGAGTGGACTCGTCTTAATTAATCCATTAATACCTGCCTCCCCATGGATCGCTGCTCCTTTGTCCCTTCTGAAAGGCTGGCTGTGAGTGTTTCCCAGCCTCACCACATGTTTCAGTAACACACACTGCAATATTTCATCACTTCATTTGCAATGGTAGGACATGCAATGCAACAGGATATTAATGTTCAGCAAATCAAGACTTCTTAAATGATACCTCATAAGGCATACATTGTATAAAACATATCATAATCATATTACAGTGGTAAATATGATGGTTCTAGGGGCTCTTTTGAGGTACAGTGTCACATCAACTTCATTCAGCTCCCAGCTATCTCATTGATTTCCTGTGTGACTTTGGGCATGTTGCTTAATCTCTCTGGTCTTTGGTTTTCCATCTGTAAAAATGGGTATATCAACATTTCTTTCTCCCACTCTTTTTTGGTCTTGTCTAGTTTGATTGCAGGCTCCTTAGGTATGTACAATGCCTAACAAATGAAGCCCTGGTCTCGATTGTGTCCATTAGGCACCACTAATAATAAATAAATAAATAAATAAATAAAATAAGTAAATAAAATAAGTAAATCTCTGATTAGAAGTCTTACAAAGAATAGATATTAGTTGTGGCTGAATTTTCAGAATTCTCACCTTAAAAGCCATTCAGCCATCACAAGGAACACGCCCCTCTCAGTAACATCTCCCATTGGCTAGCTTACACCTTGTCTACAATAGAAAAATGAGTCAAACTAACATAGATCGACTTACATCATTGCTGGTATGGCTGAAATGCAGACTACCACTTTAGTCAGTGGTGTGCATCCTCACCAGGAGCACTTTCACCAACCTTCCTGCTGGGAGCCCCACAGACTTCCAGCCTCCTGCTGGGCTAGCCCCCACCATCCCCAGGGTTCCCCTTTCACAGGGGGAAGACACCTAGGGCTTCTTGGCCCCCCGGGAATGGGGTGCAGCTGTCCTGGTTTCTTCTCCCCCCACACACCCTACCCCACAACCACACGCTCTCCACCAGGAACTCGGCAACCTTATCAATTTGTGTGGCACAGAGCATCACAATGCTTCAAAGCATCTGACAAGAGGGATTTTCTCCCACGAAAGCTCATGCGATAAATAAATCTGTTAGTCTTTAAAAGTGCCACCGGACTCTGTTGTTGAGTGCCTAAAATGTTAGTTGCCTAGATTAGACAAAATCACAGGAATGCACTGCAATTCCCAAAGCCTGCGTAGGTGCCTGGCTCCCTACACTGAATGGGAAGCCTGCAGTTCACAAAAACTAGCAACCCTGGTGGGAAGCTGCCTAACTCTCTACACTAGAGAGTTTTGTTTTTCTTGATAAACCAGTGGAGGTTACTGACTCAAATGCTCCTCCCACCCATGTAACGCCCTTCCTATACCAACATAATAAAGCCACCTCACCAGGGCTATGTCTACACTTGTGTATTTAAGTCAACGTTAACTAAGTCGACTTAGTGTGTCCACACTGAAAATTAAAGTCGACTTAAAGGGGAACTTACAAAGTCGACCTAGAGCGTCCACACTGGATGCTCTAGGTTGACTTTGTGGGGCTGGGGGGACCTAGGGCAGGTCCATGGGGGGTGGGGGGGCACCCCTTGCCCAATGCCGTGGGCTCAGCCTTTGCCCCATTGTACATAGGAACAATGGGGCAAAGGGGGACAGGGACCCTGGCAGGGCATAGGGGCAGGGTGGGCAGGGCTCTGCCCTGCCCTGTGCGGGGGGCATGCCAGGCTCCCCCTGTGCCCCCCCCCAGCAGGGAGGGCATTGGTGTAGCCCTGGGGTAGCCCTAAGTTGACTTAGGGCTACCCCACATCTACACTGGCTTAAGTTGACTCTAGGGAGTCGACTTAAGCCTTAGGTCTACTAGAAAGGAGGTTTAATAAAGTCGACTTAATTTTCATTAAGCTGGTTAAGTCGACTTAAGCAAAATGTAGTGTAGAAGCAGGGTAAATTAAGTCGACTTAAGCAAGCTTAAGTCAACTTAATTTACCAGTGTAGACGCAGCCCAAGAGATGCAGGATTTATGTCAGCTTAGTTAGGGCAACACAGCGTCAATGTAGACACTGCGCCCCTTAGATCATTCTTGTCAGTTTCACCACTCCAGCCCCACCCCGAAGAGTGAGCAGCTGGTCTCTGCTCCTGGCCCTCCTGGCTGGTCTCTGCTCCCAGCTGTCTTTCCCATTTAGAGTTTGGCTCAGGCCTTAACGCCGTAGAGTTTGTAGCCCCTTGAGTATGGATTTGTCCCTTTGTCCTTAAACAGTGCATCTAGGGTTGATGGTCCCTTCTCCTCATGCCTCCACAGTAATTTATTGTAAATAAATGAACAACTAAAAGATGCACAAGTTGTTATTCGATATCCAAATTGCAAAGGGGCGATGAAATAAGCCAAAGTCAGTGGACTCATGACAGTCTGCACCAGCACACTAGAGTTTGGGGGTCAATTTAGTTAATCAGAAGAACGTTTTCAGGCAACTCTCAGCCAGTCAATTTACAAGGATGAGTTCAGTGAATGAATCATTTTACTAAAAACCACTTAACCTAACTTTATAGACATCCTCAGATTTTAATCACAGGGACCCAACGTCTGTTTCACTCGTGTGGTGGAACAGTGGACGTAAATGTGAAAGAGGGAAGTCTAGCTTCTATTAACACTCACCCCCACCATGCCTAATTCATTGATTTATAAGCGACGGGACAAAGGCAGAAATCTCTGGGGGCAAGTTACATAATATAAAGAGGGGTGGATTCCTGAAAGAATGAACAGGAGAACAAGAACTATAAATAAATGTGATTACCATGAACAGAGCCTGGCTGGCCAATGTTTACATTGCAGACATACCATTCAATTTATTATTGATTTTACTGTATAAAAACACCATCTGTAGGAACAGAAAAGCAGACGGTAGAGGCATTGTGAGTGTAGCCTTTCCATTGTGTTAAACTACCCCTATCAATCCATAAAATTAATATTGGAGTAAAAGAACCAGCTGTGGAGTGTGTACGAAATGCAACAGTATTATTGCCAAACGACCTCCCCAGTTACTCTGAAAAGACTGAGACTAGATAACTATAATAAAAGCTAGAGTTTTTGCAGGCTGTTGTCTGGCAGAAAAAAAATATTAATTTTCTCTCTGTTTGTGTCTTTTTCTCTCAACCAAACCCATTATTGAACTGAAGCCCACTGAAAGGTGTGAAATGTCAGGTTAATTTTCTTTCGTCATTTTTCATCTCCCTGTGCCCAGGGCCTTTATAGGTGCTGACTGGAATTGAAATTGGAAGGGCCAAAACTTACCAAGTTGTTCTTGCAGCATCCCACAATAGATGAAAAAGAATCAGGTGGGGGGGCGGGATTCTTTCCAGAAACTTCCAGGCCAATGTGCAGACTCAAGTGGCTTGGTCAAGCATTGAATAAACCCCATGCTTAATCCAAGCCAAGCCCAACTTCAAAATATGTTGAGGTGTCACATCACAAATTCTAGCATTTTATGAGACGATCAGTGCCAGAGCCACCTGACTCCTGCCTAGGGATGGCTTTTAAACAATCCGCAGTGACTGCAGCGCAGAGCAGCATGGGAATGTGAACACCAAATCAGTCTTTTTGAGCCAGTCCCAAAATCCCCTGACCAGCCAGATGTACAGTATTAGGCACCATGTCTCCAGTTCCCTTTCCCACCACAAACTCTCTCTCAACTTTCTCCCAGGGATGGACTCTAGACAGCCGCTAGGACAGGGGTCAGCAACCCAAAAAGATAAGAAGAACCATTTTAAAAAATTCCTTCAATAACCAAGTGTTTGGTGAGCCGCCATGGGTGTAGCCTCTTGGTGGGAGGTTGGGGGAGCTGGGCAGGGCGCCTGCCACAGGGTCCTCTGGCGGGAGAGGAGGGGTGAACCCAGAACCAGGATCAGGCCCCCTGAAGGGTACCCCAGTGCTGGTGGGGAGCCTAGAGCCTGGCGTGGGCTGCCCACAGGATCCCCAGTGACGGGAAGCCCAGGATCAGGAGCAGGCTGCCCCCTTGGTTGGGGTTCAGAGTCCGGAGCTGCACGGGGTTAACCAAAGAGCCACATGTGGCTTCAGAGCAGCCAGGAGCAGCAACATTTGTGCAGCCAGCAGTCTTTCACTGGTCATGGATTCCTGCCTGGTGGGAGACACGCAGAACATGCAGGAGGCTGCCGCCAAGGTGGAGAACGGTGGGATGTCATTCAGGGCTCAATGAATTCTGGTTATGCCTTTTCCTAAAATGAACAGCATAGAGAAATTTTCCATCCAAATTATTTTTTGTCAGAAAATGCAGTTTCCGCAAAAAATAAAATTCCCCCAGTACATCATGAGAGATGTAGGTTACTCCTGGATCCCGTGGAGCGCATAGAAAAGAATTGAAATGGTAAACTCCTTGGAGCAGGGACTTTTTGTTCTGTTTGGACAGGATCTACCACAGCATTCATGCCTAGGCGCTATCACAAAATAATAACAACAACAGCCTGAGGCATCTGAACTACAACACAAAGGAAGCGGTGTGGCATGTTAGGGTGAAGCAGCTGACTGGCAAAATGATTTGACACAGAATGTGTCGATTCTCTTTAAAAGGCCAAAACAAGATGGTTCTATTGATGGATGTTAAAATATTTCATTTTGTTTCAATTAAAAATGTCCCAATGAAACATTCTGATTTTTTTTTAAGAGAAAATTTTTAAATTTTCATGTCCCCAAAAGTTTTGATCAAAAACAGGTGTCATAGTATCAGAATTTCCCATGGGATGTGACTTCTGGTGTCCCTCTGGCCCTCATAAAGGATACAAGTCTGGCACCAAATAATGACGCTGGGTCAAAATAGGGAAAAGCCAGTGTTAAAGGTCTTCGGTAAATCCCCATACTAGTGACCTGTCATGGTTTCTTCACAGCTTCTCTGTTACGGAACAAATGTTACATGGCTTTTGATCAGTCAATTATATCACCCAAATTTGGGTAAAACTGGAAAGTCCAAATTTTAGAAAGCGTGGGCCAAATTTCAGAATTGTATAGAAACCCAAGTCCAGGCAGTTTACGTTTCACTGTGAAAACATCTCTCAGCTCTGTTCGCCAGGCATATTATCTGAAGAAGAGCTCTATTAAATGGGGGGTTTTAACAGACAGAGTGAAAATGCTCTTCTGTTTCTGGTCACAATAAGCTGTAGCGCAACCGAGAGGGACAGTTTTCTTCTTGCTGAAGGCAATTTTGTGTGCAGACAGTAGTTGTTTAAAGGGGTATGATGTCATCATCAAAATCGTATTTGTCTGGGAACACCTAGAATAATGTAAGCGAGATTGAAGAAGAAAATTACTTCTTTCTCATCTTATTTTTGTGCATGTAACAGCACTCGTGGCTAGATCCAATAAACTGCCAGACTTCAAGATCATGAGTCATTCCATGTGACTTCTGCCACTTTGGATTTAAACGGGATTTACTTGTGTTTAACACTGGTCATGTGATTAAGGGATTAGCTGGATTGTGGCTGTACATGGCGTCTTGAAACACACTTGTTAATTAGGAATACGTTCTTCCAAGCACCTAATGGTCCCCTACGCCGCAGACGGAGATTGGTCTGTGTTCATTGGTAATGTTCTTTGACTTGCAGCAGTATTTAGGGTGCTGGTCACTGTACAGACACATAGTGAGAGAGAGTCCCTACCCCATGGGTTGCATTTGGGGTGGGCTATGGGGGGGCAGTGCTCCCCAAAACATTTTAACCCCCCACCCTCCATGGGTGCTGCCTCCCTCACCAGACTTCTTCAGCCTCAGTGGCATACTGAACAAGGGGGCAGGCCAGCCTGCGGGTCAGGTCCTCCCCAGAGGGACCACTGCTCTGCCACACCAACCCGGACCCTCCACCTCTCGCCGCCACGCTTGGTTCCACGAGGGAGCCACGGGCTGGACAGCCCAGTCACCAGGAGGCTGTTCGGAGGAGGAGAGTCCTGCCAATCCCTACCCCAGGCCAATGCTGGGGGCATGGACGGCACCCTCTCCATACGCCAGTGCTTCGCTGGCTGGCAGTGCCCTCTGCCCAGCTGCAAGTGTGGACGGGAGGGGGCGGAGAGTGATACTCTTGGTGCTGGCCAGGCCCGGCTCGAGGCATTGTCCCCCCCATATCCTGCAGCTCTGCTGCCCCCCCTTAAATGGTTCAATTTCACCTGTGGCCTCCCCCAAAGTGCTTACGTCACAGTCTTAATGGACAAGACAAACAAAAGCTAGGAGGGAAGCGAGAGAGGCCCAGCAAAGCGAAATGACTGTCCCAAGTTCATTCATACAGCAGATGAAAGAGAGCGCTAACACCTGAGCTCAGCTCACGCTTGCTCCTAAGTGGTTACTCGGCTCCAAATCAGCTCTGGTTTCATGACAGTTGAACGTTGGGTAGGTTTTTGTCCCTTATTCTTTATTCGTTTTGTAAAATAAATGTCATTCCTATTCCCGTGTCAGAATTCAGCAATGAAGAGTGTGTGGAAGAAATGGTTTGTCCTCCCGCTCCTCCTCAGACCAAGGGGGAGCTGTTTTTATACATTTTTTTTCAGGCTAAATCATAGATCTATGTGCAAAGATCTAGAACATTGAGGGGCTTTGTGCTGTTCCCAGAAGGAGCCTTGGTCCCGGAATCAATAACTGAATTACCCTGCTCCATAACTGTAGTTTGTTTGGTTTCTCTCTCAGCAGTGACAGCTATATTGATACTATTTTTCATTTTCTTTAGCTGTTACCAGAGCCAGCTGGCAACAGAGAGGAGGTTGCTTAGAGAAAATAGGGAAAGCGGATTGCAGAGGTTCATCACATGTGTTTTATGGTAATGAGCAAAAGGGGTATATGCCGGCTATTCTGATGTGCCACACCGGATATGCTGTGATTCCCCACTACAAAATGTAAAGCAATGGACATTGGCCATGTACTGCTGAGCTGCATGTGTTTAGTGTCACTCATGATTAGGATGTAGCAACTGAGGGGGCAGCGGACAGCTGTCTGCACTAAGCACCTACTGTACAGCCCTGACGCACAATGAGGCACACTTGTGTTCAGTTACAGCATTTGAAGTCAGTGGGATTGATGGTGGCATAGGCATCTTTTTTTATTGGGGGGGGACAGGTAGTGTAAAAATCAGGGCCAGATTAACAAAAGGGCTATAGGGGTTTGAGCCTCGGGCCCCAGCCTGCAAGGCCCCTGCCGTATCCAACACCCCGCCCCCTATTCCCCCGGCATAGCCCCCACAGCGCCAGTGGGCAGATGGCAGAGATTCCCTATCCTGTCAACACTGGAAGGGGGATCCTAGGCTGGAGCCGTTCCCGCCCTGCCCCTGGACCAGCTGATCTGCCTCCAGAGGGGTGGGCCAGGCCACCCCTGTTTATTTTGCTCTGGGGGTGGAGCCAGGGCCGGCTAGCACTCAGTATGGCCTCTAGGTTGCATCTACACTGGTAAATTAAGTCGAGTTAAGCTTGCATACGTCGACCTAATTTACCCTGCGTCTATACTACACTTTCCTTAAGTCGACTTAAGGAAAATAAAGTCGACTTAATTAAAATTAAGTCGACTTTATAAAACCACCTTCCTAGTAGACCTAAGGCTTAAGTCGACTCCCTAGAGTC
>ML685868.1:5899582-6169467 GCA_007922175.1 Pelusios castaneus
CCCCCCCAGCGCCAGCCCTGGCAGGGAGCCCCAAAGTGGTGAGGAGCTGATGGGGCCCCAGGTCAGGGAGGGGTTGGCAGATGGTGGGGGGGGGTCCTGCGCTGGGGAAGCAGCCCGGGCCTGGAAAAAATGCTGACATAATATCTATTGGATGTCCCTTTAATAACTGGTACCATAACTAAATTGTCCCACTTTTAATAAAAGGAGATAGACATGCTTCTGTTCCAAACACAGGGTTTCCTTTCTTAATGTAATTCTTTAAATCAGCGTTTCTCAACCCTTAGTGGACTGGGGAACACTTATAGTTATTAATTACTTTACGGGGAACACCTGATGAAAACGTTCTCAAAAAAAAGCTGGTGTATATAGGTTGCAATGTTCATAATACCAGTGTATTATGCATTCCTTCAAAAAGATTCAGGAAACTGAATTAAATACAATTTTATGAATGTAACGGGTTTATTTCTTTAAAAAATATATAGCTCCATAATGATTATGCATACAACTTATGATATTACTCAAGTTTTAATGGGCATTTTGGGCCCTCACGTTCAAACAGGGTTAATCTATTCTTGGAGTTAAAGTCTTACCAGGGACTTTATGGTCCAAGCAATTTCAATGCCATCAGTAACAGAGGCAGGAAATTTAAAATGCTCCAAAAACTGCAGCAAAGGAGCAAGATGATGGCAGATGCTAACGCAAGCCTGGAAGCTTTGCTGAGACTGGGACATTGTAAATCTCCCAGACATGCGTCCCCTCTCCATGTTGTTCCCATCCCCTCTCCTCTCTGGCGGGGAGGGGTCAGACTTAGTGGCGGAACACCTTCATTATGCCTGCGGAGCACCGGTGTTCCACTGCACACCTGCTGAGAAACCCTGCTTTAGATTGTAGGGAGAGCTAGAGCTCCCCTTTTCACCCCACTTATCTACACCCATGGGTGAGAGATCACTCTCAAAAATAATGGTAGCTCATTCTTGCCACTGTCTGTGTCGCATTGTAGTTCTTGGACAAACATATGTTGGATCAGCTGCTGGTGTACGGGCAGTCAGAATGGTATACATAAAAACACATCAAAAGAAACACACACTGGGCACATGTAACTCCATCTACTGCCTGACCCACACCAAAAGAGCTGAGCACTTTAAAAACCCAGAAGTGCTGCTCCATTAAACCTTGACCCAAAGCTCACTGAAAAGTCATTCGCTTCATTTCAGTGGACTTCGGATCCAGCCCTTAGATATACTCAATGGGTCATTTAGCACAGTAAAATAAACAGCCATCTCTCTACCCAACCCTGTGTATTTATAGAGCATCAGTCACTTCATTATTTATATACTCATCTTTAGATGCAGATCTTCAAACTCGCAATGTTTAGTTCTTTAGCAAAAACAACGAGAGTCCTGTGGCACCTTATAGACTAACAGATGTCTTCAGGCATAAGCTTTCGTGGGCTATAACCCACCTCGTCAGATGCAAGACATCTGTTAGTCTATAAGGTGCCACAGGACTCTCGTTGTTTTTGCTGTACACAGGCTAACACGGCTACCCCTCTGGTTAGTTCTTTAGGTGATTGTCATGTGTTATTACTCAGTGAACAAGAAACTATTTTATTTATGCAATGTAGATCCTTTAGATCATCACTTCTCTGTGTGGTATTTTGCTTTGTATCGCTAAGTTAATCAAAAACGTTACAAAAGCTTCTATTTCAAGCTGGGATGTGATGTTCCTCTGGAATTCATGAATAACAGCAAAGGCTTAGTCAAGCTGTGTGCGCAGGTGCCAGCACTGAGCAAACTGATTTTGAGGGATGTCAATCAGCTTTCTGATTTGAAGAGTGTCTATAGCGATAGGGCTTTGTTTTATATATAGTGAGCTTACAAAATAATTATGGGTGGTATTTATTGGTTGGCTTTTAATGCTAATACCAAATAATCTTCTACATATTAAATGTAGCGTTTACTTCTTGGGGTTGGAAGAACATATTGTTGAGCAGCTGCACACGTTCGGTTTTTCAAATACCACACAAACACCACCTACACATTCCACCTGCAACCCAGCAACAATAATAAACAAAGTCTGATGTTACAAGAGGAAATTCTTTCTCAAAGTCAGACTTGAAAGTTTTAGACAAATAAATGATATCCTCGTTCACTGACAACAGAGACTATGTACAGCACCGGTTGCAAATACAAGGGCCAGTTCTGACCCTTTTGAAGAAAACCTGCACAAGCAAGCCAATTGGACCCTACTTGTTCTCACAGGAATAGGCTGTTGATGTCAATGTTGTGGCCAATCTTTAGCTTACAATTGCTGCAGTTGCCAATTTCTCCTCATCTCAACTGGGAAAAAGTATGATCAGAAATGTAGTTATATTAGTACACGATATCAGTCTGGAATATGTATCATCCTAAACAGTCTACACTGACATTCGAATGTGGTGTAATTTTAGCTGTGGCAGTCCCAGGATATTAGAAAGACAGGGCATCATCTATTCTGTTAGTGTCAGAAACCAGCTTTCGAGCCACACAGAGCGCTTCGTCAGGTCGGGAAAGGTACTGTCAGTGACACAGCTAAATTCAAGGTGGAACAGATGGTTCAGCACGGTGCTTTTCAAACTTTTTTCCTCAGGACCCAGTTGAAAAAAATCATTTATGCCCGTGGCCCAACAATTATGGCTTTGAGCAATACAGTCCAGTCTTTTGGCAGTAGCAGCAGGGGGCGCTGCGGCCCAGTACCGGAGGGTCTGCAACCCATTACTGGTCCCACCCCTAAGTTTGAAACCCACTGGTTTCATCTGTACCCACTACCCCCCTTTTTGTGTCCTATGACTGCAGAGGTGATAAAGGGCCACTCTACCTTGAATGGTCCCTTAAATATGAGCTAACTACTTATACTAAACAATCTGTTCCACCTTGCATTGAGGGGTTAAGGATGTATAGGCGAATTTCACCCATTGTCCCTGAAGCTAAGGTCTAAATGAAAGGAGCAATGGGTACCCCATTTTGAGGGCTGTAGCTTACAGGTCAGTGAAACGAAAGGCATTTTAAAAAAGCAGAAAGTCTTGTAATTCTCTGGAATAGTTAAATCAAACGAATACCTCAAATTTGTGTGAATAACTTGTTTTGATTAGATTACATTTCATCACTGAAGCATAGGCTCGCTATGAGAACTGTCAGGGATGGCAAAGTACGTATCAAGGAACATAGGACATTTATTCATGCATGGACCTAATGAGCCCTGGAAAGACAAAACTACAGTTGTCCCTAAATGCTGGGTTTTATGTTTGCCTCGCTGATATATCTCAAAGATGAACAGAATCATATGTAGGCAGAATGCTCTCTCTTGACTACTCATCTGCAAGTCTTAATGCACAATGTTTAGTTTACTATGTGCAAAAAACAGTATAAGCACAAAGTCTTTTTTTATAACTATGCAGGAGAGGGGGTTACTTCTTAACGCTCCTCTGAGCATCCCTGAAACCTAGAGAAATACTACTTTAAGTCTCTTGTGTGGAAGGAACTGTAACAGCCATCAAAGCAGTCCTCTCTGGGGATTGAAACCTGGAGGCTCTGAGTCAGTGACATTGGGCTTCGGAGTCTTTTTCCCAATTATCTATTGTCTACTTTTCCCCCAGTAACCTATCTTCAGAAGCTAGAGCAGTGGGTCTCAACCTCTGTGTCGCGACACAAAAGCGTGTTGCAGCACAGTGGCTGAGTGTGTTGCGTGCAATCAGCCTGCTGCCAACAGCCTGAGGAGAGCTTCAGCAGCAGGCTGATTTTACGCTGCTGGCCTTTAGGAGCTGAAGCCCCAGCGGCTGTCTGCAAGAGTTGCTGTGGAATCGGCTGTTTCATGGCATCGGAGCTGCCAGTCAAACCCCCGCTGCAGAAAAATCCCTTCAGAGGGCAATTTCTTGAGCAGCAGGGGTATGGTGTGTCATGCACAGCTGGGAGCCTCTCAGCTGGGTCATGACAGTGAAGGGGTTGAGAACCCCTGGGCTAGAACATGAACAATTGGGAGCTTAGTAATGAGACTTGCAGGCGTTTGGTCAAGCCATGGGGCTTCTTCAAAACAAAAACAAAGGAAGCAGGAACTCCGTTGCCAACTTAATCTATTTTTTAAAATGTCATCGTCCTAATTAGTGAAGGGAAAGTGATTTTGCGTGCCTCTATTTCTGAGTCCCCAACTTGAGATACCGTCAAAGGGCCTGATTTTGAGAACGTGCCGACTGCCTCCCTCTGAAAATCCAGCCCCTTTATAGCTTGTATGAAACTGCGATCTCAGAATCACTACTGAAATTCATGGCTTACGATTTTAGCGCCTACTCCGTTATATGCGTCACTCTGTTTCCTTGGTGACAAGCACATGCCCGTCTAGGGGAATGATCAAATGGGACTGTGAAACTCACAGTCAATCCAGTGGTCACACAGCTAATGCTGAAGAATTATAGGGGAAGATAAAATACTGCTTTTTTTTTTTAATGTGGATAAGTTACACTCCACTCTCTTCTGGTGCTTATTGGCTAATTATCTGAGAATTGTCATCCAATCAAGGAAACTACTTGGTTAAGAACATACTGAACAGTAAGAAAGACCCAGCCTTCCAGCTCAGAAATCATCCAGCACATTAGGGCATTGGGAAAATGCTGATGTTTGTAGCATATTTAGCATTGTAACCACCTCTGACAAGATGAAATATGGTCTCCCAATTCAAAAAACCCAAGGGATTATTAAGAAAGAAAATTGTCTAAACAAGTGGAATTACAGCACTAACTATCCGTGACGTAAATATCGGGTCATACAAGCCAAAACTAAGATGTAATGAGAATACTTTAAAGGCAAACATGCTGTAAATCACACACAGTATAATATCATTTATTACTCTGTCAGGGATGATAAATGTAAAAGAAAATCTCTTTATTTCACAAGATAGGGGGAAAAGATTCCTGCAGTATATTCCTCCCTGCCGCGTTACTTAGGCAAAAGAAGTAAGGTTTAGCAGCATTTAAAAAAAGGTTTTCAGTCCCTATAGTAAAATCCTTGTCATCTAAATTCCAAACTTTAAATTCCATTTTAACTTCTTGGAATATAATCATTTTGTTTATGCTTCTCCCACAATACACACCACAGTGGGAATTGAATTTGTGGCATATTAATTATGCAAGATCTATTTCAAACCTTGAAACCCTTGGACCTCTGTACTTTTGCATTTGAGAGATGATTAAGCTGCTTGGGGATGTATGCATTTCAAACTGGCGAGGTAGTATATCTGATCTGAGTTTGTATTATCTGTTGTTTAAAAGAAGGAGGAAAAAGAAAGTGGATCCAGAATGTGAAAGTAGAAATGGATGGCGAAAGATTCCAGGGTCAAATTCGCTCTTAAACAGAGAGTCAGCAAAAGGCTTATGTGCTGCTGAAGTCCTACTTCTGCGTGCTTAAGACCTAAGGTTGTGCTGCACTTCTACACAGGTGAATTTCACCCCATAGCCTGAGTACCTGGGTTATGCATTGGCAGCTCTGCCGCAGCGAGAGGAATCTTTGAGTACAGTCTGTACACATCTACACACATGAGGAACAAATATTTATGAACGGATTCTTCAGTCTAACAGAGAAAGGTATAACACCATCCTCCGGCTGGAAGCTGAAACTAGAAAAATACAGACAGGAAATAAGGGGCGGGAGGGGGGGGTGTTAATGGTGAGAGTAATTAAACACCGAAATAGTTTAGCCAGGGTCACGGTGGATTCTCCATCACTGGCTATTTTAAAATCAAGGTTGGGTATTTTTCTAAAGAGATCTGCTTTAGGAACTGTTTGAGGAAAGTTCTATGGGCTGTGTTATACAGGAGGTCAGAGTGGATACTTCTGGCTTTGGAATCAAGGAATCCTTCCCACCAGGCATGACTTTAGATTACCCTACATAGCATCTTGGTTATAGTCGGCCACAAGCTATGACTTTTTAATGGGGACATCTCATAGAAGTAAAGATTGATGTGCTTAGGAATCAAGTTGGTATGTCCCTAAGAAACTAGATAGTTCCACTATTCTTCATAACCCATGTGGACAGAATAAATGGAACAAACACAAGTCTCGTTAGAAAATTAAGGTGTCTTATTT
Organism: Pelusios castaneus; assembly: GCA_007922175.1. Classification (NCBI taxonomy): domain Eukaryota; kingdom Metazoa; phylum Chordata; order Testudines; family Pelomedusidae; genus Pelusios; species Pelusios castaneus. Next base: position 5,905,695 of record ML685868.1, read on the forward strand.
TATTTGGAAAAAATTAATTATTACTTACTTGCAGTCATTCTTGCTACATAATCTATTTTAAAACTCACATCTCATTCAATTAAGATTTCATACCATTGAGAAAATGATGCTGTCCTGAAGAAATAATGCAAAAGCTGCCATATACAAGCCCATAAATAAATTGACCAAGGATACAAAGAGGGTTTTTTGAAGATTCTCTTTGAGCATTTCTGTTTCGGTACATTTTTCTGCACTTGGTAAAACTGTGAAAAATGCAGCGAATCAAACAAGATGAACAGGCTTAGATGGTGCTAAACAATATTTACAGTATGTTTTTGTTTTTTATTCGTTTATCAGAAACTAAAGAAGCAAACAAAAGAAACCCCATTCCCAAACTAAGAGAATTACTAATAAAGCAGTGTTCTAACTCCTTAGCTCATGTGACATAACCAAGGTATACTAATTTATGTTCAAAATGCACAGATAAAGCATGGGACACAGGTTATTTACTGGAATACATATTGCAGTATCAACAATAAGTCTCAATACATATGGGTTAATAAATGTTAACTCCTTAAATAATACATCTATGTCATATTCCAAAGTGTTAAAAAATCATTTTCATGATTCATTGAGTGTATTGATGTATTTTGGGGACCACGTTATGTTATACCTGGATAAAAATAGACTTAACCCTTTATAATAGATGCTGTTGTACTGTAAGTCGTGTTATTTTCAAATGGATCTGTGCTAATCATTGCTATAGGCAGTATCTTGCGTGACTCATAGAAACTTAGCATAGGAGTAATGTTCAAAATCAGAAAATGGCACAGTGGGAATTATAGATATTTAAAAACCCAGATTTTTTCCCCCCTATATTTCCTATGATTCATTCACAGAGGCATTTTCACTACAACATAATTAGAAGAGAAATTGCTTAATAGGGTTAAAATCTCTATCCATGGTCACAGGTTTTTGGGTTTTTTTTAAAATTGCTCCAGTATCAAAAATATGTTTAAATATTTTATCAGCACACAACACAGACACTTTGAACTTTGTTATCACAGTACTGTTTTGTTACAACAACCTGCTTCCAGATAGTCTCATAGCTCTTCCTATTGTAGCTTCTGGAATTGACATGCTCTTCCACAAGGGCCTGCTGTATTTACACAGTTGTAACAATTATTCCAAAGCTCTAAGGGCTAAGAACAAGCCTATACACAAAAGCCGATAGAGCAATATAGACATGTCAATAGTTTGTTTTCTTCTTTTCCTGCTTTTACATTTAGCTGTCAACAAAATAAAATTCTGCAGCTCACAGGAGGAGAATTAATAATGGCTGTATTTACAATAGAGAGTGGACCAAATTCTGCTTTGTTATGGCTGTGTGAATCTGGAATAAATCTTTTTAAGTTAATGTAATAACTGCAGAATCTGGTTCCCTTGTTAGATAGGAAATGAATCCCGGCCTCCTGAAATCAATCCCACTAACTTCAAAGGGAGATTGTCGTTGACTTTGATGGATCAGCCCTTGGCCTTAACTGTGGAAGATATAAACCCTGAATTGAGTGGGGAAAGATTCTTTTAAAATGATGGGTCACATCCTCATCTCTCTTTCAGCTGGTGGCACAGAGCAAAGCATAAACTACCTGGGAGTTTGCCTAGTTAAAGGGGCACCCACAGGTGAGATGGGGCAACGTGGGGCAGGCTGCAGGGTGCTGTTAAAGACATGGATTGGAGAAGGGAGATGTGGCAGTCGTTATTTTGGTCAGCTGCTGGAACAGGTTCTTTCTTTGCAAACATTTAGAACAGGTTTTAACGGCCAGATTAATCCCAGGCCAGCTTCAGTATAAGGGGGGCGGGCGGGGGCGGGCATATCAGTGGGATAAAACCACCTTTCTCCCTCCCCGCCAACTCCCCTTGGGTGGAAACAACAGTAGTGTGTCTGGAGATCTGCCTGTGTACCCAAAATACTTTCACAGGTGAATTATTATTGACACAGACCATAAGAACCAGGAAGACACCGCTTCAATGAAAAGTGGCAGCCTTTTTTATTCCCTTCCATGAAGATACTGAATAACTGTATTAGAAGAAGGAGCTGCTGAATGCTGAGTAGCATTTAAAACACAAAAGACTGTTTTGAGGTCTGTTTAAAAGATGTACTTGGATAGCAATAGACAGACCCGTCTGCAGTCCTGCTACCTTCACAGTTTTTTGTTGCATTTGTTTGGAATTCAGTGTCTCATTCTGATCAGTAAAAGGAGAATAAGTCACAGTGTGTGTTTTGATTGCCAGAAGCTGCAGGTCACCTCCATTTGTGAAATGCACTCGATAGACAGTTGATTCCAGCTGAAAGACTGAGACAACTAGTTTCTATTAGGATTTGTCAGCTGACACAAATCACCAGGTAAGTAAAACTAACTTAGTGCAGCCCACGGCTTTCGCCACTTCTATGTATTGCAGATATGGAAAAAGGAATATTTAAATAGCAAATCGATGAATACATTGTTTGTGTGTAGACACTGTTGCATTGTAACCTATCTACTTCTCTGGTCTCTACTCCGGGCTGAATGGCTGGAATTTGCTTTTTCCTCCAGTCTGGCTTCTTTACAGCATTCCAATAAAATGCCAGTTGGCAGTATGTGTTGTTACAGAGCTTCACTGGCATAATTGGATTACTTGACATATTATATGTAAACAGAGAGTGCACATAACAACAAGAACAGTCCCATTACAACATCACAATAGGAAGAGCATAGAAATGCATCTTTCCTGAACTCTGTTTCCTTTAGATGCAGACAGCAATAACCTTCCCATTCCTTGTTCTGTCGTCGTCGTCGCTGACAAAGCTGTCCAGTGTACAGGAGTGCTAGATTCTCTGCTGCTATTGCTAAGGAAGTGGATTGTGTTACATGCTGGAAGCCAAGCAGATGAGGACTGACTTGTAGTTATTCAGCAAAGCACTATGGCAATTTCCAATTAATTAGGCAGTGAGCAGAAAAGCAGTTCCTACTGGCATGAACAGTGAGAAAATACGGGGGCGGGGGGGCTTAGAGGTCCTGACGGTGTGGCTTGATTTTCAGTAAGAGGCTGGGTCTAATGTCAGACGGCTGATAAATCAATCCGATTGGCTGAATTGGTACTCTTGTCCCAGGTGTTCAGCTTTGTCGGAGTTGTACCTGGCCTGTTCACAGTCATCTGGAAGACAAAATAGTACTGAAACCAGACTTCCTTCTTTTGCTAACTCTCTGTTGACTGGAGGACATGAAAGCTGAAATATCTATAGATCCAGTAGCATTACCCGAGAGTGACACTTGAGAGCGCAAGCCATAAAGGAACCATTTCACATGCACTGTCAGGCATTATTCAGCGTCATTGCCAATCAGTTCAGATGCTATCATTTCTAATAGCCAGTTTTTTATCAAATAAATTTCTTTTGCCTCTAAGATAACTTAAGCACTCCTTGAGTGGGAGAGAGAAAAAGATGTGTATACACACCCTGATTGGTACATATAAACATTCATTCAGAAGCCATAAAGGCAGAAGTACTCTGGCTGCAGCTGGTTGGAAATATATATGTATATTTTACTTGTTTGGCCAAACCAAACAATTCTTTTGATTTTTCAGAACTACTAGTGAACAAAAAAAAAAAGAAAAAATCAGCTCTCTACAACCCTGCAGCCAGCCAGTACAATAGGATAAAAATGGCTCTGAGGGATATACTTACAATGTCAGAATTGAAGGGTTTCACATTGATGTTGCGAATTGAACTGCTGGTGAGGGACCACACCTTGGTTTTGTGCTTAAATGCGGCTCTAACCTTTGGAAAGAGGCATTAGAAGGTTGTCAGGAGATGATGATCCATCCATTACTCAGGTACAAAATACTGTCTATCTTGTAAGTGTAGGAAGGGTCCCTACGCATCTATTACTACGGACTATTTGTCTTTCTGCTGTTTAACAATACTAGTACCCAAAGTTCCATTTCATTGTTTAGCCATAGGTCCCTGATCAGATTTGCACATTTTTAAAGTAAAAACATAAACTCAGCTTGTAGCCGCTAATTGTGTGAACTTGGCGGGCTTTTACTCTGTGCTGCTCCATAGTACCTCCATAGGCACACAAGGGGTTCTGTGCAGCTAATGCTGGCCTTCCGGAGGTTGCTTGGTTTCGGTCAGCCCCACATTTGTGGCTGGGCCCTTTCACGATGCAGTTTTTCCCATGATGAGGAATGATCCAGGCAGCTGTTTTTTCTAAACTGCCAGACCTGCAAAGTCTAATAGTCAAGTGCCACCCCATGACCTTCTCTTTGGCCACACAGGACGGTCTGTGCAAAGAGGCTTTGGGCCACCATAGGGAGCTTAGTCAATAATTCTGTTCAGGATCATAAGCTGGACTACAGGGGGGTCAGCCTGCTCCCCCAATGCTGGGCTGGCTCCATGGGAGTAAAAATCGGAAGAAATACATATTTTTTATGCTAAAAAACTTAGGGTTCATCTGAGTTTTTCCAGGGAGGGACATGTTGAGCTCCATAGGAACCCTCACAAATTATAGCCTCATAATGACAATACAGGGGTCATATTCCCATGCCACCCCGGCTCACCCTTCTCATTCAAACAGCCCCCCTGAAGTCACTGGTAATGTTCATGTTATTAAATTCTAGTGCGGTTTCATTATTCTCTAAAAGCATCACTTCTAATTTGGCACTTGAACGTCCAATCACATTTACAGGTGCCAGAGAATATAATACTCAGGACCCTAGCTACAGTTTTACATGTACCCTTATATTTCTGAACTACATGATGCTTTCTTATGCAATTCCACTTCTCCCCAGCTGACTTTAAAAAAAAAAAAAAAAAACCCTACAAAACCCAGAAATGTGATGTTTTGTGCACGTCATTTTATTGTGCTATGTTATTATGCTGCCATTTTAGGAGGTGACAAAGCAGTTAAAGATTATTTTTAAATGTAGGGTCAAGATCAGTATCCCCATTTTACAGATGGAGAAACTGAGGCATGGAGCAGGGCTGAGACTGGCCCCAGGGCCCCCAGGAGGGTAGCACCAGAGCCAAGAATAGACACTTGCTCGCCTGAGTTGTGGACCAGTGTTGTAGTCACTAAGCCATACTGCTCCCTGGACACTAAAGTCTAGTACGATTTACAAAATGTGAATAGTTAATTTTCCTGGCTTTTTGTTGCTAGTTTTTAGCAAACTATCTCAGTGGTATGTCAGTCTGTGAGACTTAGTAGAGAATTAATTGTCACTGTATTGATCTGGCACCCACGGAAGTCAATGGGAGTTTTGCCATTCTGAAAGCAGATGGGAGCCAATTTGGGGGGATTTAAAGACAAACAATCAAACCAAGCTCTTGTTTTCCTGACAAGCACAATTAAAATGAGGGTAAGGTGCTCTGTATATTTGTTGCCCCTGTGGTGCTGTTTCTGTACCTTTTTATATTTCTCCTTCTATGACTGCATGATATAATTGTTTATATTCTCCCTCCACTTTTTTTGTTGTTCTCCTTTTTGCTTTGAAAAAACAAAACAAAAAATAATTGTGGGGGAAAATATGCCCTCTGTAGTTCCAACATTGCCAAGTTCCTCAAGCAATCTCTCCAGTATTTCTTCATACAAGCTTGTACACTCCTGTATCTCTGCTTTCCCCAACTGATTCAAAATATTGCTAGAGGTTTTGCATTCCTGTGTTTGGGATTTCCTGTTACACAGTTTGGAGAAGTAAAGCATTTTTAAAACTTTTTTAGAAGGTGTATTTTACATAGAGACCCACATAGAGACCATGGAACTAATGAGTAATATTCTTCAACAGGTGATTGTTCCTTTCTGTTTTTCGCCAGGGATTCAGTCTCTGAAGTACCATGTGCCTCTAAGATCACACAGAGGAATTTATGAATTCCCTTCCTTATTAGATTTCGGGTGAAAAAACAGCAAATCAGATATAAATATCTGGAAATCAGGTTGTTTTATCGGAGAGTCAGATGGTTCACAGAGAGAAAGAAGTTATCTGATCGCAGGGAACAATAGGATATTTAAATATTTTTCCTTCTTTACCAGTCCTCCTAATCTTACACATCAGTGCCTGCTTCTGATCCCATTGCAACTAGAGAATTCAGTACTGAATCCTAACACTACGAACTCTTTGGGGCAGAGATTGTGGTTACATGCAACAATGGACATATGGATTGTGCTCAGTAAATAACTGATTACTGCGAATACGATGTCCTGCCTGCTCCTCTGTTGGCAGAGAAGGCGCTTGACACTGCAGAACTGGAGTGGTTCTAGTGGGTGTGTGTGTTGCATGGAGGAAGAGGCATGGAGCTAACAGAAGAGTGATCAGTAGGTACACGTGTGTATCCTGATCCATTGATTAAAACCACTACATGGGGTTGAATGAGCAATGACAACGATTTCCGTCACCCCCTTCTATTTAGTAACAACGGCATGTTGCTGGGCTTTTGTGCTCAGAGCCTTGGGAGAGGGGAGAATTTTGGTCGCTCCAGTCCACGTGGCGATTCCCTGTGGAAGGCCTGTTATCTCAGCTAAAGCTTCAGCTCTCAGGGAGTCCATCCAGTGACACAGTCCTTCCATGAAAAAATCCCTTTTGATCCACTGCAGAAACTCTACCATCCTGCCAGGGGGAATACCTGGGAAATGTTCTATGCTGGTTTCTCATTAAGAAATGCACGAACGAGTTCTTAAAGTTTGTGTTGCCGAGGCTAATATTTATTTTCTCCTCTGGATCTGAAACCCCCAAATTCTCACTTCTGAAGGGTGTCCCTAGAATGCCGACCTTTATCCATGCCCAAGCTGTGCTTTTTCCCCTGAGACGTGAATTCTGATCTGTTTTCACGTATCGATACATTAAGCCCTTTTAGGTTACGTGCATTAAATGATATACACTGCTACAAAGTGGAGTCATATGTGCCCAGGTATCCTCTGAGCCATAAAATCACTGGTTGTTTCATGTTTCTCAAAAAAAAATTGGACAAACATGAGTGACAAGGAAAGTGAGTATAATGGGTTCATTCCCTGTGTGTTTTACACCCCGAGCCCTTGAGTTTTTTATTGAGTTCCTACTTTATGAAATCCTGAAGATTTCATAAATTGTAATGACAGAAGCTGCATAAAAAACATCCACATTGCTAAGCAACCGTGACTAAGGAATAAAGGGCAGTTCTTAAAGCAACACCATTAACCAATGACTTCCTAAAAATACCAGAGCTGATTTCCAAACTTTCTACCATGCAAACAATAGTTTAGCATCACTTAGCTCTTGGGTTTACTACAGAAAGAGGTCTTACTGCATGTTTTTTTGGAGTGAAACGTACCTCTGAATTCAGAAGACAGTGAAAAAGGAAGATGAAAAATCCCTAAAATGGAAAAACAAAAAGGGGAGGTATAATATGAGAGGTTATTACATGTCCTTTTACCTTGCACTCCTATCAGAACTGCTGTATGCTGGATCCGTGGGCCTCTTTCCTACTAGCCTTTCCCAGGTGCCACAGGACCCTTTTGCTCAATCTGTTGTGATCTACCCAGCCACTTAGGACGGTCTTATTGCACTCCGTCTGCATCACAGACTCTGAAATTGACTTTAGAAACCTGAAAAATTTCAGCAGTGTATCCACTGTACAATCTAGTTCTTGATACCTCATTCCTGAAAATGAACTTGGAATAAACTCTGTCAAGGACAGTGTTCAATCCCTGTTTATCTGGTGGCTGTTCCAACCCTCACTCAATTGCTCGGTATTTCACTATCTATGCATAGACTGGAAAAATACCATTGATCGTGTACAGGTTTATGATATAAAGGGGACGGAAGACAGAAAAACACACACAAATGAAGACATTGCTAAAGATCTGTCAGCTGCAAGCTGCAGCGCTGTGTAGCTCTTGTCCAAGCCTTCCAAGATTGCCCTATGTACTTACCTGCAAGGAATTGAATATTGCAAACATATATTGAAATACTATTGCATGGCCATTGACAGCTAGCACGCCGAAGATCCATGAACTTCCCAAGATAGGTAACAATACAGCAACTGCCTTTGCTGTGAGCCTGAAAGAGAAAGTAAAGACGGGAACTGTAACAGAGCTGCCAGACAAACAATTTTTAACGCATCCGAGAGGAGATTTTATCTATTATTTCTTGCCACACAACTAATGCACTAAATAAATAAAACCCAACGACTTCTCACAAACATGGCAATGGGATTGTTGCTCAAATTTGTTGATAATGCATGAATGATTCACTATGTCTGCTTTTCATCACTGCAAAAAACGAAGTAGGACCTATTCATGTTCACAGCACAGAAAAAGAGCTTCATCAATATTGTTCTTAAATTTCAAAGGGGTAGCCATGTTAGTCTATTGTAAAAAGACAACAGAGTCCTGTGGCACTTTTAAAGACTAACAGATTTATTTATCGCATGAGCTTTCGTGGGGTTAAACAGGGACTATGGATTTTTCTCTCATTACAACAAGTGATTTGACCTCACCCTCCTCTATGTGCTGTTCCCCAGTGTTTGAATCCTAACACCTGTTTTGATTTGCTCTTACAGCCTGACCTGATCCTATGTCATACACTCCCCTGCATTTAATTTCCTCCCATTCTGTAACTTTCCCATCTTCAGAGCGTCTGATGAAGTGGGATTTTCTCCCACGAAAGCTCATGCGATAAATAAATCTGTTAGTCTTTAATATTGTTCTTGTAAGTGTTTGATAACACAGCATGGATTGCACTTACATAACACAGTGATATCTTCAATGTATATAGTGCTTTTCCTCCCCAAGGATCCCAAAGTGCCTAACAAACAGACCATGGGTAACTGAAGTCCACTGAACTTAGGGAGACTCCTCATGTAAAGTGCTCATGCATCTAAATATAAGCAGAGAGGATTGATGATCTAGAGGTCAACTTTAGCACCTAAACCAGGAGATGTGGGTTTAATTCCCAGCACCCTGGAGACTTCCTGTGTAACCCTGGGCAAGTCTTTTAGTCTAGCCAGCCCAGACCCTTAAAGGTGTTTAGGTCCCTCTCTCCTATTGAAATCAGTAGGAGTTAGGTGCCTAAATTGCTCTATGCTTCAGTTCTTCTGCTGTAGAGGGAGATAACCGCCCTTCCCTACCTCGCAGGGATTTTTTGAGGATCAATTCATTAAAGATTCTGAGACCCTCAAATATGGCAATGGGGAGGTGGGTTTCAAGTACCATATTATTATTATTTATTAGTATTACTATAGTGCCTGGTCATGCATCAGGACCCCATTATGCTAGGTGCTGTACAAACAGAACAAAAAAACAGGCATTGCCCTGAGAGACTTAAACCTAAATATGAGACAACAAATGGACACAGACCAAGAACAGAATGAGGCCTCCTAAATTAGGGCCTAACGGTGTGGGGCGCAAGATGCTTTCAATCTCTTGCACGATGTTTCTCTTCATCATCCAAAGGTATTAAGGATGATCAACCCCTCACACGGGGTGCTTGAGATCTTGTGTAATCAGGAAGTTCCGAAAAGCTAACCTGCAGTTCTGAGATTTGTCTGCTAGTTTTACTCAGGATGTTCTGATGTCTTTGCTGCAAGAGAATAGCAGCCAGCCTGCATGCAACGCATGAACCTCTGACAACCCTGAGTCGTGTCAGAACATTACTGTTTATCTTACACAATTGTCTTCTCTCCAGAAATGTTTTTTTTCCACTGCATTGTTCTTCTACTTCCTTGAGCGTTACTGATGTTCAGCAGTGAAATGTACTAAAGGAACTTTCCTGGTGCACATAAACAACCATATCGAATGTGACAGCACTGAACACTAATCTGTTTCTAAGTATGAAAGAATGAGAACAGCTCACTTCCATCTGCAGTCACTTAAAACAACATAGAACTTTGCAGTTAATTTTTTCATTATTTCTATTTGGTGCAGGTTGGTTTATATCTGAGTGAAGCCAGATAGCCTGTGAACACATACAGAATAACTTAATCCCAATCTTCTTCCTCCCAACAAAAGAGTCACTGGCTATATGCCTGACCCAATGCTTTGGGCAACCAGCAATGATCCAGCATGGACTTGCTTACTCAACACTCCCATGGAAGTAACTTGGGTAAACCCTCTTTCTTCTCTCCATGGCCTATTAGCCACTTAGCCCCTGTAGATTTCTGTTATGCAAGGTGGAAGGATGGTGGGGATTTGCATACCTTGTGCCTCAATGACCTAATCACTGAAAGATACCAAGGATCAGATGGTCCCTTCCATTGGCAGAGGGAAGCAATGCGGATGGAACTCAGGTGGAGAGAATGGAAGCAGAGAACCACAACGTAGCTGCCACCAAACCGTGTAGAAGCCCAAGTTCACTCAGCACCTAATTTTTGCAGTGTTCCTTAGGCACCTTTGTACTGCAGCCCCTCACCAGGTGTTTGGCTGCCTTACCCCAGCACAGCGCATGGACCAGGAGAAAACAGGAATTCCTCTGCCTCACGTGCCTGTGGAGCTCTGAGCATCAGAATGTCCCATTCGTTAGGGCCCTCATCTGAGAGTTGGCAGATCTCTCTTGAAATCCCTTCCACTGCGCAGGTAGAGGACAAACTTGAACTTGGAGTCTCCCACATCTCAGCTGAGTACCTACGCCACCAGTGCAAGAAACACTGTAGGGGTATATCTACACTGGAGGCTCTGTTAAGTCCACTTAACCAAGGTCAACTTTAGATCAATTCTAAGTTGACTTAGAGAGTCCACAGCCCTGCGTCCACATTGGCAGGTGCTAGGTCGATGGAGGAGTGACCAGGAACTCTGTGAGAGGGCCTGAAGGCCAATTAGGTCAACCTAAGGGCTATCCCCCATCTACACTGGCTTAAGTCAACTTAATAAGGTCGCCTTAAGCCTTAGGTCGACCTTCAGAGGTGGTGTTAGTAAGTCAGCTTAAGGAAGTGCTTAAGTCGCCCTAATAAGCACCCAGTGTGGACGCTGCGGTCTGTAGGTTGACTTAACCATCCTTAAGTCGACTTAAGGCTGTGGACGTACCCTAGTTGACTAACTCCAAGAGAGGGATTACAGCTGAGAATCCCAAGCAGAGAGGTGCACATCCCTGCAGCCTAGACATAGAAGCCAAACTCCCTGAGATGGGCCAGACTTAGGACAGGCATCTCCCATTGGCTAGCCTAGGCAGGGAGCCACCTAGTCTGCTGGGCTTTGTGAATCCCATTCTGAGGCACCTTCTTTTCCCCATTCATTGTTTAGGAAGTCCAAGTGTGTGAAAACCAGTGAGTGTCTAGGTGCCTAAAGTTAGACGTCACCATGCTGAGCATAGTTAGTTCCTTGGTGAATCTAGCCCTTAACCTCTTCTTTCTCCCCATGCTTGCAGTAGAAATGTGGACAGACAGCATAAAGGGAGGACTGACTTACTCCTTAGACCTCTGCATGGCCACATAGTCCAGGTCCATAGAATTTGAGAAGCCACTTAAGGATTTATTTCTCTCACACACTGATAGAAGTTCCAGCACTACTGTGCTCTCGCAGGCTACCGGCATTCAACTGTCTCTGCTTCCAGTATCCATGTGTGTGATGGTCAGCCCTAGAATGAATTGATTGGGCACAAGATAAAACTGGCATGGAGGGGGAATTTGTTTTGGTTCTTCCTTTATGGTCTCTTTTTCAAAGCTCTTTTACACAAATAGGTACCAATTATTCCTTCATTAAACAGGTGACTTCTGGACACTGCAGGGCTATGTTTTGGCCTGATTACATTTTTATATTCAGTTTCTGTTTTACAGCCTTTGAATTAGGATTGTTTGTGCTCAGTATATCTATCTATCAGCCGGTTCTACAGCTAGGAATGTTTCCGCAGTGTGTCAAAATGATAACAATCTGTTCAGATGGATTGAAAATTTCATGGAAGGCACAAGTTGTACAAAGCCTTGTTCAACAATAGCTGCTTCACTGTGAGCTGATTGAATTTCTATGTGTAGCCAAAAGAATGGTTTTGAGTGTTTAAAAGAACAAACAGCAACGAATCTGTGCTCGTTAGGGTCACCACACTGCAATTGACTCCTTTACAATCAATGGGGCTCCTTCAAGGTAGCGGCTGGCACCTATGCAGAACCCATTCAATGGTACTACCTATATGAATCCTGCTGAATCAGGGTGCAGGGACTGAGACAGCACCCTTTCAAACCCCACCAGGGGCTTGCTGCCACCTTTCTGTTCTTCCCTTCACACTTTAGTGACACTGTTTGCAAGGACAGCCTTCTTTATACTTCTTGATGCCTCAATCAGCTTTTCCTGGCCTGTCCATCGAACTGACTCTCTACCTCCTTAAATCTCCCATAAAAAAAAAAATCTTGTCTCCTTTGCCTATTCTTCTTAGGAGCCAATCCTGTAACCCTTACTTAGGAGAGTAACCTTGCTTATCTGAGTCATCCCTCTTAAAATCTTTGTTTTACTCTCCAGTTCCAAGTTAACATTAAGTGATGCATAATCTTCAACTGCTGGTGACTGTTCTAGCTCCAGTGAAGACAATGGGGCTACACTGATTTATTCCAGCTGAAATCCTGGTCCCCAAATTCTAGTCAATAGGAAATGAAGTGAAGATCCTGGAGCCAGTATAACATGTCGTAGCAAGGTGTACAAGAAATGTAGGGCTTAGGCCCTTTGGGATCTCATTTATATCAACAGTATGATATGACATACGCGTTCAATCTTCTAGCTGTTAAATTCAGTGGGCCCTTTGCCAAGGAGCAGTATTGGACCATATAGTTTTATTATACTTGCAATTGGCTTGGAAGAATTCTAGTCACTGAAGCATTCTTCTTTCCCTTATTTAATTTTTCCCTTCTTTCCAATTGCTCTGAGTGCACTGTCCATGTCAAATACTGATCAGTGAACTAGACACCCGTAGGAAGAAACTTTACGGCATTCAGGAAGCAAACTGTATTGCTTTTAACAATGGACTCTATAACTAACAAATCAGTTTTATTGCTTATATATGGGGTGCTAATCCTTAAGGTATCCGTCCTCCACAACTTCACACATCCTGTCTGCTAAATGAGGCTATGTCTACACTGGGGAATTAAGGTCGACTTAAAAAACTCGACTTTAATAAGTCGACTTTAAGTCGACCTTATTTAGTCAACTTAGAGAGTCCACACTGGACTCCTAAGTCGACTTAAAGGTGGCCTTACTAAGTTGACTTAGAGAGTCTACACTGGACTCTCTAAGTCGACTTGTTCGGTCCAGGGAGAGCCAGCCCCGCATGGGGCACCAAACCCCTGAGCGATCTGGGGAAAAACAGAGCGAGGAGCTCCCTTCTGCCCTGGACCACTCGGCTCCCTTCTGCTCAGGACTTATCAGGTCCCGGGCAGAAGAGAACCCTCCTAGCCTGGACCACTCGGGTCCCGGGGAGAACACCTGAGTGGTCCCGGCAAGAAGGTACACATGTCCTAAGTCGACTTAGGGCTACCCCACGTTTACACTGGCTTAAGTCGACTTAAATAGTCGACTTAAGCCTCAAAGTCAACTTTATACCAGGTGTTATAAAGTCGACTTTGAATTTCCCTAAGTCGACTTAAGCAGCTGCTTAAGTCGACTTAAGGAAACTGTAGTGTAGATGTGGGGTAAATTAAGTCGACTTACGCAAGCTTAAGTTGACTTAATTTTCAAGTGTAGACGCATCCTAAGGGACTACATTCAGATCCATAAACCAAGCTAATATAAATAGCAGGCAGAGGTATTGTCTATAAGAGCAGACACTTTTCCATAGCAAGTCACATTGATGCTTTGATGAATGGACCTTTTAATTGAACTTTTTCTCCCTTTGCGGTTTACTTCACACATCCACCACTAGCAACTCTCAGATCTATCCTTTGTGCACAAACAAAATCTAACCAAGTTCAGATTAATATTGGAAAGAGAGGAATTTGGACTGTTCCCAATTTGCTACAACGGGCAATCACCAAACTCTAAGAGTTGATTAAATGCTGTGAAACTCAATTTGCAAACTTTCATTCACAGTCAGAACCGCTGTTCAATACAGCTATGTGCTGACCTCCTTTTATACTTGTTATTTACCAGTCTTCAGGATTTTATCCCTATTGATGCAGGAGGAATTCCAAGAATGGAAATCATGAGCGAACAAGAGCATTGTATTGTTTGCTATTGTATTCTGTCATCTAGTCAGGGAGCAACATCACCTACCACAAATAATCCAACCAAACATTACTAGAACAACTCATTTGTTGAAAGTAGTTTGAGCAAATTAACCAGTGTTTGCCACAAACACATGCACAGAAACTTGGAAAGATTTATGAACGATTTGGACCTGAGCCAGAGTAGGTTGGTATCAATGGGTGTCTTTGGGTTTAGGACCCAAAAAAATTAAAAAAGATAAATTGATACACAAAATCAGTCACAGTAAGTAAGTTGACCAATGTGATCTAGTGGCCAAAAGAGTAACTTGCGAGTCAAAATGCCTTGGTTCTCTCCTCGAACCTGTCAGCCAAGTCAACTGGCACAGCATTTTCAGAACTGAAATTAATCTGTGAACTCTAGAAGACCCATTCTTCTTGTGGATAGAGTCCTGACCTTGGAATCAAGAAACCTGGCTTTCAGTTCTGGCTTTGTCACTGAGCTGCTGGGTGACCTTGCGCAAATTTCTATGCCTGGTTCCCCTCTCTCCCATGTCTATTTAGCCTGCAAGCTCCATGAAAAAAGACTCCCTCGTCATGTGTGTATACCCAGCTCCAGGAATCCTGGTCATTGTGGGGACTTCTATACAAAGAATAACTATATATGAAGTCAGTGGTAGCTGAGGATGCTGAGACCTGCTGAAAATCGGGTCCTTCACTTCACTATGACTCCATTTCCCCATCTGTAAAAGGAAGATGGAGGTATTTCCTACTTTACCGGGGTGTTCTGAGACTTCAATTAGTAATGTTTGTAAAATACTGTAAAGCCTTTGCTCACTGCATGTTGCGAGCCAGTCCCACAGCTCGTGCTGTTGAAAGGTTGCTGTTAGTACAAATTATTATAGCTTTTAACAGCAAAGAATTTTTCCCAGCCTGGCCCAGCTCCTGAAACTGTTTTCTTTTTGGGGAGGTTTTGTGAACAATAGGCAGCATTTCACCAAGGCGTCCCAGAGGGAAACAGATGTTCTGTGGAAGTGTTGGCTGTTTCTACGGAGCGTTCAGAAACCTAAAGTTCCTTTTAGCATCCAGTCCAACAAAGGAAATAAAAAAGGTTCTTCCATGTAGCTGGAGGGCTCTTTGAAATAAGCGGCTTTTCTCGTAGCTGCCATTAGGTCTGCCGTCTGCACCCTGTAACTGAACTACAGTGTATTAGAGTTTGCTGAGAGGTAAGGTGCAACGGAAGGACCACTTCAGTGATGATTTGTTAATGACAAACATTTTATTCCTCAAAATGCTATACAATGTATTTAGATAGAAATATAAAGTGGAGAGGGCGGAGGGGAGGGAAGCTAATGGGCATTATAAGTGAGATCAGAACTTAAGTGACTTGTTCAAGGTCACACTCACACAGTAAATTGGTGGGAAAGGAACCTGGATCTGCTGGCTTTGGGCTTGCTTTTGAGTCTCTAGATTGCTCCCTGCATCTTGGTCACCCAGACCTAAGGATGCCCCTCCTTTTCACTAACCTTTGCTTTTGAAGAAAGGTGAGAGGAAAGCCTGAAGACCCTAATTTCAGAGCACAAAGCTGTAATACTTCCGAACAAGGGGATATGTCCTGGTGTGAGGATGGGGGTTGATGACGTTCCCCCATGTTTGGTGTTTGCACCACACTGTATGCTTTAGAAAAGAATTTCCAGACCGCAGCACCCCACATCTTGCATTGGGGGGGAGGTGTCTCATAGGGCGCTGAGCCCTCTTGAAAAAAATCTGCTTTACACTGTCCAGAGCTATGTTTTTATCTGTAGCATGCACCATCGCCATTTTGATCATCATTTGAGTCACTGAATATGCCCCAGGCTAACTGATCATATATCATCCCTGTCTTATAATGACCACCACAAGAAAGGGCAATGCAAAGCCCTTCAGGTTAGATGCTCCTTAAGGGTTGTCTAGCGTCGCATTGGGCCGCTACTGGACTACCACTTTGAGCATCCGATCAGTTCCAGCAAACAGTAGTCCACCATAAAGTTCTTTAAAACAGAGTATCAGGTGGCTTGTGTACTCCATAACATGTTCAATTAATCAATAGTCTAAATAATGTGCATTCAAGAGTGCAAGTAATTTGAAATTGGGTGCTAGAAGTATGAATTCCCGTAGCTCGTATTGATGGTAGTGGTGAGAAGCCAGGGTAATCAAGTGCTCAAAAATGCACGTGGACTCTAAAAGCAATTTTTAACAGGACAGGTCCTGGGCCTCAGAATGTTGAAGATTTATTAACGTCCCTGTTCACCCATTGTTTATTTCCCCAGTTTCATTGTTTTGTCCTGCTTTGAAAACTGTCACTTGAATTGCTGCCTGGGGAGGTAGCAAATAAAGGAAAGAGGGCAAGAAGAAATTAACCTCTTCCCCCCTCAGAGGCTCTTTATTCTTTACAGGGAAGCAGATGTGTGCGGGAAGTTCCATTTTTTGTTACAAAACTAAACTGCAATGTTTCAGTGGGTCAACTTGCTTTTTATATTGTAGGAGGCAATATGTATAATTATCATTAGTCTTCTTGTTGCCACAGGCTGATTGTACCTTGTAGAGTAAGCACTCAGAATGGACCATCATTTCTCCATCAGTCCAGATAATCAGGCCCATTATGCTATTTGTAGCAGGTCTGTTTACAACCTGCTGGATCTTTTTGATAGTTGTCGTATCATGCAGTGAAAATCTTTGTTTTCCATATTCCATGCAGGCAAACTAGAATGACAGACTCGGGGTTAATAAAGCAGGCAAGTCAAATTATAGATTAGAAAAAAAATAAATGAAGACGTCTGACTGCTCTCCTTTCTCCTAAACGGGGTGTGATTGTGACTTAGAAGTCGACTTAAATTCACAAGTGTAGACATAGCCAGACAGAGAAAAAAGCCTTACAGTGTTTATTGGAAATCGATAGGGTTAGGAAATGTTTCTCTTTCTTACCTTGAGGTCAATGATGCTGGTAGTTTACAACCACTAGAGTAACAATCACTTTAGCTTGTGCGTGGCCCTGACACTTTTCTGTGCCCCCACCCATGAAACTGAACTCTGAAAATCAGCTCTTGACCATAACAACCTCAGCCATCCTTATTAATGTAATGATATCAACAGACAGGCTGGTCTCTCATTTCCATGACAACAGGGCTAGTAAATAGCAAAGATACCAAGGTCAGCAAAGAAAGGAAAGTCATTTCCGAGGTAATGGGTCATAGGCGCTTTAGCGGCAGTGCCGGAAAATGATTAGGTATTTGCTTGAACTCTTTCTTTTGTAAGTGTATATATGGGGGGGGGTCGGGGAGGAAGAATCGCTGGAACAGTCCTACAGTCCTTCTGGGCTGGCAACCTGTCCCTGAAAACAGCCAATGCTCAGTGCTTCAGAGGGCAACAAGAACTCATAAAACACCTAACTGTGCAACATTGTCACATGTAAAGAGGGTTTTTCTTTTTAGCCCCAACTCTTAAAAATCATTACAGAAATGGAAATTTACGGCTTTTATCTTAGCATCTGCAGTAACACCAGCTAAGGTATTCATAGAAATATCTAACAAACAAGGAGTCCTGGGGCACTTTTAAAGACTAACAAATTTATTTATCGCATGAGCTTTCGTGGGGAAAAAATCTCACTTCGTCAGGTGCTTTGAAGATAGGGAATTTACAGAATGGGAGGAAATTAAATGCAGAGAAGGGTATGACATAGGATCAGGGCAGGTTGTAAGAGCAAATTAAAGTAGATGTTAACATTCAAACAGTGGGGAACAGCATACAGAGGAAGGTGAGATCAAATCACTTGTTGTAATGAGAAAAAAAGTACCTGATGAAGTGAGATTTTCTCCCACGAAAGCTTATGCAATAAATAAATTTGTTAGTCTTTAAAAGTGCCACAGGACTCTTTGTTTGTTTTGCTGAACTAGACTAACATGGCTACCCCTTTGAAACATAGAAATGGCTAATGTTTTTTAACTGTTATTAGTTACTTGCTTCAATAAAATCATTCAGCAGCAAGTCCCACAGGTTTTCTTATTTTGTAACAACAAAAAATAGCTTCTCCGATCATTCATTTTTAATTTCCTTCCTTTTGAGTCTGTTGAGAATCTACTGATTCTCTGTTCTGTAGAAAGGGATCAAAAACAGGTCATGACCAGCCTTCTCTATGCCATTCCTTATTTATTTATCTAGGTCCCATTACTGGTCATTCTTATTTTTTTGACTAAATCATCCTAGACATTATAAGTTCTACTCATGTGGAAGCTCCCAAGGCTTTTGCTTAGTTCTATTACCTCAGTTTGCATGTTCCTTATTTAGCATGATTTTAATTGAGATCAGCTGGATAACCTGGGAGCTCCGTTGAATATGGAGCACAGAATCAGGCTGGAGAGACTACGCTAACATCTTCAGTGAGCTCTGGGCTGGTCCCAGAGTCCGCTGCAGTCAACATGAAGCTACCCTAATCCCTAGGGGACCCTGTGAATATTCGTCAAATAGTTCGAGTGGGAACAAGAATGTAGATCTACATCAGATGCTCTCTCTGGGAGAAAGGAGAAAAAAAGGCTGGAGGTATATTTGAGACTTGAGACACTTCCGTTTTTAAGGAGAGTTGGCTTCCAAATCAGGATTTCTCAGCCTGCTCTTCAGAGCAATGGAAGTCTTTCTACTGACTTCAATGAGAGCTGGATCAGGCCCTAGGTGGAAACCATGAGGGTTTCTCACACCAACTCTAGTCATATCAGACTGGATCTGTTCACTGTTTTCTACCTTGAATTCAAAACAACATATCTGCATTTTCTAAAACACCCTGCGAAGCTATGTTTAGCTATCAGTGACCAGTCTCCAGCTCTTGGAGGTTTGGCAAGCTAGGGCAGAGGAAACAAGTGTCAGTCTAAATCCTTATCACATAATTCTCATCTGACCTGATGTTCAAGATGTTATGAGTTCAAAAAAATGTTAGAAAGGTTTAAAAACATTATTGTGATTTTCAGGGGCCACTGAGTTTTTAGTATCCAACTTACAAGATAAAAGCAGACATACAGCAAGAACAGCTGGTTCCTCTGCTCATTTTTGCAAACTCTGAATCTTGACACAGCTAAAGTCCAAAGCCGCTAAGGGCATGTCGCCACAGAAAAGAAAACTGGTGGTTGGCCAACTCAGGCTCAGACTGTGGTCCTGTTTAATTACTGGGGAGATTTCCAGGCACTGGCTCTCTGTCACCCTCCCACCCCCTAAGGTCCTAGAGCCCAGCCCAAGCCCAGAAGTCTGAGTTGGCTGGCAGCATTGCCATGTAGACATATCCTAAGGTTTAACTAGATGACCTACTGAGCGAAACCATAACTGGATGACGCACACCTTTGAAAAAACATTGTGGAACTCAAGAACATGGTTCTTCACAGATGTGTTACCTCATGCCATTTTGAAAATCCCAGACTACCACACATCCATAGTGTTCTGAATTAATTGTATTTTTGATTGACTTGTTTCTTATCTGGGTTTTTTAATTTAAAATATTTTAATTCAATTTCTTTCACTAAAATAAATGTTCATGTAAACATTCTTTTAGTTTGGAGGGAGTGGGGCATTTATTTTCAATGTAGACATGGCTGTTTCTATTCCCAAAACACCCATAAAATAGTTACAGTTAATGGAGTCGTATTACTTATCTGAAAATAAGGCATAAAATTCTGAAAGGACTTTCATGCTAAAATATGAACTTTTCTCTGCAGTAATGACCCTGTAGTTTTCATTTACTTTATTTTGAAAGCACTGCAGAGGAAATATGCAAATCAGACAGTGTAACTAAGAGCTTTGTCAGGTTTCTGTGGTGATTTATGCAGTTGTCTGCCATCCTGCACAAGGTGCTTGTTTGAATAAGTGTTTACTTTATGTGATGGCATAACTTTAATATTTGTCTTAGTATTCTGCATAAAACTGACACAGAGTTCTACAGTTATAAATGAGACGAAGGATGTAAATGCAACACTCTGAGCAAAGTCTTAAGTTATCGCTATTCACAGTGAGTTGCGCCATTTCATGATGAACAGCGAGTTAATTGTTACTAAGGTGCCATGCATAGAGATACAGCCTTGTCCTTCTCCCTATGGACTTTCCAGAGCTCCATAGCAAAGTTCTTAAGCAATAAACAAAAACAAGGAAGGCTGGATTTAGGGGCAGGCTGGGGTGCCAAGCTTGGGGTAGTTTTTGTTGTCAGTAACAAAAGGAAAAATAAAATGTTTGAAATAAAATGATACAGGTTTTCTGTAGTTGGATTAATTTTTCACTAACCTCCTAGAATGTTCTGAGTCTTTGTAGAATCTCATGGAAACTTCCAGGCTTTTTTATTTGCTTATATATGGCATGAATAAACACAGATTTACAGATCCTCGTGTGCAAACCTATCATCTTACATGAGAGGGATAAACCATGCATGCAAATCAAGCATCAAAGTCATGAAGTCTGTGTACAGAAAAAACAACGAGAGTCCTGTGGGACTTTAGAGACTAACAGATTTTCTTCGGCATAAGCTTTCGTGGGCTGTAACCCACTTCGTCAGATGCATGAAGTGGATATCACAGTGGAGAGGTATATATATACACATGCCAGGATGGAGGAGAGCAAGTGTTAGCAAGTCAGTTCAGAGAGTAGATGGGGCCTATTCACACCAGTTGATAAATGTGTGAACAGAACAATCACTTTTTGTAGTGAGCTAACCATTTCAAGTCCCTATTCAGACCCAGTCTGATTGTGTCAAGCTTGCAATATGAAACTTCAATATGAATCTGGCATGTTCAGCACCTCTGACAAGTGCTCAGCATCTTCTAAGAACAGATCCCCTAGTTGGAGTCTTTTAGCCATTTTTATTCTCAGTTTGCATATGTCCTCATCACTTTCTGTCTCCTTGCTGAGAGCAGTTTATGGGGCTCATCAAAAGGATTTAATTAACCAAATCTACTCTTCCTAGGCATTAAAATATGAAAGCAGACACACATTAAGCAGTCCTGATGAAAATTACAACGTCTCTCTATTCAGACAATCCAGCTCTTCATGAATATTGAATCATGCTGGTACATTCTGTATGTACAGCTGTATGACAAGATTATAGTTATACAAAACACCTCTTTCTCCATCAGTGGCCCTACTTGTTATCCATCTACATTCAGCTCTGATGAATAAGAGTTGTTAAACTATGAAACACCAAAAAGAAATATCTTCCAATCATCCCAGTGGTGAATGTTGCCCAGTGTATTATAATGGAGATTTCCTATAGTGTCTCTTAAGTCATATTGTGCAGAGCAAAACTTTTCAGATAGATCCGCTGTACTTACTCATTCTTTTTGCTGCTGTGTTGCATTACCAACAAAAATGTATAGTTCACATGGGGTTTAATAACAAAGGGCCTGAAACACAGCTCATTGAAGTCAATATGATCAGGCCTAAAAAAAAAACCCCTCTTTATATTAGATTTCTTTGAAAATCCCAAGCCTAAGGTTAACCAGGCATTGGGCAGCTAATTTTTATGAGAGTTGGGTACCTAATTAATTAATCTATTGAAAATCCCAGCCTTATATATTAAGTAAGAACTCCCACTCTATCACTCATTGCAGGGGACTGGATGACTCAAAGGATGGGGAATCTGACTAAATGCTTTCATCAGAGAAATGCTGATTCATTTTAACTGAAACTTTTTGCAGAGACTCTTCAGTGTCGATAAACTTTTCAATTTGAAAAATGTTTGAGGGGAAAAAAAGGTTTGAAATTTTCAAACCATTTTGACATTTTTAAATGAAAAATTTGTTTTCTAGTACAAAACACTTTGTTTTTAAATGCAACCTATTTTTAAAAAAAAATAGGCCAAAACTGAGCAAAACACTTCAAAATTATCAAAAACGAAACATTTCAGTATATCCACAGCGAATTTTTTAAAAAAATTTATTTGCAAAAAATTTCAAGATGGACTTTTCTGTCCTAATTTGGGAGGGGAACATTTTTCTGGTATCTCCAAAATTTTCACAGGATGCAAAAACCCAACTCAGGTGCTGAAGAGAAAGCGAGAGAAATAGAGATGGACTTAAACCCTTTATTAAATATTTTGCAGAACTGGAGCCTTATTATAGTGGTAACAATATTTTGGCATATGGACTAGACAACCGGCCAATATTCATAAATTCAAGCATATTAGCACAGCACTGGTAGTGCTTCCAGTGCTCATGTTTAAACCCATGGTTTTTTTAGTTATCTCTTGATTCTTGCCCACATGAGGATTATCAAATATGACCCAAACAGCATTTGTATTTTGTAATATCCAATGAGCCAAAGAGTTAATTAGATTTAAGACATTATCATCATCAGTAGCACTTCAGGTCACTAATTAACATCTTAATACTCTCATTAGAATGTATTTCCTTTATAGCCCCTCACTTTCCCTTCAGAGAGCTTCAATAAGGTACATTCCTCACGTCCTTTGAAGCCAAGTGCAGAGAGTGTGATTCCTTACATGTCATTAGAAATTGTCAAGAAAAATAATTGCTGTAAGCAGATTTGACCTGCCAGATCGCACTTTCTACTGGACAGATTTCCTCCAGCAAACTGGAAAAGCTGCTTTTCACTTTCAACAGAAAAAATTTGTAAATGGGTGCTCAGTACATTTTAAAAAGAAATGATCCAAGTGTTGCATCTGTGATTTTTATTGCCCACTGAGACACAGATCATTTTTAAACAGAACTCTGGAACTTCAACCCTAATGAGAAAGTTTGGCTCTAGATCCAGGCACATTGATTATCTTTTTTTTTCCAAAGAAGAATTTCATAGATGGCCTTCAAAGAGGGGCAGGATTCAATCATGGTGTGGTGCCACAGCATCTGCCGGCCAGGGGCAGGAATCCTTTGGTAGGAGCCTGCTATTGAGCAATTCACTGCAACCTCACGGTGCTGTAAAGGGCAGATTAATAGAGCCTTTAAAGAAGTCTTCCAGCTCCTGTTTCATCTTATTTGTGGAAGCATTCACAAAAAGGAAAGAAGGCAAATATACAGAGCAGTACCTCATTGGCCAATGCTTGCTAAGAGAAAAATCCAAAGCTGGCAAGACTAATCAGGAGGCTCGGCATATACTGACAAGAGACGAAAGGGGTCCATGCAGAAAGAAGGGTGGGGAATCTTCATACGCAGAGTAAAATGCTAAAGACTGGCATGAAGATCCAGGATAGGCCATGACCATTGACTAAATGGATGTGCAATTTTCCTTAATGCAGTCATTAGCTGCTGGGATATAATTTATGGATTTGCAAAGTGCTTTGGGCCATCCAATTAGACAGAGAAACCCTATGGAGATGTGCAGCATTGTGAGCCCCTTTTCAGTTCTGTAACTTTAGATCTATATATTTAAAAAAACTTCCAGTGTGAAAAATACAAAGGTCCATCATGCAGGAAATGCTTTCACAACAAATACAGTCAGGGTGAGGGAAAATCCAAGCCAAATGCATTGGAGGCAGCTACACCAGAAGTTAAAATGTAGAACACCATTAAAAAGTGACCAGGGAGAGGAAGAGCTTGGTGTGCATACACACACACACACACACGCAAGTCCTGTTGCATGGTTTCCACTAGGGATGTAACCTGATGAAGTGGGTTGCAGACCACAAAAGCTTATCCCGAAGAAATCTGTTCATTTTTAAGATGCCACAGGACTCTCGTTGTTTTTGCTATACACAGATTAACACAGCTACCCCCTAGAACTAGGGATGTAGAAATTTGTTTAATGAACTATCCATTTCAATGTCTAAAAAGAGAACATTTGTACATGAACTTACCCTGCAGTTGCAGCTGTGAGCAGAAAGGATGGTGTACAGAGTGAGTCCAACAGAGATCAGGTCTCCAGGCTTTAAAATCTGTCCTGTCTATGGGTCTGCTATGCCTTCAAATGTCCCAGGCTGGGTGCCCCCAAGACAGCTAGTTACTAGCTCCTGGCTGCTAGCTGGCAATTGGTGTGTTGCTGCAACCCGGCTCCTGGTTCTGAGCCAGGACCATGCGGGATGTGAGTGGCTACAGCCCAGGTAACAGCTGTGAGCCAGACCGTGCGGGATACAGGTGGCCGCAACCTCACTCCCAGCTGGGATCGGGGAGGAGAGAAGTCCCCACATGGCTGCCCCACATTCCCAGATGGTCCCTAATGGTGAGGGGAGGGAGAGCCCAAAGGGATTTAATTAAATCATTAACCAGTAAAACTGCTGCTGAACATTTAACAGCTTACAATCCTCGTTCTCACTTCCATCGTCCCTAATAATTGAGCCTTTCTACGGGGTGGAGTAAAGAGCAAGGTTCCATTTCCAGGTCTTGTGCGGCTTTTGACTATGTGTTTGCAGCTTAGCTGAACATTTTTTGCAGCAAACCCTGGGTGTACTGTTTCTAATGCCTCCTGGTTCTTCTAGCATCTCAGAGTTTTTTGCACTTTTATGTGGCTGCCTGATCTACCTCCAGATGACTCAAGGAAACTCTCTCAGCCTGTTTCTTGGGCCCTGGGATTGCGTGTTCTTTCAGATAACCACAATGTAAAGTAAATTACATTTAAAAGCTACGTAAACGACTGTTTTTCCTCTGACTCCCATTCACAGTCATGTGATTCTTCAATGGCCTAGGCCTGAAAATGGGATTCAACGTGTTAGTGGAGCTCAGTGTAGTTTCTAAGGGACAGAGATCTACGTGACAAGTGGCACCAGCGCTGGAAATCTCAGTAGTGATGCCAAATCAGCCTGAGGAATATGACAACTGTGGCAGCCGATCAGTGATATGCAGGAGGTTTACTCAGACAGCAATGCGGCACGTTCTACTAGCACTAGAGCAGCGGTTTTCAAACTTCTTTTCCTCAGGACCCAATTGAAAAAAATCATTTATGCCTGTGTCCCAACAATTACATCTTTGAGCAATGCATTCCAGTCCTTTGGCGGGGGCAGCAGGGGGCGCCGCGACCAAGTAGATGAGGGTCTGTGACCCAGTATTGGGTCCCGACCCTACGTTTGAAAATCACTGCACTAGAGCAAGGGAGAAGTAACTCGGATGGGTCCAACACCAGCAAAAGGGCTATGTTAACTGGTTCCTGTGGCAGCGCATCCCATCAGGCACTCCAGTCAAAAGAAACTGAAAAGATCCTTTTCTTGTTTTCCGTTTAAGGTAAATGTCGCTAAAACGGATTCGGTTGTATAGCAGAATGTGCAAATCATTTAGCAAATGGTGAATGGCAGAGTCTGCTTGCCTTTGTCACCATGCAAACCACTAAATTTTACAGTGTTTCTCCTCTTTTTAAGTAGCAAGTACCCCCTAACTTCTGAACATTTTAACAACACCCAACTGCTTCCCAGCTGGTGATAACAGGTGACTGCCACGCGTACCCCCAGCCTGTGTCTTGCATACCCCCCCAAAGACACACGGTTGAGAAACTATGCACTAAAAGACACCCTGATCCACTGCAAACAGACAAAACAAAGAAAAGCTCCCTAACGAACGTTTCAGAGGCATTTGACTAAAAGCAACTCAGCGCACAAAACCGTCACAAAGAGCTATGGTACCAGTGAGGGTATCTGTGTGCTATACCCTATCATCAAATAAGAATACATGACTCAAAGAGCATGAATGATTTAACGGTAAATCTTTAGCTAATGTAAATAGAAAATGGAGCAGTTATTCTAAATTAGGAAATGCAAAGCTCCCCGTTTTCATTGTTTAGGTCAAATGGGGTGGAAGGAGAAGCACTTATGCAATTAAACTAGTGACCTCTTTGCATCTTCAAGATTTAGCAACATCAGATAACGTGGCCTGTGTTTGTGGTTACTTTGACTGGTTAGCTTTTCAGAATTCAGTAAGTGTCCTTTTCATGAGAAAAAGAAACACTGCACCGTAGTTGTTAATGCTACGGAACCTGATTTTGGAGTTGAGGATGCCTTAAAAATGTAAATCAAGATCATGTGAATCACAACACATCAGGAAGTACATATCTCCTGTGTACTTTTGGACATGTTTGACACATATATCCTAAATCCAGAGAGTTTTCTGGGACAGGGAACAGAGGGGTTGATCTCACTGACATTGATGACAAAATCTGCATTTGCTTTAATGGGAGTGCAAATTAGGTCTATGTTGCAAGCCATCGTGGGAAAACAATTTTTTTCATGTATTCCCAAGTCCAATAATTAATTTAACAAAACGAGGTAGAAAGCTATTCTGTGGGTCGAGAGGTAAGGGACTGTTTCATCATTTTGTTGAGTTAATATTGTGCCTCGCAGGACAAAGAGAATGTGTAAAGGGAAACAAAGAATGGAGTAAAATGCAAAGGAAATTTTCTAATTATGTTGTAATTGCTTTCTCCCTCGCTGATTGTGATAGCCGTGATTTCTGGTTCACTAGCTTATGAAGTCTACTTTGTATATAAATTATACTGATTTTTCTAACCCAGTGGACCATTTCCAAGAAGACCGGGAGAAGCATTCAATAAGAGTCTGCTTTGGCAGTTTGTTTGAGAGCAAGTTAATGAAACTATCTGTGGGACAAATGGAATACACAACTGAGCATGCTGAAAGCACAAGATATAGCTACACCCAGGAGCTTTGTTTCAAGCCTAAAACCACTTCCATGGAAACATGGGGGTGGGGAGTAATTTTGTGTGTACATTTATGAATGTGCTATGCCTCCTGAAAGTATTGTCATTAAGCCTTTGAAAAACTGAATGTTCTTTTAACCTAAATATATTCAGGAGCCACCCAAACTATGTGATCAAAATGATTGCATGTGATAAACTCCATCAGAGAAAAGCATCCTTTGGTTTTGACCATAGAGCCAAACTGAACAACTCTCCCTCACTCAATCCCCATCAATTAGGTGCTGAAGAGTGGCTCCAATCCAAAGCCTCAGGGGCCTGATCTGAAGCCCACGGATGTCAGTGAGAATTTTTCAGTTGACACTGATAGGCTATAGAACAGATTCAAGGTGTTTATATGGTGCTCGGTTAAGCAAGTAGGATCTTAACTGAAGAATATCCAACCACTAAGGCCCCAGTTCAGCAGAACACTTAAGCATCTGCTTATGTGCTTTGTAAAATCGTGTCCTATGCCCAGCAGGCTATGGGAACATTGCAGTGAATTTATACACTAAACTCACCATAAACTGGAGTTTTCATTAGGGGAAATATTTCTTTCTTCATCCAATCTTTCACTCAAAAGTACCCTCACAGCTGAGACCTTGAACCCTTAAATTTGCATCCAAAACAGGCTACTCCAGGTAGGGCTGGTCAAAAGTCAGTATTTTCATCCCCTGGTAAATTTGGTTTTCTCCTGAATAGACCTCCCCCAAATCAAAATCTCTAGATTTTCTGCAAAATGAAATATGTCAAAAATACTTGATTTTTGACCTTTTAATGAGGACAAAATGTTTTGTCTTGACAATAATTCCAGCTACAACAAAATATAAAAATAAAAGTGATGCAGATGAAATTAAATGTTTCAGCCGCCTTGAAGGTAAACATTTTGATAATTTCCCACCAAAATTTAGACAGTACTCATAATTTCCATTAAACATTTAGATTTTGTCAAATCAGCATTTCCTAGCCGAAATGCATTGTCTAGAAATTTTTAGTCATCTCTAACATCATGTATTTAAAAGTGAATACAAATAAACCAAAAAAGACAATAATATTCAGTGTCTCTAATGGTGGGAAACATGCATTTATGAAGTTGCATACTGCATGAATAAGTAAAAATAAGAGTTTTTATTTGAACTGTTCAGTAGGATCTTGATTCAGAAAGCACATGAGTAATCCCACTGAACACATCTATTTCTTTGAATTCATGTGCTTAATATTAGGCATGTGCTCCAGTACTTTCCTGAAACTCATCCTAGTCGAGCTAGGGGGTTAATACAAAAAAAAAGTACTTTAGAAAACAATTTAATGCATTCCCTTCACCCATGCTTGTGCCCACTGTGTGCTCACTTACGAACTAATTTAAGCAATTGAATTTTAGTAGCAAAAATCCTCACAGTGAGCAAATCACAAAGGTATAGACGACAGTACTCACAGAAACCAGCATCTGTGTTCATACACAAAATTATTTGTGCTGGAAGTGCATGTGCTCATCCAATCAAGGGTGACTTGTTTGATCAATCACAACTAAGCAATAGAGCTCATATTTTGAATTGTTGTAAACCAACCAAATGTAAGTAAACAATTCAAGAGACAAGTGAATAAATTCAGATACTAAACAATTCTGAGCAATTCTTCATTCAGCCCTAATTACTACTAATGTGTATACTTTGCTAGAATGAAGGCACCTCTTAGATAATAAAAGTGACCTGTTCTGAGTATTTTCACATGCAGGAATAGGAGATTTAATACAAACACAACCTGTGATCAAAAAACGAACCTTCCTACTGCATCTGGACAGTTATTGGAATCTGTTCATAGTTGTTGGGTTATGGTGCACTTGGTCTTTGAAACTGGGGTAAGCTGATTAGCTACAGAGATGTCTTCCCCATTCACTGTGACATGCAGCAACTGGAATTGAGAAGGTCACTTAGCCCATAATACACCAGGCTGCAAGGGGAATTTAAATATTGTACAAAACATGAATCTGATTCATTTAAAACTGGACTCTGAATGTTACAGACAGCAGCTTCCTTCTTTCTTGAACTACTGTTTTGTTCTTAAAATAGGAGAAATTCAAGACTTTCTCCAATCAAGTTGAATTTTTGTGCAAATTCAATTTACCAAAAGCAATTTCTTGCTTTCTGAAAAAGAATTGTACTGGGTATTTCATAGGCAGGAGGAGTTAACACACTACTCCAACAGCATATGGCTTCAATGGATGTTGCACTTACAGCAAAGAGCTGCAACATGCTGTTCTGTAGTTATCATAATCCGACCAGCATACTGACTCAAATCACTGCTGTTTGGAAAATCAGAATCAATTACTGTAAGAACATAAGAATAGCCATACTGGCGCAGACCAGTGGTCCATGTAGCCCAGTATCCTGTCTTCTGGCAATGATCAATTCCAGATGCTTCAAAGTGAACAAATAAAACAGGTAATTATCAAGTGACCCATCCCGTCAGCCATCCCTAGCCTCTGGCAAACTGCAATCCCTGTCTATCTTGGCTAATAGCCACTGAGGACCTATCCATGAACTTACCTAGTTCTTTTTTGAACACTGTTAACGTTTTGGCATTCACAACATCTTCTGGTGAGGCATTACATGGGTTGACTGTGTATTGTGTGAAGAAATACTTTTGTTCCTTTCAAACCTGCTGCCTATTAATTTTATTTGGTGACCCCTAGTAGTTTTTGTGTCATGAGAAGAAGTAAATAGCACTTCTTTATTTACTTTCTCCACATCAGTCATGATTTTTATAGAATTCGATCATATCCCACCCGTAGTCACCTCTTCTGCAAGCTGATAAGTCCCGGTCTTATTAATCACTTCTCAGGTAGAAGCTTTTCCACACCCCTAATTATTCTAATTGCCCTTTTATGTTCCTTTTCCAATTCCAATACATCTAGATCTGCATGCAGTATTCAAAACATGGGCGTGCCATGGATTTATAAAGAGGCAGTATAATATTTCCTGTCTCATTATCTATCCCTTTTCTAATGATTCCCAACATTTTGTAAATTATTACATCAGTTTATTACTGTCTGTTGCCAAGAGAAACAAGTTTCCATTGGTAATATCCACTTGCATTGTCAGGTATCATCATCTTCAGGAATCTAAATACATTATGGGGAAACCAGCAGATCTCTACCAATATATTATCCTTTCTGACGAATATCATCATCATGACTGCATTCTTGTTCCATCAGACACTTTAGATAATCTCTACTCTGATATTTCAGTTTTAATGCACTTTGTGGAAGTGAAAGGCACTTGGGACGTAGTGAGTGGTATGTTTGATACCTTGGCACATATACCACCTAAAATATGCTTCTTGTCTAGTTATTTTCTCAGATAACTTTAATGGGGCTCTTATCGCTGTGGGGTGTTTATTTTTTTTTTAAATAGAACGATGTAGTATCATTTTAGTTAGCTTTATACATTCCTGCTTGTAAATGTTGGCTTCTTACCAAGGAAAAATGAGCAAGCATGTAGTAGACCTGTGATATTTCTTCTGCCACTTCTTATTCATTTTCCATTCATTGCCCTGTGCCTTCCAGGTCATCATCACCTGCCGTCTTAGAAATCTTTCTATTTAAATACCATCATCCAAATTCTTTCAGACAACAACTCAGCATTCATCCTTGGGCTTCTCTGTCTTCATTTCCTTCTCATCTTGAAAAGACAAGTTAAATCCCTCTCTCTTTTCCTCCCCCTTGCAAGAACAATTTTCTGTACTGGGCAGACCTTCATTTATGCCACAATTTCCCCTGTGTTGTAATCCTTACCCTCTTTGTCTTATGGTTTCTGATACCCTGAGCACTTGACGTGCCCACAAGATCCCCTTCTCCCCCCAGGTAACACATAACTGAAGCAAAAATTGCAACTTGTTTTCAAAGAGTTCCCTTGCCTTCCAAAAACTATGGTGTACCTTTGTAATCAAGCTGCATTTTCTAAAAATACACCTGATGCATTCCTTCTAACATCATAGACTTTCCACCACAGCTAATGTCAAATGAAGTGTACTTGCCAGATGGATGCCTGACAGGCTCTTTATTTAAGGATGCCATTACATGAAGCATTTTGCAGCCTTCAGTGATTTCTGCCGTATGGATTGAACTTGTCAACTCAAAAACTACCTTGTAGTCCTTGGGGACAGTAACTTGACAGAAACTACTGAGCTTAGTGCCTTCTTGTGATTTCCCTTTGCTCTGTGTCATTGTCTCGGCTTGCTATGCTCGCTCACTCCAACACACTCACATAATAAATCAACTAATCAACACCCAGGATTCTCTGGTATTTAGTTCTTATCTTATACTGAAAAAGGTCTCCCATGCAGCTGTCAGAATGCCTGTTCAGTTTGGTGGGATATGTTTTCTTCTTAAAAAAATTGTAGTATGAAAGGGGTTGTCTGTTCTTCAACATGAAATGTAATGTATAAACTCCCCTAAACATGTAAGGTAGGAATATTAACTGCAAATGAAAGATACTAGATTTTGCTCAGAGCTCTAGGTTCATTTCTCCAACAGCCACATAGTGCAGTTTTCTTAACATCTTCTAAGCATGGAAGCCCTGATTCAGCAAATCAATAAGGCATGGAAAATTAAGCATATGATTAAGTGCTTTGCTGAATTAGGGCCTCTAGGATCTAGCCCTGAAAGCCACTCATCCTCTTCTCATTCAAATCCCTCTTGAAGCCCCACTTCTACAATGATACCCACAGGAAACGAGCCAACAATGATTTATCTGTTTTACATTATTGTCTCCAGAATTGTCTCCCTCACCAACAGAAGTTGGACCAATAAAAGATACTACCTCACCCACCTTTTCTCTCCAAGATCTAGTTTCTGTATACTTAACCGAAGAGTTGTGCTACCATGATATGCACTGATCTTAACTGAAAAAATTCACGATCCCCCTGCTTTTCTTCTGCTGCCACACATCCCTACTGTTCTCTTTAAATCCTCATTCTATCAGGTCTGAAATTAGATTGTAAAATCTCTGGAGACTTCTTTGTTTGGTGTTTTTACAGTGCCTAAAATAATGGGGATCTGGGATTCCTAAATGCTACTGCAGCACAAATTAGTAAGTAAGTTTAGAAAAGCTGTTCTGAGAAAGGACATGTCTTTGTGCTGGCAGGTACCTGACACATTTTGGGATACTGGAAAATTAAGAAATTATCTATGCCATGCCATACTATTAACGGTAAGGATTATTTCAGAGGCCGACTTAGGTTGGATCCACAGATTCATGGATATCCACACCCCATAACACCGTAGAACAGGACCTTAAGCCCTACTCATTTGCATTTCACTGTACTCCCAACAATATGTACTGATTTATTAATATCTCTCTCTCTCTCTGTACGTGCGCATGCACGCGCGCACACACACACACAAATTAATACAAGTTGCATATATACCATTGAGTACCTAGATACGATGGGGACTGGTAAATATATTTGGAGACTATTCCTTCATTTTCATAGCTCTTGCAGGAAATACGAATTGTTATTGACCTAGATGGCCAAAGGTACTGTAATTCCTTCATGTTTCTGAAGGTCACAGGGACTCAGCCAGGCTGGAATCAGTCGTCATTTTAATTCCCAGTGTTTTGAATTCATTACAGAATAATTATCTTATAGATTTTTGTGCAGACATATTTACTGGTTTTCCTTTCGCTCTGGAAAAGATATACAATAACTAAACTAACTTTAATTAGGTTAATGCCACCAGCATTGTAAAGTTGCTGGCATTTTAAGAATTAGGTGAGCAATTTAATCAGAAAATGACTCTTCTTGTCACAATTGCAGGACAGTCTCACCAAATCCTAAGTGTACAGTGCCTCATGGCTCAGAAACATAAAAAGCAGATTGTCAACACATTTTTAGATTGACTCAATAATAGATGCATTAAATCTTTTAGCCAGCCCTTTTTATATACAGAGAAAAGCATGGTTAGGAGATACAAGAATGTCTCAATGGACTGTATGCTGTGTTTCATTTAAATTAGTGAGCTAAATTTTGCTCTCAGTTACATTTGTGCAACACCATAGGCTTTGGGTTGGATTGAAATTACAATTTGGCCCCATGTGTCCAGATATCAGAGACGTACTTAATTTAAAGTGTCATTTCCAAACTTATATAGATGGTACAGTACTTTAATATAGCATGTGGTCAAGAGAGTATTTTGATTAGGCCGTCAAAAAGGCCACTACCGTAATGTGCAAACTGCTTTGATATATAATATTAAACACAAACTTAAAATTAAGCATGGGCCTAAGTTCTTTTCTGAATAGGGATGGACTCAGAGGAAACAAGTGTTTACATGTTTTGCTGTGTCAAAATCAAAGGCTATCTCTACACTAGCAATTTAGGTTGACTTAAGAATGTTTAAGTCGACCTAAATTACTCCATGTCCACACTGGACTTTCATTAAGTCAACTTAATAACTACTTCTTCTTAGGTCAACTTAAGGTCTAAGTCGACCTTCTTAAGTTGACCTCACACCGGTGTGGATGCCCGGCCGGGGGAAGGGAGCTGCGGCTCAGGGACAAGGTGGCTGCATTAAAGATGAGTGGTATAATTTGTTGCCTGTGACTGTGTTTGGGTTTTATTTTCTACTAATTTATCCCAGCAGTAGACAGAGATGAGCACATGATCTATTCATATATGGTGATTATTGCAAAGCAACATGAATGAGAGAGACTTACTTTAATGCATTTGCATCTCCGTGCACCTTATAGTTCTCTGCACTGATTCTCGAGATGACTCTGGTAACTGCAATGAGGATGCCAATATTGACCTAAATAAGAAAAAACAGGACTCAGTCAGGAAAATGAGTATGGAGTATGTCAGAGATGCAAAATGCACTGAGATTGTATTCTACAAATACAGCAGAAAATTGTAACTATGCCTATTATATTAACTTACCAACCCATAGAGCTCTAATTGTGGTCCGTTCTAACTTAGTCCTGGCTGCTAGAGTCTCAAAGACAGTTCTGGTAGCTTGTACTCTTTTCCCTCCTGTGTTGGACTAGGCACCTAACGTCCCCATGCAAGGGACCTAAATCCATTGCTTCTCAAGCTGTTTTGCACAAAGCAGTAAATGTGGGGCCAAGAGCTGGACCTCTTTTTAAAAGAAATGCACCTTGTTGAGGGATTTTTATTTGTTTATTTTAACAACAAAAGTTCACTATCTACCGGATAAGATTTGGATTAGATCTGCTGAATGAGAACTGACTATTAATTAGCTTCAAAGTTTGCATCCAATCATCAGCAGTATGGATTTGAGCTAGGCTTTAAGGCCAAAACACCCATTCTGCACATGAACATCTTAATCGCCTACTAGCAGCAGACAAATTGGCCTTGAAAACTTCAGTATACATACATGCATATTTCAAAAAAGCACCTTCCTTTAGACCTTTCACTGCTGAATTCTTGCTGCTAACCAAAATCTGCTTGCAACCTTGGCATGAGATCATTTTGAAACAGAATTAAGGAAAAATGTTAAGCTTGAATTCTGCTTTGCAAAAGGCGTTTGATGTCAGATCCAACTGAAAAACATCCATATAATGAAAAGAACTCCAACCAGAAATTCAAGAAATCTTGAAAAGATCG
Source organism: Pelusios castaneus (assembly GCA_007922175.1). Taxonomy (NCBI): domain Eukaryota; kingdom Metazoa; phylum Chordata; order Testudines; family Pelomedusidae; genus Pelusios; species Pelusios castaneus. The sequence goes on from ML685868.1 coordinate 5,940,058, forward strand.
ACACTGAAAGACAGAACAAACGATTGTTTGCCATCCTCTCTGGAGTCACAGGTGAAGAAAAGGAGGAGGAAAGAGGGAGACTAAGTAAAAGACATTTTTGCTGTCAAAAGACATTTTTGCTGTCAAAAGACATTTGGTTTTTTTAAGAGAATGAGTTGGGAGGCAGGGAAAGTACAGTTTCCCCTTCTGGGCTAACGTTATACACCACCTACAGTGTTGATGTTTACCATGGAGTAAGTACCATAAGGGAAGAAGAACTGAATAGTTCTAAACAGCGGAAGAGAGAAAAAAAAGAGAAAGAAGAGGATACAGATTGTAGTGGCTGCCACTAATTATTTTTCACCCCGAAATGACCAGCAGAAGTCTTTTGTGCACAAGTGCTTTAATTCTATTTTTTAGAATGAGAAAATATTTAAGATTTTTTTTTAAAAAAGTTTACCACTGAGGTTTCTCAAAATCGTTTCCTTCACTGCCCCCAGCCCTTTTTCTCCTTGACTTCATTCAGCTCGTCTGTCCAATCATAGCTATGATAATTTACACCAGCTGAGAATCTGGCCCAACATTACTCCAGAACAGTGGAGAGAAGGAAATCAAGAATCCCTCTTCTGGACTGGCAGTAGAGCCTGTCGAATAAATCCTTGTGAAAGCTGACACTGTTTTCATTCACAACTCCTATTAGCTTCACTGGAATTTGTGGGATCTATCAGAAACACAGAACTGGACCCAAACTGAATATAAACCTTAAGATCCACTTATCAGAACTGCTTTGTAAGTCCTGTAGACTGCACGCTCAAAGTGAATGCAAAAACTCATTTTCCAAACCCTACTTGCAGTATAATTTGAATTTGCTTACAATACTCAGCGGGGAAAATCTCTCTAAAAGGAATGGGTTAAATCGGGAAATGAGTTCTGTGCAAGAAGGTTAAAAAGTAGTTTTAAGGCAGATAAGGTATTTTGGGAAATTAAAGTGTTCACCTGTAGCCTGAATAAACAGATTCGATTTGAACTTCTTACTTTATTAATGTCCCAGCATGCAAAGTATGGAAGCAATTGCACTCGAATTATAATATGAAACTGAAATACAGTCACTGAATTGTTCCACCAATGATTTTTTGACATCTGACATGAATACCTTGACAACAGTTTGACTAAGACAGGGGTCTGCAAACTGCGGCTCTGGAGTCACATGTGGTTCCTTGGCTGTCCCCTTCTGGCTCCTAGCTCCCCTGCCAACCAGAACAAGGGACCCTGAGGAAGGCCCGCACCAGGCTCCTGGCTTCCCTCCCACCAGCGGACCCTGCTGCAGGCGCCCTGGCCCAGATCCCCCCACCAGAAGGCTACATTGCGGCTCTCAAAACACTTGGTTATTGAAGGATTTTTTTAAAATGGCTCTTCTTATTTTTTGGGTTGCCAACCCCTAGGGGAATTCTGGGTTGATGAAATTCCATCGTATTTTAACTTACAAAATAATATGACCTTAACATTGCTGGAGATTGACAACCCAATTTAAAGACACTCCAATAGAGGCCTTGCATATTAGAATGTTCCAACTAATGGCATAAACGATTAGATATGGGAATTATATATAGCCCCTATTTCTTATTTTTCTGAAAAGCCAGAATTGCTGTTGCAGGTATTCTGCATTATAATTACTCAGAAACTAGCTTGTTCTGCTTTTTAAAAAATATATATTTAATAACAATAATCCAGGTCTCCTAATTTACAGGATGTACAATCAGGCAAAACTCCTATTAATATTCATGGACAGATCCCAGGAGACAATGGGCAGCTGCTACTCTAAGAGAAGTGAATGAGCAGACTCCATGGCAAAATTCCCATTCACTTCATTGAGTTCTGGACACGGCCAAGAAACATTTCACCTGAGTGAGGGCTGCAGGATTGGTACCAGAGTTAAAAAGGAAACCAAGACTTGTCTCCAAGTCCTTTCAGCTTCACTTTTCTCTCTTTAGGAGACTTTCCCCAGAAGCAGTTACTGAAAGGTACGTATTGCTCCTTATTCACACAAGTCGTTCTGTTTAAGGGAATGGGGTCACCCACAGACAAACAAGACTTGGCTCTGCGACTGGAATCACAGTGTAATGTCTGCTGCTGTGGGACCTGATGCTGAAGCCCTTTTCAAATCTCCCACTGGCATCCGGGGCAGCTTAACTGTAGGATCCTGCCTCTAAAGTGGAATCTAGCTGCAGGACTGGGGCCAGCGGGAATTTAGCCAGTGACTCCAATGGGAACAGGAATGGGGCATTGGTAATGCTCAAAAGAGGTGCTTGTCTGAAATAAAGGCTCTTGCTTTATTTAGCTGAATCTTTAATCTGAATTTATGTGTGTTTCATCCAGATTCCCTCCAAATCTCATTAGGTCTTTGTTGCTTCCCTTGTGCACTATAGAAACACCATGAACAAATGCCTGGCACGATGGGACTTTTGCAGCCTAGGGCAGAACCTGGAAACCCAGAGACATTCAAAAAGCTTTACAATAAATTAAATTAATTAAATCCATTGGTCAATCTTCTTTAAAAGCCACACTCATTTAGATTCCATACGAGTGTCAATCAAAATTTCACAAGAGGGTGAGTAACTGAACAGATCTACCTCTCCTTAATTATAATGTACTTTCTGGGAACGCACGTTAATTTTCCTGCCATCACAACATCATCGATAGCGACACAGACATCTCAAGTTCTTGTGGCAGCAGTCCATTGTTAAGTCACATGGGAAGGTTGGAATGGATGTTATGCATTTCCATATGCTGGTAATCAATTAAACCAGATGGATGTTCAAAGGTGGAAGACAAGAGGCCAAATTTTGCACTCAGCTCCACCAGAGCAACTGTGGATTCACTGTATTGATTTAAAGGAAGTTGCTTTGCATTTTCACCAGCATAATTTAGAGGAATTCACACATGGGAGTCCTGCCATATAAGCCAGGGCATGGATGAAGGGAATATACTGTAAAGCAAGCATTGTTGGAAAGGTTTAATCAGCCACTTATCTGTCCCTTTCCTAGCTTTAGTCTTTCACATTTGATTTCTTATCATTGGTTTAATTCTTGCAAAAATGCTGCATGTTTCTGTGTAGCAAAAAAGGTATAAGGAATTTTAGATCAAATGAGAACATGCTAGTGCAAAGGCACTGATGGGGATTACATTAAGTGAGTTGTTCGTATGTGCCCCCGTCCAGCAAAGCACTGAAGCATGTGACTGACTTCAGTAGAACTAGCTACCTGCTTAAAGTTATGGATATGTGTAAGTGCCTTCTTGCTGCAGGACTGCTAAGCATTAGGGGCCAAGTTCTGCTGCTTCCCCACTTACTCCCCAAGTAGGCTGACTCAAAGCATGGAGGCTACTTGCAGAGTGAGGCACTACACAGTGAGAACAAGAGCGGACCAGCAGGTCCCCAAGAGAGCTGTGATTAGCATCTCGGGGGCAGATTCTGCTCCCTTACTCACAATGAAGAGGACTCGAAGTCAATGGAGGGAGGCATTGCACCCAAGGGCTTTGTACTTGAGACTTGGGAATCTTGGGTTCTGTTCTCTGCTCCGCCCCTGGCCTTCTGGGTGGCCTTGGGTAAGTCACTTTGCCTATTGCCTCTGTTTTCCCATCTGTAAAAGGGGGATAACAATATTGCCCTCCTTTATAAACTGCTGTGAGAGGTACTGACCAAAAGTTCTATGTAAGTGCTAGCTGTTATTGTTTTAGAATTAGGTACTATTCCGCACGAGCAAGTATGTCAGCATGTTGCCATCAATACTTAATATTTACAAAGAAGACCCATTCTAAGGCCTGGATTGCACAGGAAGACCAGAGCCCCAATTCCCAAACGAATCTCATCTCAAGGCTGCTGATGAAAAAGCAATTAGCCCACATCACCGTGGTAAAGAATTCTTTATTGTGATGAGCGCTAACTCAGACGTGCACACTCAGCCACAAAATTGCTATTGAAGAGAAATTCTTGTAACAGCAGATGGGATTAGCCTAGGAAAGTACCAATGTATGGCAAAGGACCATAAAGAACCTGCAACCCACCGTCCCACATTTTCCCCAGCATGATCGCTACCTTCTTGGTCTGTTCAATGTCGCTGCCAGAACCTATCCCACGGCATGCACAGGTGGTTAGGTTTTCATTAGACTTCCCGTAATTTGATCATATATTTGTAAACACCCCAAGGTAGCAGATGGCTGATAACAAACAAAGTTTTTGGAGAGATGTTTGTTTGGGCACAATCTGACTAAGATTAATTTGGTTTTCAAATCAGCTGAAAGAGCTAATAGCAAATCTAGATATTTTTCAAGATATTGCCTGGGGGGGTTGACATGTTTTTAAAGGCCTAAAATGTAGGGATGAGAAGGCTGACCTACTGGTCTTCATGAAGCCATCCCCTCATGTCCCTAGCCTTAAACCATAAAGCAAGATCTTTGGGGGACAAAAGCCATTCCATTCAGCCCCTCTCCGTCCCTGCAAAGGTGTCCCAAAATCTGGACTCATCACTTTAAAAATCAAAATAAGGCTGTTTACACAGATGTGTGATTACACTAATACGTTTATTTACTGCTCATTTGCATGACTGTCCTGATCCACATCTCTGCTGCAGGAGTCATAGGGACCTCTATTAATAGCAGGGGATGATGCTGTAAATGCCCTCTTTAATCCCTGGAACCAGCCCCGACTCCTTGAATAATCAAAGCAATTAAGCACCAATTCACTGTCATTTAATGTGTGGGCATAATTAAACTGCTGTAATACATTCACGTATCAGTAACCAAGTCATGAACCTGCACTCTCCGCTGGAAAGATTAAATTCATTACAACCGACAGACGGGCTCAAAGCAGCCATCTGAACGCAACAGACCTGCTTTAACAAGCCATGCCTGGACCAAGGGTTGAAACTCTAGTGCCTGATGTTCTGTTCCAGCGTGAATCACATTATCATTGTATTGCTCTAACACTTATATCCAGGGGGATATGCAGGCAGCGTGGCACCTTCCCCAGAACTCAGCTGCTCTGAATAGTTTATCTAGTCCTTTGTTACCCATTTCTGCAATGTACTGAGTGCAATGGGATTTGCAAGCCCACAGCTCCAGGTTTGGAACACCCCAGCGTGCTACGAACAATAGATTTGGATACCGGTTTGGAGCATTCCTGAGGTGCAGAAACTCAAGGCCTTGTTGTTGGCTTGGCCTGGGGATCTTTTTGAGCAAGGATTTAACAATCCAAAGTCCCTCTCTTCTGCACAGTTGTTAATGATCCCAATGTACTTGTTTATTAGACCCGAGGCTTGCCCTAGTATCTTTGGCTAAATTTTCCCTCCATCTCCCATTGACCTGTTCAGAGTTAAGAGCAACTTGGGGGGTGCTCTGATCTCCACCAACTGATAAGTAAGTGGTCCCAAAGGACCATCCAACCCACACCAATGACACTCCCACTGCACAACAGGAGGTAGCTTAGGATCAAGTAACACCTACCTGGGGATATTCCTGGCTGGAGGGATACAGCCAGTGTCTGCTCCCTTTGAACTTCCAGAGTGAGACAAAGGTAGTAAAGCAAAGCAGAGAATCTGGCCCAAGAAATGCAAGTGGGTTAGCAAGTATTTCCTTTCCATACATGCCTATTCTTCCTCGGATGTCAAAACCCATGGCCAAAGGAGGATTTCAGTTGCTCTTTCCCTTGACAGCCATTGGCTTCATAATAAATGGTGGCTAACCCATACACATTAATATCCTCTGCTTTCTATGTTTTTAATTAACAGGTACATATGCAAAGGGAGGAGTAGACTGTACTCAGCAGGCAGCTAGTTGGCAACTTTTTTTTTATTTTTTATTAATCATAAATATTTACCATGATTATTTGAATATCCACCTGGAAACACTAGATGGTTCAGGAGAGAGACATGGGATCTAGTCTATAGCCAAGCCCTCAGATACAATCGCATTTGCTCCAATCCCTCAGACAGAGATAGACACCTTCAGGATCTCTATCAAGCATTCTTAAAACTACAATACCCACCTGCGGAAGTGAAGAAACAGATTGACAGAGCCAGAGGGGTACCCAGAAGTCAACTACTACAGGAGAAGCCCAAGAAAGAAAACAACAGAATGCCACTGGTCATCTCCTACAGCCCCCAAGTCAGACCTCTGGAGAACCTCATCAAGGATATACAACCTATTCTACAGGACGAGCCCTCTCTCTCTCTCAGGCCTTGGGGGTCAGACCTCTCCTTGCTTATAGACAGCCCCGCAACCTTAAACAGATACTCACCAGCAACTACAGACTATACAGGAGAACAACTAAGGCAGGCACATATCCCTGCAACAAACTCTGTTGCCAACTCTGCCCACATATCTGCACAAATGATCACAGGACCTAATCAAACCAGCTACTCCATCAAGGGCTCATTCACCTGCTCATCCACCAATGTAATATACGACATCATGTGCCAACAATGCCCCTCTGCCCTATACATTGGCCAAACTGGACTGTCTCTGTGCAGAAGAATAACTGGACACAAATCTGACATCAGAAATGGCAACATTCAAAAACCAAAAGGAGAACACTTCAATCTCCCTGCTCACTCTCTGAAAGACATTTCAATGGCAGTACTTAAACAACTTGATACTAAATCAAAACTTTAAAGAGAAACTATAGACTTAGAATTCATATGCAAATGTGATACCATTAACTTGGGTTTGAATAGAGATATGGGCTGGCTTTCTCATTACAAAAAGGGATTTTCACCTCTCTCAAGCTCCCCAACTTCTTATATTTTGTTCCACACTGTTGGAATCTAAACAATTTATTTAATTTGCTGAAATAATCTGACCTGAACGTGTCACTTATACTTCACTGGATTTATTTTTCCCTCCCATACTGTTAGTTTTCCATTTTTAAGCAGCTGACAAAGTGGGATTTCTCCCACAAAAACTCATGCATTAAATAAATCTGTTAGTCTCTAAAAATGCCACAGGACTCCTTGTTCGTTTTGCTGAACTAGACTAACATAGCTATCCCTCTGGAACATGAGATCTAGTGTTAGTTCAAATCAAGCCCAGATTATCTAGTGACTAAGACTTGTTTCTGATGCTTGTTTAGTGGCTGAAGAAGCAGCTGTGAATAATAATGCCATATAGAGGCTTTCACCACTGGGTCACTGGTCTAAATCAGTCTCTTATACTACTTTATGTTTCTTAGGCATTTCTACAGTGCCTATAAATGTAATCTCTGATTGCTGATTATCACAAGATGGTATCCTGATGATAATTTATAGTTATTATCTGAGATGCTTTGTGTACAGTGGTCCTCGTTAAAATTCCAATAAATTCTCTTACCATGGTAACATTAACTATTTCCATTTGCATTATTCCCTAGGTATTCACAATACTACAAATATAGAACACTACGAATACCACAATAATGTCACAAATATGTAAAGGCAAGATTCTAAAGATTTTAATGGAAACCACTGTAGTGTGATTTGAGTGTTACTATAGTAACAAAAAAAGTTTCTGGTTTTAAATGAATAAACTTTATTACTTTAATAGCTGCATACAACACTATCTCTTCTTTTCCTATAATCCAGAGGTGTCAAATATGCGGCCCGCACTGGTTGTACCAGCCCAGGATCTTCCCTACATAAATCTGTTAAGAATGAGTTATATTTGATCATATCAAATGAAAGATACATGAAGATTAACCCAACTTCATTAGAGTAACTGTTTTTTCCCCCCGTTTCTATGGTCAAGAAACTACAGACCATGGCTATGTCTACACATAGCAAAGTTAGTTCGAATTAGTTAATTCAAACTAAGTATTTTGAACTAATTTTAGTTAGTTTGAATTAACTTAATTTGAACTAGCATGGCCCCACTGGAATTTTAGCATGGCACTTGCTTAGTTCGAATTAGTCAATTGCATTAAACTCAATGTGCCGGTTAGTTCGAACTAAGCAGTTAGTTTGAACTAACATGGCCACATTGACTTAATTCGAACTAACTAGTTCGAATTAAGGGTTAGTTCAAAAGGTATAATCGAATTTATTAGTCCGAATTAAGGAAGCCCTTAATTCAAACTAATGAAAGCCTAGAGTGGCCAAGGCTTAAGTTAGTTTGAATTAAGCTTCCTTAATTGGAACTAACTTGCCAGTGTAGACATAGCCCATGTGTACAAGAGTTGCTGTGAGGTTTATTTTTTCTTATATCAGTTTGTGGCCCACCAAAATGAGTTGCTGACAGAAATGGCCCCCAAGGCTAAATGACTTTGCAACCTGATTAGTCATCGCTTCATGAAAAAATAGTTTTATTAGAAGTTCTATAGCTATGTTCTTATTAGTTTGTACTTTATTTCAAATATCACATAATACACTGCTTAAAATAAACCAGACGGGGATAGAACTTTCCATTTTTTATTATTTTGGTAACGTATTTAAAAGATATTATTGATACTGTAATAGCAGCACTTAACTGCTTTGTTATAATTTGAATAAACAGAGAGAAAATAATTTGGACAGATACCATGCAATCCCACTGGGGCTGCACAGGTGTTACTAAGGACAGAATTTCAGCCTGTGCCTTCAAGTAAAACTGCACTGCAATGAATCTGGCAACAGCAAGGGAGAATACATACCACAATTACACACAATGCTGGAGCCACAAAAGCCCAGATTGCTCCGTTTTCCAGCGAAAGCCAGCAACTGCAGGGAGAAAGCAGAACAGTTACTATCTTCTTGCTGCTGCTAAATCAAATACTTTTAATTACCAAGTTCCAGAGGGGGACCCGTGTTAGTCTACGTCAGCAAAGCAAAAAAGGAGTCCTGTGGCACTTTTAAAGATGAACACATTTATTTATCGCATGAGTTTCGTGGGAGAAAATTCCTCTTTGTCAGATGCTTTGAAGACACTTTTAAAGCATCTGATGAAGTGGGATTTTTTTCCCACAAAAGTTTGTGCAATAAATAAATTTCGTAGTCTTTAAAAGTGCCACAAGACTCCTTATTTAATTAACAATGCACTTAATGAGAAAGAAAAGAAACTATGGTACAGAGTGGCTAAGAAATTCTAAAGCAAGTAACATGACTGGTGATGGCGTCTTCTTGCTCCCCCCGCACCTCCCACTCACACAGTCTCAGGTGGGGGTCTCTCATGGATTTGTGTCTTGCAGAGGGAAGGCTGTGATTTCCTGTGCCACTGTGACTCAGGATGGTGTGAAGCATAAACTGAGACTGAATACCTAATTTGTCCTTTCTGGCCATTATCCTTGCAACAAGAACAAAATCTAAGGCCCGGTCTATACTACAAAGTTAGGATGAAGTAAGGAAGCTTCCATCGACTCAACTGCATAGGTATCTACACTACAAGGATGTTCCCGCTGATGTAAATCATCCACTACACTGAGCTAATAACACCACCTTTTCACAAGGCATATCACTTAGTCAGTGGTCCCCAACCGGTCGATTGGGATTGACTCCTGAACAACAGTTGCCATTAAAACCTATGACCGATGCACCATCTGCTGGTGAAAGGTTGGAGACCACTGGCTTAGGTCGACGTAGTTAGGGTGATGCAGTGTCTCTGTAGACACTGTGTTACCAACATCTGTTGGCTGTCAGCACTGGGGCAGGCCCCAGCTGTCAATGCCTCACTTCTGTCAGTGGAAGTGCTCCAGGTGTGGTGAGGTTGTGCATCACTGGGAGGGGCATAGTTGCACGTGAACCATGCTTTAATGACTCCAGTGACTGTACATCGACTTAATTTTGTAGTGTTGACGAAGCCTAAAACTTCCTTTCTTGTTCTTCCAGCCGCTAGGGGAGGGGGAAGGAGATGACATCTCTAGGCTTAGTTCTTAGATCTTCCATTTGAAATGAACAAAAACAGAACAAAGAAACAATGCATTAATAAAAACCTGTATCATCCTGCAACAACTTAAGCACATGAATTACTTTACTCATCAAAGTAAAATTTTCTCACTTGCTTAAATTGTTGCAGGATCAGGACCCATGATATTCCCTCGGGTCGGTTGGCTTTTTCAGTTTATGCCCCTTATTCAATGTTCAAAATGTTTAACCCCAAACCATCTCAATATCTAGCTCAATAGTTAAAATGAAATGTGTTTGATCAGACAGTCAATCATCTCTTCTCTTACTTCCACCAATCTGAACCTCTGCATTACTGGGTCCTTCTGACAAAGCACAGTCAGAGGGATGCTCAGAGCTTGAGCTGAGCACGTGTAGCGATGCCTGGAAGAATCTGTCTACATAAAGATGGGCAAAATGCCTTGGGACTGCTGGATGTATACTATCATTCCTTTGGGAGGGTTGTCAGCTGTGGGGATTGACGCTCTGGATCTTTGGTTCTAAACATATGAGCCTCTACTGCCTGAGCTAAAAGACTCACCTCTGTTAGCCAAGGCTGTACCTGGCTCATCAACCTCTATTTGTGGCTCAGCCAGCAGCTGAGAAGGACATTGTGCTACCTGGAGTGGGTGTGGAAGTGGGGACAGTTCAGAAGCACCACTTCCTATACCTTTAAAAAGGCGTAGCACCGATTTCAGCATTGGGACCAATACTTCCTCACTGTCCTTTTAGGGAGAGATGGGGGATCTAATTCAGAGGTAGTAGCCCTCTACTTCTCCCTGACAGGCCCTGTGATTGCCCTTCCTTCTCAAAATCCTGCTCCACAATAAGCAAATATCTATAAAGAGCTTGTATGCCCTCTGGGTGGTCTTCAGTCCTCCGGCCCCTACATATTAGCTCTAAACAAAAGTAAACTTGACATCAAGTGTTTTGAGATGCAAGGTACGCGAGGGAATATCTTTTATTGGACCAACTTCTGTTGGTGTGAGAGACAAGCTGTGGAGCCACATAGAGCTCTTCTTCAAGTCTAGGAAGGGTACTCCCACACAGTGAAACGCAAGGTGGAACAGATTGTTTATTGTAAGTAGGTAGCACATATTATAAGGGACCATTCATGGTGGCCTGTTAACACTTCTGCAGTCATAGGCTCCAGCTACACTGTGTATACCAAGTATTTTGGTTAGTCGTGTTGCTTTCTGATCCTTGTGTTTAATCGAAGCTGGAATTCAAATGGAACATACATGTTAAAAACAGGAAAGGTCACCCGCCATGAATGCCTACCCTGACTGCTGCTGAAGGGAGCAGAACACTATAGCATTGAGCAATCTCTTTGGGAAATATTTGTGATGACTTCTTAACACCATTTGAACAGGGAAAAGTACACCAACAATCAAGACAAAAAGCTGGTTTCAATCCAAGTAAAAAACCTTTGAACAATTCAGTTTTACTAGTAAAATAAATATGCTCAAAATAAAAGTCAATATATATTAATACCTTACATATATATACATGTATTTATCATGATTATTAGTTGTATACAGTAGTACCTACTGAGATGGGTCCAAACCAGAATAATAGATCTAAGAATCTCCTCCCCCATCTCAACCCCAAACTCTGAGGAAATTCACATTCAACTCTGATTATGGATCATACCTAGTAAATGTACAAAAAACCTCAGTCTAATGTGCAATGCCTATGCAAAAGTAGTGCTAAGCACCCTCAATCCTCATTGACATTAACAGGAGTTGTGGGTGCTCAGACTCAGGCCATGTGAGAAGATATTTAGCATAACCCTTCCCCTCCCCCACATCTTGTTTTCATATTGTAACCAGAGCAGAAATCATTCTGTACTCACTTGCCCCTTTCTCCGTAACTGTCCATGGCGGAAGTTGCAGAGATGATGCAGATCACCAGTGGACACCCTGCACAATTCAGAGATGGTGACAGTGTTAGTAACAAAATTGCGCCCGATGCATCCCTTCAGCAAACCATGCAATTCAATCAGTGTGTCTAGGAGAAATCTTCATGGGCAGGAAAACAACTTAAATGTGCTTCAGAGTTACATGTGCTTTAGAGCCCTCATGCAGCTATATGACTCAGAAAAGGTGGAGGAGATAATATCCTTCATTGGACCAATTTCTTTTGGGGAGAGATTGATTTCGAGCCTACAGAGCCATGCTCTTCCTCAGGCTCACCTACTTCAATCACCATCATGACTTAGTGCTCCCACTCCAAGCCTCCAAAAATAATCCTAGAAAACAGACTCCAATCACCTGGAAGGATTCAAGATTAGCGTGGAAGCAACACAGAAAGATCACTGTCCAGTTATAATTTTGAGCATCACAAAAATGTAGGAAGAGAGAGTCCTGAATAACATGAAGCAAATTACGATCCCCTTCAGATGCCTTAAGAGGCTCTATTTCCTAATATGAATGTATGAGTTAGCCCTGAAAGATTTTTAATGGATATATATGTTCTTAAATAAATTACATTTACTATATACTACCTAGGGGGAAGGAAAGCTTAACATTACATACATATTATGCAGATTCAGATTATTCTGTTTCTGCTTTCAATGGTAGCTGCATGCATATGCATGCAAACCACAGTGGAATGCTTTGGATCACTTCAATACAGGTTTCAAAACTAGTTGTTAAAAACAAAGCAAGATTTCTGCTGCCAACAATTTTGAACACAGTAAAGCAGGAACTCTTTACTTAGCAAATGATTGTCTGTCTGGTCCTTAAATATGTCCCATATAACTTTAATAGAATATTATGTGGAAATAGGATGACTTTTTAAATCATTTTATAGATTCAATGACCATACGCCTGCTAAAGAATTGTATAAGATGGCTTTAAAAAGAAACCTATGTAAGGAAGATAATCCAGTAGTAAAACCTATGGAGTTTTGCGGTAAGTTCTGCAAACTTCTAATTTAATTTCTGTAGAACCTTAATGGTTTCCTCCCTCTTAAATTCCATAGGTTGTTTCAGAAGGGCAGACGCAGTTTTAGGCAGAGATGTTTCAATTCTTAAGTGATCGTTGCCAGGAACAATATATACTTATAATGGCTAAAATATTCACCAGCCAGTAAGTAATATATAGTGCTTTACACAAGAATAACTTCAGCGTGGAGTTACTCTTGACTTACATCAGTGCAAGTGGAAGCAGAATCAGGCCCAGGATCTGCTGAGTGCTGTGCTACAGAGTGAATTCCAAAGTCTAAAGTAATTGTGTTGCCAGTCCTATTTTAAACAATGGGAAATCCTGTTCACTACTGTGTGACTCCCAGAGTAATCAATTATACATAGCCCTGATCCATTACATTTAAGTGATTTGCTGAATTGAGGCTCTCATCATCTTATCTAAGCCATGTTCTTGGCAACCCTGAAAGGCAAAAAACCCAATTTTACTGTTTCAAATGCAACTGACTAAGGGCATGCCCACACTGCACAGTTAACCTGGGCACTTACCCAGGTTTTAGTCCTAAACTCTTCTACCGTCTACACAGAAAAATCACTCACCTGGTATGGATGTGCTTTAACTGATACAGCTCGAGGACTCCATTACTATTTGGGGTCCACTTTACTTTGAGCTGTAACGCACTCCTTTTTTTAACGGGGAGGTGGAGTAAAGCACTTCTATGCTGTTGGCCCTCCAATGCCCTTCCCACGTTTCCCCAGAAGAAAAGGACAAATTCTCTCCCAAGTGACACAAATGATCATGAAAGAACAGAGAACCAGGAAATATGCCCCAGACACACACCGGCAAGTGTAGAAACCTTGAGGGCTCTGGAATGGGTTTGGCTTTGTTGTGTGGCTGCTCACACCCAGGCAAGGGTAGGTACTCAGAGCCAGGGAAGCCGATTAACTGAAACCATACGCAGCCTATGGGGATAGGGACCATCTTTCTGTTTTGTGCTGGTAAATAGGGCTCTGGTCCAAGAATAGGGCTCCTAGATGCTACGGTAATATAAACAATAAATAACAATATGACGTTGCTTGGCACTGGCTAATAATCTTATGATATGAGATTTCTTCCCAAGGCTAACAGCCTTCACATAGACTAATCTGTCACATACCCAAAAAGTGCTGGTGCTTGCCCTCTCTCGAGGCTAGCCTGTTTTCCAAGGCAAATTTCAGATCGTCACAGGATTTAACTTGATTATTTATCAATTTTAAACTGCAGTGAAGAAGAAAATTAAATACAGAGTTCCCTAGCAAGATAATAAAACGTACGCAGATGAAGCGTAGTGCAGTCATCTGGATAACAAGAGCAGTTAATTCAATGAATGTAAAAAGCACTACAGCCTACAGAGCTGCATTTGTCTTTACTCTGCAGTTCCAGGGTATTAAAAGAGAGATGGGCGTGGAGGTTAGCATCTAAAACAAATCAGGATTTTGTTACCATGAAACCAACATGTTGTTCTGCTAGGAACCAACCATCCGAGGCATTCCATAAAGGTAGGATCGAATCTATTTAGCCTGATGGGGTCACAAGATTTGATCTGGACTGAAAAACTCCTACAGATCATATAGTGCACTAAGATATTAAGGGTATTTGCTCAACCCTTGGCTGATGAACAATAATTGCAGATGAGCTGGAAGATTCAGACAACATCCCATAATAGTTCATTCTAGGAACACAATAGTAAAAGTGCTACGCACTACTAGAGCTGTTTATCAGCCATGTAAAATGCCAATTGTGCTGTTTTATACTGAATGTGAGTGTTTTCTCATTTAAGAGATGTTTATAAACATGCTCTGCAAAACAGCACCCTCCATGCAGCATGATGTTGCACACATCACAGAGGACACCATTTTGTAAAGCAAATTGGCGGCCTACCTGCGGTGTGAACTTGCACATACAGTGCGTGTTAGGTCACACTGCATGGAGAACACCATTTTTAAACAACCTACATGCTGTTGGGGTAGTGGGAAACAACACATATGGAAATGGGCTCATGCAGGGAAATGTTTAGGAATCACTGCTTTAGGGCCTGCAACATCAGATACAGGATATCGTACTACACAAGTCTGTCATCTATCTCTAGCGTTTGCAACATGTGCAACATACTCTGTAGCATCAGCACTTGCGAAGCAGCCCTGCATATTAATAAACTGGTATGCGCCCACACTGCAACATAGCCTCAAACTCTGGACTTCTGGGGAATAAGCAAGAATGGGTCAGCCTCAGGACATTTGGTTCATTTCAGATAAGCACCCCAATGCCACCCAACGTGTATCAGAACTTCTTGGGCTGAAAATCTAATATTAAAATCTGCATCATACTATTCTGGCACTTTTGTTTCTACTGGGACAAGGAAGAGCATAGCCGCATGAAAATGAAGGTCTAGGGAGAAGGAAAGTTTCTAAATGTTGGAATCCCAAGGGTCAGTAAAAATTCACTTTCAGTGAGAAGTAAGTGTTTATGTCAGTGATTAATCTAAATCACGTCATCAATCTTGAGCACTAAGTCACAACTCCTTTGAAGTCAATGGGAGATTTGTCTAAGTAGGGACTGTAGGATCAACCTTTAAGTCAAAGACCCAACGAGAAGTTCGGTGCAAGCTCGACAGCTTGTCTTTCACCTACTGAAGTTGGTCCAATGAAAGAAGTTACCTCATCCATCATGTCCCCTTGAATTCCAGCAGCAGTTACTTGGATAGTGCCCCCTATCTTCTTTGGTATTAAACTTCCTATCAGTTCCTAGAGTATACTGTAGTTTCTATTCCCTTTTTATTTTTGACACTAATAAAATGGAAAAGCTATTTATAAAATGTCAAGCTTTTTTGGACTTTCTTTTATACAGAGGGGGGAAAGCATCATACAGGAATGAGGCTGTGCTGTAGAAACCATATGGCAGATTTTAGCTCTTTCACTCTAAAGGGCTAAATATGACATTTACAGAGCAAGCAACAGCATCAGGTGCAAAGGAAAGCACATTTATTTCAAGCAGTTGGAAAGGCCCATTTATTGCCTTGATGGGAAAAGTATATTGTCTAATACATTTAGCAGGAGTAGAGCTAATCTCATCTGATATTATTGTATTTCCATTGGGTTACCCCAGCCCTAGAGAAGGGCACTGGGTCTAAGTCAACCATGCAGCAATAATTAAGCAACCTCAGATGGATGGAATCTATGTAGTAGTGCAGAACCAAATTCCCAATTCTGAGTGATAATCTAAGGGAAAAGAAATTTGTCTGCACTGCTGGAAATGAGTTAATTACAACGTTCCATTGCAGTGACTTCCCACGCTACGAACTATATCAGCGGTATCTGACAAATGGGTGGGAGGGAGGGAGGTGTTTTGAAAGTTCTGATACATTAATCTCTATATGTTATCCTGAATCACTAAGGCAACAGAGCTCTTTTCCAACCAGTCCCTAGGTATTTTTAAAGGTATTATCTTCTTTGAATCAATCAGTCTTTTGAATTACTGACAACTGTAGGTATCAAAGTAAGTCTAGCGTTCGTTGGACTGATGATAATACACAGAGACTTCACATGACTCAGAACATTTGGTAACCTGTCTCTCTGATTACTTCTGAATTCATTTTACTAAAGTAAATTCTCTCAGCTGTCACAGCACATGGCAGGATATACCTGATATTCAATCCAGGGCTTCCTTGTTCCCATCTTCTGTTAGATTTTGCCCTTGTTTCAATTCTCCATTCATCCAGATACTGCAAATCTTTACTCGCACAATGGGAATGCTCATGCAGGGACTATTTGCTTGGGTTCGTAAAAAATCAGACCCACATTTTGCATACTCCAGGATCTATGAATGTGCAAAGGGTGGGTTTATTCACATATGGAGACAAGACTGAAAGATAAAGACATGAGCAAACTGCTTTGACTGATCTAAGTCATCCTCTTCAACAGCTTTAATTCATTTTGGGTCAAGATCATAATTAACTGACCCCAGCTGGTGAATAACCAACCACAAACATCAGGAAATTCACATACACTAATAATCTCAGGGCTATTGGATAGTTTGCATTGTAATGGTCAAAAGAGGTTCAATCACTGACTCATTTGCTATCCTTCCACAGCAAAACTTTATGGCTTCTATAATAAATATTCATTGAGATGAGCGGGGCTTTTGGGGGGATGGTACTCAGGTGTACTGAGTACCAACATCTTTTTTTCATAGTGATGTGGCCCCAGCTCCTGCCACCGCCACCACCACCCCCGGTCCCTGGCCAAGTCCCAGCACTTTTTTTTTGTAGGAAAAAAAAGCACTGGAGGTGAGTATTTAATTTGAATCATCTTGCAAAATTTAGAAAAATGGTCTGATATTAAATTACACAGTCACAGCTATGAGTTATACTGCTCGCTAACAGATGCAGAGCACGGCTCTCACATGGAAGTCTATCAAGTAGATATCCACCAGACAAAGCTGCTAAGAAATCAGAAGAAGAAAGAGCAGCTGTTGTTCTGAGGAGGAAGGGAGGAGAAATAACTCAGTGTGGTTCTTCTGCCTAATCAAGATCCATTTGGAAGTCTGCTTTTATGTCTCTAGTACAAGCACAATCACAGTTTGGTTCTTGATTTATCAGTTTAACAAACACTTATTACAGAGACAAGTGTCTTTATTCAGAGCTGAGAGAGTTTGGTTAATATGTATAAAAATCATCAATTATACATTTCTTCCCACTGTACCTCCATCATGTTCATGAACCAACAGCTCAAACTGAAGCTCTGTATGCATTATTACATGAGCACAGAGAACCATTCAAACATTGCCGAGGAAGGCACTGTTGACCGGGTTGATTTGTAATTTAACATTACCATTCACATGCAAAGTCAAGCGTCTGACGAAGTGGGATTTTCTCCCACAAAAGTGCATGCAATAAATGAATTTGTTCGTCTTTAAAAGTGCCACAGGACTCCTTGTTAGTTTTGCTGAGCTAGACTAACACGGCTACCCCTTTGGAACTTGTCAATAATACTCCTTAGGAACTAATTCTCATCGCTCCTGTGCCTTTGATGGATATGTTTAGTGAGAGACTGCAATGCGGGCTGAGGTCCATTAACCAGCAGCATCCATTATCAACTCAGTGGGTACCAGAGCCGGATTCCAGGCAATGATTATGGGCAGTTGCATGGACTACAAAAGTACCCACTAGCATAAGTGATAAACAACCTGACTGGTTAAATTATTTCAGAGCTGTTTTGATACATTTTCAAAAATGACAGGATGTCAAATGTGATTAAGAAAACCCAACAGCTAATTCAAATGCTGGTTTCTCTGAACTGAACTAAAGGAACTAAAGCAATACAAAACAATTTCCTAGAAACCTGATTTGTAATGACAAATCTACATTCCTTGAGAAGATTTCACTTTTCTCAGAGCACTGTAGGATTGCAGTCAAAATCCACCCATTTTAGAAACTGAGCTTCCTGGTTTTTTTCCTTAAAAAAAGGTTCAATACAAATTTTTCATAAGGGAATTTATTGTGGTTGGATGCGCTCTTATCTGCTGTCTGCCTGAGTCTTAGATACACCTCAGAGGGGTTTGTGGACAGTGCATGCCAGCATGTCTGACTCACATTATCCCTGCCAAGAACACCACTAGGAAAAAAGGAACAAAGCACCTTTTCCAATATAGAACCTTCCACCATTTGTTCCCTCATGATTTATGTGTTGGATATCTATTTACATTGCAATCTCGTAGTCCCAGCGGCCGTGGGCCGAATCCTACAAACCTCTACTCACAATGCCACTTAAAGTATTTGTTTAGAAGTCATACGGTATGCACTACAATAGTTTAGGCCAGTGGTTTTCAAACTTTTTTTCTCAGGACCCAGTTGAAAAAAAATAATGTATGCCCACGACCCAACAATTACATCTTTGAACAATGCTCTCCAGTCTTTCGGTGGCAGCAGCAGGGTGCGCTATGATGCAGAGCCTGAGGCTCTGCGACCCAGTACTGAGTCCCGACCCATGGTTTGAAAACCACTGGGTTAGGCCACACTGCAATTATTAGCACTTATTTAATTATTGCAATCCTATTGCAATATTTCACGTCAGACTACATTAGCCTGGGGCCTAATGCAATATTTAAAGCCAGCGGTTACACTCATGTGAGTTATCTTTCCTTGATGGTGTTTGCAGACTTGGACGCCATGGTTTTCTTTGTGTTATATACACTACCAGGCAGACCGTGGCCTCTTAACAATAAATGCTAATATTAAGCATAAGGGAGCAGGAAAATAAGATCAACTTATATCCTTATACATACAAATCACAGTCAAGTGTATCTTCAAATACCAGTTAAAGACTAGTTGGTTATTAATTAATGTATCAAAGCTCATGCTGTAAGCAAACACCCCTACCTTTAGATTCATATCCTTATTCTTCATCATAATAGACATTTCTAAAAAGCATCTTCAAACAAGAACCATGTGAAACTTGCCAATTTCACTTCCCAACCATCTGTAAAAATATTTTCTTCGATTTCAATCAATCCATTTGGATTTGCATTCCCTACATTATGGGTTCAAAAAATCTCAAAACCTCAGTCCAAAATGGACAGATATCTCTCGTTTTAGAACTAAACAAATATGAACCTGCAAACCTCATCTGATTTCACCCCAAACCACAAATTAGTCCAAGCTTTCTCAAGTTTGGGCCTAGATTCACCCAAGTGATTTATGAACTCAAGTAAACCTGGTCTCGGTCATGAATTTGTAATAAAACCTAAAAATGGGATGTTTTTCTTGGTGGTTCTTTGGTTTCCCTGAAAATACATCACAGAACTTTGCTGACAGCACTACAGGAGAGCTTTAAAACATTTTTGCTAAAGAGCAGCTATGATATGCATGAGCGTCACTATTGGCATGTAAATGGTCATTCTCTAAGGAACATAACTAATTTAAAAGCAATGGCTCTCAAATTTCTTTTTGCTGGGACCTCCTTTGAAAATAGTTCAGGCTGTGATGACCCCCACTCCACCTCCAAAAAGTGATGTCCCCAAGCCATTACATATCAGCCTTGCTGCTGGTGGTGGTGGCTCAGTCTTCTGAACTAGGTGGGTAGTCAGAAGCTGTTGCTTCCATGGTCCCCCTACAATAGTCATGTAACCCTCTTTGGCCTCAGGATCCTTAGTTTGAAAAACACTGTTTTAAACCAATTAGATTGAAGGATGCCTTCCAAAGTTTATTTCAAAGAAAGCTGGCATGGAGGGAGATGGTGATTTGCACAGCTGTCGTTAGTCAATAGAGTCCTGTTTACATTAATTTTACCATCTACATTGGAAGTGGAAGGAAGATACAGGAGGGATATCTTCCTAGACCTAATTTGAATTAAAGTCAACAAGTTTAACACTCATCTACTGTGAGGAATGCGGACTTTTTCGTCAAAGCAGGTACAATTTTGGCAGTCCACTAACAGCCAGATGAAGGAGCAAAGAGTTTAGTTTCAGATGTAAAAGACTCATCATACATTTATAAAATGTGAGTGATAACAGCAATAAACAATTGCATATCAAACATGCATCAAAATGGAAATTCTGGGTCTGTGGCTTAATGCACTGCACTATACAACCACTCTCTCAGTGCTCTTATTCTAGGGGTTCCCATTCGACATGCAGATTCTCACTCACAAATAAACTTCATCTGAACTTGTTTCCTTTGTTGAATTCATTTTGGAACCATTAGCAAAAGCACAAAGAAGATTATTTTTTTTTCTGTCTCTCTTTTTGTTGTTTATTTCTCCTAGGAAAAGTCAGTTCAGATCCAGTGTCCAATGTGCAGTGAATTTCTGTTTTTAACCAATTTTCCGGTTGGGGTGATCGATTCCATGTTTGCTTTTTATTACATGAGTCAATAGAGGAGGGGTGGAGGGAAGGAGCACCACTAAGGAAACTTGCAAAATGCATCTGTTTTCAAAAGATTGACTAGGAGTCAAATATTTGACAGTTTTGTTTGTAATTTGTAATTGACCTCTATCTTGGGGAATTCCCCACTTCTATTCCCCAACCAGATGCAACTGTGAAAACTGGCCAGTGAAAAACATTCACTGGCTATTTTCAGTGGAACCAAGTGGTGGTGGCCAATTAAAGAACAGTGATAAGTGATAAGAAAAGAGTTAAGGGCTGCAGGAACCAATAAGAGTGTTTGTTTTCTCCAAGGACTACCATTATCTAAGAGTCACTGATTAGCTGGCATGTTCAATGAACACCAGCTGTTCTCTGTGGGATTTTTTTCCAAGGCAACTGACAATGCAATAAATGAATTTTATATTTCTAACCTTTTGCACTGAAGCAAAGGGTGGGTTATCTAATTAATCTAGTGTTTGCTCCCCCAATAAGATGAAGACCATTTCACTCAGGAATATGGATCCAGAGGCGCTTTGAAGAAAATTGGTTAGAAGAAGATTTTTAAAAAGAAAACGAAAGTTATGAGCAGAATAGAAAGGTCATGCTGAAAAAAATGTAAAGTAGGCAGCAGCTGAAACATGTAAATGAAGGGCATTACTATGGCCAAGGCCTGCCGTATGGCTTAGGTATTAAATATTCCAATTATGACTGGAGTAGGTTTGTATTATTGTTATAATTAGCTTTGAGTCAGCTTCCAAATGAATCGTTGGGGAAAAGATAAATCATATTTTAAAATAGTTTTGAAATTATCCATAATGATACAGGTATTCTGTTCTTTGTTATGTTTTCTCACTCCTCTTTCTGTGCCAGCATATCACTTCCTTTTCTTCTTTTATTTGTGGAGCTTTGCCAAGCAGCATTTACATGTCTCCAAAACAATGACAGCAAGATGTCTTTTGTCTTGTGTAAAGAGATTTGAATAAGGTAGGCATTGTGGGCTGGTTTTATTCCCTTTGCTATGCATACAGCTCATATTTTGGATCCTGCATTCGAAAAGTAGTAAACTGCCGCATTCGGGATTCCTGATTTCCAGGACCATATTTTTAGTCTTAAAACTGAATTCTTATGTAGCGCCTTTCAGCTAAAGATGTCAAAGTGTCTGGCAATCAACAGATAATGAAGTCTCACAATATCCTGAAGCATTGTATCCGTTTCACAGTTAGGAAAATGCAGAAGTTCAAGGTAATGTACCCAATGTCACAAAATGAATCAGCAACAGAGCCAGAAAAAGAATACATGGACCTTGCAAGAATTCCACTTAATCTGCTATTGGCTTTATGAATAAGGATCAGATCCAGCTTATAATGAAGTCAAAAGAATTGATTCCATTTGCTTCTACAGGATTTTGATTATGGTCTGTTTATGTTAAAAAGTGCAATTATGGTCAGAAAAATTATGCATCTTCATACCTAGCAATAAACTGTAAATATGGTCTGCTTCCTTTTTTTGTCTAATTCATAAACACTTTTAATAAGAGAGATGGCACATCAGATAAAATCACATTGTATCTTGTTATTTAATGCTGTCCCAAAGTTCAGCTTTATCTACACTATTTAAATTGGGTGGTCAGGAGTCATGCATGAGCTCTTATAGCAGGTTTAAAAGAAATGAGGAGGAGATTATAACTAAGCACTTACCCCATCCAATCCCATAGTAGTATAAATGCTTGCTCTCTTCTGACCCAAATACTTTGATCACCATGCTGTAGAGATGAAATCCTTCCACCAGCATCCAAGCAAAAGCACTCAGGAAGAAGAAATGAAGGAGAATGGCCAAGATTTTGCAAGGCACCTACAATATGAAGCAAATAAATGAATGAATAAATAAATAAAAATTCTTGGTGAATTTTTTCCATAATCAATTTTGCTTTTTCATTATTTCACACTAAACAAACTTAAATCGACTTAATTTACAAGTGTAGACGCACAGATATAACATCAAATTCTTAACTTCTAATCGAAATAGAATTCCTAGACATAAACTATATAATAATTCCCAGCAAATTACTACCTTTCTATTTATACCAAACATGACATAGTTCCTATGGATTATAGAGCATTTATGAGATATCCATAGAAAATAATATCATAAATCCTTCCCTAAATCCAGACAGTGTCACACTGTGCCCACATGCCCTGCCCTTTGGGGGGCATGCCAGGCTCCCCCTGTGCCCCCCCACCAGGGAGGGCATTGGTGTAGTCCTGGGATAGCCCTAAGTCCACATAGGGCTACCCCAGGGCTACACTGGCTTAATTCGACTTTAGAAAGTCGAAATAAGCCTTAGGTCAAATAGAAAGGTGGTTTAATAAAGTCGACTTAATTTTCATTAAGTCGACTTTATTTTCCTTAAGTCGACTTAAGCAAGCTGCTTAAGTCGACTTAAGCAAAGTGTAGTTTAGATGTAGGGCACATTAAGTCGACTTAAGCCAAGCTTAAGTCGACTTAATTTACAAGTGTAGACGCACCCACCGTGCCCACATGCCCTGCCCTCTGGGGGGCATGCCAGGCTCCCCCTGTGCTCCCCCCAGCAGGGAGGGCATTGGTGTAGTCCTGGGGTAGCCCTAAGTCGACTTAGGGCTACCCCAGGGCTACACTGACTTAATTCGACTTTAGAAAGTCGAATTAAGCCTTAGGTCGAGTAAAAAGCAGGTTTAATAAAGTCGACTTAATTTTCATTAGGTCGACTTTATTTTCCTTAAGTCGACTTAAGCAAGCTGCTTAAGTCGACTTAAGCAAAGTGTAATGAAGACGCGGGGCCAATTAAGTCGACTTAAACCAAGCTTAAGTCGACTTAATTTGCAAGTGTAGACGCAGCCTAAGTTATTTTAAATGTTGAAATGTAACAAGATTGGCTTATAATGAACCATAATTGGGGCATGAGTCATAATTGCCTTATGATAGTCCACTCACTAATATTACACAATTGCCCTTCCCCTAGTAGCAATTTCCCATCCTTGACAAAGAAAGAAATGTCAGCACCAGGAATAAATAGCTGAAATAGAACCACCCTTCTTAGGTCCAATTGAGCTGAATTAGACACTGTTCATGACTGTCATATAGAATACAGGAAATTCAAGTATGGGCTTTAATTGGCAGCTCTTCTGTACAGGCTGACACTGTAACCGTTCTCGCTGATTATCCCTCAAAGAGACACATTTTCAGCCAAACTGCCTGTCTTTTGAAAACTGCAAAACCTAATCCTATGCTCTTCCCCACTCCTGATGTATGCACATTGTTCTTCCATCGCTAATTGCTTTGCATGGATGTCCCTCATACATGACAACAAGGAGTCCTGTGGCACTTTTAAAAACTAACAAATTTATTTATCGCATCAGCTTTCATGGGAGAAAATCCCACTTTGTCAGACGCTTGAAGATGGAGAACTTACATGGGTACTCTTGTTCCGTAGCCATCTGACAGATGTGGCTGCTGGTGATTTACTGCAGAAGACCCTTGTTCAGTCTGCATTAGGCTAAGGTATATTTTAAGACCTCCTTGGAATGAATCCCTGATACATTTCAATACTGCATCTTTTCATATTTTGATACCAGCATCTTGATGATGTCTGAATTGCTCTACTGTGACAGCATTACTCAAAAAGCTCTTAGGCTATGTCTACACTTGCACTTTTAAGTTGACTTTAACTAAGTCGACTTAGTGGGTCTACACTTACAATTTAAAGTCGACTTAAAGGGGAACTTACAAAGTCGACCTAGAGTGTCCACACTGGATGCTCTAGGTCAACTTTGTGGGGCTAGGGGGACCATTAAAGACATAAGGAATACAACCATTGTGTCCTAATGGCTCATCAGATAACTCCCTGGGACCATTGTCCTGGCACATTCCTAAACATTAAGGACACAATGGTTTTAACATAAGTTAAAGTAGGGATATAACATCAAATTCCAAACTTCTAATCCAAATAGAATTCCTAGACATAAACTATATAATCATTCCCAGCAAATTACTACCTTTCTATTGATACCAAACATGACATAGTTCCTATGGATTATAGCATTTATGAGATATCCATTGAAAATAATATCATAAATGCTTCCCTAAATCCAGACAGCGTCACACCGTGCTCACATGCCCTGCCCTTTGGGGGGCATGCCAGGCTCCCCCTGTGCCTCCCCCGGCAGGGAGGGCATTGGTGTAGTCCTGGGCTAGCCCTAAGTCAATTTAGGGCTACCCCAGGGCTACACTGGCTTAATTCGACTTTAAAAAGTCGAATTAAGCCTTAGGTCGAGTAGAAAGGTGGTTGAATAAAGTCGACTTAATTTTCATTAAGTCGACTTTATTTTGCTTAAGTCAACTTAAGCAAAGTGTAGTGTAGACGCAGGGCCAATTAAGTCGACTTAAGCCAAGCTTAAGTCGACTTAGTTTACCAGTGTAGACACAGCCTTAGACACCTATGGAATGTCACACAGGTCTTTGCTTGTTTACAACCCATTTAGCTGAAAATACAAAAGAGCAGTTATTTTTTTTCTTTCCTACTGTCCTTCCTTCACCGAGGAAAAGCCCACGGTAATCGTTTAACAGCCTGGATGCCTATGTGCCGAAATAACGTTGCCAATGGGAACCAGTCTGCTGCCTCCAAGACTTTCAAACATAAATGAGCAGTTCCCTTTGTTGTATTAGCTTAGATGCCATGTCATGGCATTTCATGCTTTTTGTGGATGTTTAGAGATCTGAGAATGTAATGAAAGTTGAACTCTCCTGGCCCCATTGGAGCTGCATTCTAGTGGTTCTAAATTGGAGCAGGGACATAGTTCCTGTTTTTCTGACCTATTCGTAACCAGGAAACTCCACTCACGGCTACAAAATGACTCTGAATTGAATTACTCTCAGTGTCTGACCCACTTATCTTACCAAACACCCAAATCAGCATGCAACCAACCAAACAATAACACAAATACATAAAGGGATTTTGAAATATTTTAGTGACATTGGACCACAACTGAATCTCTTAATTGATTAAATCTAAAAATAAATATCCTGGCTAAGTTCTTCTTCATAATATCAACGGCCAAACAATAACATGGAACCCATTTAAATTCCATCTGATTTACACAAGAAAGCTAGCCCTCTCCCCCAAATAATGAAACCAAAAAACAACCCTTGGTAGAGGTTAGATCTGTTAAATGAGAGGGATCCTTTTGCTGCACAGCCAACCAGCTGTGTCAGAAACAGCAAGTGGCCGAGTGAAAACAGTGTGGAAGAAAAGGAAATTATGATTGATGCAATCCGTGGATACAGTACAAATATGGGCTCATTTAGGCAAATTATCTAAATTCACGTTATGATGTTGCCTCCACCAGGAATGGCAACTTTGTTACAATAGCAAAAAATAAAAATGTGGAAATGTACTGTTTCTATGTACTGCTGCACTCATCATTCGATCTTGAGTTTAGGTAGAAGTCTGTGGGACTATAGCATAGGCAAAGTTTGTTGTTTTTTCCTTGTCTCGTGAAGTCGCTTTATCCTTTCATTCCTGTACCTATGGGTTCAATACCGCTCAGAGGAGCACAGAGTGAAAAAACAGCTCAATATGCCAATTGCAGGACTTCAAACAATTGTTGATAGACACTGGGTTTTGCCAGAAAAGCATAAGGGGTGCATCTACACTTGTAAATTAAGTCGACTTAAGCTTGCTTAAATTGACTTAATTTACTCTGCGTCTATACTACACTTTCCTTAAGTCGACTTAAGCAAGCTTCTTATGTTGGAACATAAAAATGGCCATATTAGGTCAAATTAATGCTCCACTTATC
Organism: Pelusios castaneus; assembly: GCA_007922175.1. Taxonomy (NCBI): domain Eukaryota; kingdom Metazoa; phylum Chordata; order Testudines; family Pelomedusidae; genus Pelusios; species Pelusios castaneus. The sequence goes on from ML685868.1 coordinate 5,966,575, forward strand.
CCAGTACCCTGTCTTCTGGTAGTGGCCAATGCCAGATGTTTAAGAGGAAATGAACAGAACAGGGCAATTTTGAGTGATCCCCTGATATCCAGGTCCAGTTACTGACGTTTGAGGATGAGGGACACCTGAAGCCTAGTGAGGTGTAAAGAGCTTATAGAAATATTTTTCCTTGACTAGATGGACCTACCTCTAACAGAAAGAGAAGACGAAGCAAATCACAGCATCTAGAGTAAATTCTCTTTTTGTGCAGTATCATCCAGCCCATGCAATTAACATAGCAATTAAAGGTAATCAGTTTGAAAATTAGTAGCAGCATGATATGCAGTAAGTCAAAGCTTTCAAGGACACAGGAATAATAGAAAGGATAAACTGTAAAACCAAAAATCCTAACGTTCTCCATTTGAATACACCAACAAAGGAAAATATATATCTACAATAATAATCATAATAATCATAATTAATAATGTAGTTTATGTTCCTGAGAAGCTTTTCATCTATAGCTCTTAAAGACCTTCATATTGCTACATACATATAAATATCCCTATTTTACAGGTGGGGAAACTGCAACAGACAGAGTTTACATACACTGTTTCAGGGTTCACAGAAAGTAAATGGCAAACTCAGAAAAAATCCAGGCCTTAATCTGTATGATATATTTGGCATGCTGTTTACTGTACCTTTAAATGGAGAAAAGTTCCCTAACAGGTATGGAGGCAGTGATCATGTTGTGCTTAGATGTAGCCATCTATAGAAGACTCAAGCACACTGCACTCTCTTAGGGAGACTTTTTTCTTGCTTTGCTGTTCATTGAATATAAAATAAATATCATCTGGATAAAAGAATGAAAATAGCTGATCTTTGTGTATGTCCATCACTGTAGCTCACCCATTAGACCATGCTCCACCTGTATATCCAGTTCCAAAGGGGTAGCGATGTTAGTCTATTGCAGAAAAACAGAGTCCTGTGGCACTTTTAAAGACTAACAGATTTATTTATCGCATGAGCTTTTGTGGGAGAAAATCCCACTTCATCTTCAAAGCTCATGCGTGTTGAGAATACCTGGACTTAAAAAAAAAAATAGAAAAGGAAAGTAAACTCGAGTATCAGTTTGACAGTCTTGATTCTCCTTTGCCCTACATGGAGTGCAATTGTTTACATCAGTGCAAAGTGGATACAAAATGCTTCCCTTCTGATCTGGAAGCACTTCAGGCTCCTTAAATGATGACACAACGTGCAGGTCATAGAAGAGTCAAAGCCATAGGATGCACATTTCCTCCCATGCCGACAGAACTCACATTTAGGAATTAGGCATGAGCAAAATTGCATTAATTTATTATATTAAAGAAGTTTAGTTAAGCCAGTGTCATTCAAATTCTGGATTAAAGCAGGCTTAGTTTGGCTTAACTGAAGTAAATTTGAAGAAGGTTTAAGCTTAGATGAGATACATAACTCTTAAAATGAAACTGGTGTCTACATAGGAGTTTGTACCAATTTAAAGAAACAGCTTAATTAAACCATTTGAATACGTATGCAGACTAGGCCACAATAACGTAAGTGGATGTGGGTGGATTAAGACCTTGGGCTATGTCTACACTTGTGAATTTAAATCGACTTTAACTAAGTCAACTTAGTGTGTCCACACTTAAAAATAAAGTCGACTTAAATAGGAACTTAGAAAGTCGACCTAGAGTGTCCACACTGGATGCTCTAGATTGACTTTGTGGGGCTAGGGGGACCTAGGGCAGGTCCACGGGGACAGGGGGGCACCCCTTGCCCAATGCCAGGGGGCTCAGCCTTTGCCCCATTGTACCTAGGTACAATGGGGCAAAGGTGGTCAGGGACCCCGGCAGGGCATAGGGGCAGGGTAGGAAGGGCTCTGCCCTGCCAGGTGGGGGGGGCATGCCAGGCTACCCCTGTGCTCCCCCCCCCCCCGGCAGGGAGGGCATTGGTGTAGCTCTGGGGTAGCCCTAAGTCGACTTAGGGCTACCCCATGGCTACACCGGCTTAAGTCTAGTGGAAAGGAGGTTTTATAAAGTCAACTTAATTTTAATTGTCGACTTTATTTTCCTTAAGTCAATTTAAGCAAGCTGCTTAGGTCGACTTAAGAAAACTGTAGTGTAGATGCAGGGTAAATTAAGTCAACTTAAGCAAGCTTAAGTCGACTTAATTTACCAGTGTAGACGCAGCCTTGGTGACATGGACTTTGCCAACACCCATCCAAAAAGGAGGAACCTTCACCGGAAAGGCAACTGTGAATTGTCAACATTTTAAAAGACTAGATGGAAAAAGCAGGCATGACAAGGATATTCATGGAAATTGCAAGAGAGAAACCATGAAAATGAAATAGTCTTTTTTGTCATGAATTATTCCCTGTATTTTATTTCCTTCAAGACTCCGTGGAGTTTTAGCAAACTCACTGATTTATTGAGGATTATTTCAGTGTGTGGCTTCCCTTGTTTTCTATTTCAGATTGTATCATAGTTGCTGTTTTCTGTTGTATGCGTTTTATTTTCCATCTAAACCATTTGCCGTCATTTTCTCCCCGGAACCTTATCTTACTCACTCAGGACCTGCTTAGGCTTCAGCTGATAGAGAAGTTTGGGATTGAATTGTTCTCTTTCCTTCCGTGTTTTTATGTCAACCTTAACCCCTGAGCTGTGCACATCAGGAGCTGACACATAAATGAAGCAGACAAATGGCAAGACCCCACAAATAGCACCTCTGCTTAAAATCACAGGGTTGCCAAGACATGGGAAACAGAGGGCCACGTTGGCACATGTGATGGAAGGAGAATGTCAGCATGGACCACTAGTGAGAAAAGTGTAGGCTAAGGATTCTAGATGGTGCGATAGTAGAAATCAGAATTCCCTATATTCTATTCCGGGATCTACTCCTGACCCAGTGGGTCACCTTCTACAAGTATCTTAGCCTCTCTGTGTTTCAGTTCACTCTTCTGTAAAGAACAACGAAGGATAGCCATATTTACAAAGTGCTTTTAGATTCTCAGTTGAAAACTACTATGTAAATGCCAGATATTATTAGCAGCTTACCAGGAGCCCAAGAGATGCCCGCTGATTTGAATATAAATTTACCTAAATTTTGTGTTGCCAGAATTAAAAACACACAACTCGTATTCTTTGAGCTGAGAACAGAAAGAATGACAGATGAGTAAGAACCTGCTTGTTGGTTCTCAGAAGCAATATGGTACAGCAGGTGATCTCCAAAGCAGCCAAGTTTTGTTCTATTAAAAAAAGCCAAGTGCTGTAGAACATTAACTAAAAATATGATTTGGTTTCCTCCTGACACAGTAGGGAATTTACATTTAGGGCCCTGTGTTAATTTTAAATCGCTTTTAAAAACACACGCACAGAGAGACAGCAATGGCTATAAATTACATGTTCTTCCACTGGTGGGAAGCCAAAACTATTTGCTCATGACACATGTTATGGATAATCTGACGCATCCCTAATATCCCGGGCTTACAACTGTACTGGTCCTGAGCTGGCTGTGGCAGGATCGTGCCTACAAACTGAAGACCAGTATGCCTCAGGGTTCAGTATGGCCCATAGTTTCAAACGGAAAGTTAGTACATTGCTTTCAAGGGAGCAGGGGTCCCCTCCTGCAAATAGGCACTGACCCACAATAGGTCAATTCGGTCCTTCATCTAGGAGTTCTCTCCCAGAGCAGCATGCACAAAAGTAACGCTCTCCACCTTCTCACCTACTTCCACTCCAAGTGCAAAGCGCGCTTCTACAACCTTCCTTCTCGAATGGGAACACGTTATATGCACAAACTGGGAAAAGCCCTACCCACACAAACCACTATAGTATGTGCCATTGCCTCTGGGGAGGAGAGGAGAAAAAGTGTGACTCAAACATGATAGATGTCAGTTAGATCACATAATGCACTAATGGAAGCAGTGTGGACCCTGGTGATAAGGGCAGTATGAGAATCTGGGTAGAACAGAAATAGTCTTCAACATCTGGTGAGCCACATCTGTTTTTATTTTCCAAGTTCTACGCACGGACGGGCACACTGATAAAATAGTTTGGCGATACAAAACCCTTTAACTTGCTTTGTCATGTGCTATGGGTTGGGATTTTTTATTAGAAATGTATTTAAAATAAAAGAAAGGTTGTAATAACACTGACTCTTGATCTTGACCTGTTGTCTATTTGCTTCCATGTATGTGAGTTTCAAAATAAAAAAGTGAAAAGTGTTTTTCAATACTTACTGTTCCAGGGCTGAATTGAAAGCTGATGAGAAGCAGGATCTGAGCCACCAGGATGGCAAAGGACAGGTTGGCATGGATGTGGTAGCGCTGATTACGCATGGTGCTGACAGAGCTGGTTGAAGGAGGAAAGGCTCATGAGTAGAGCAACATTCCAAGGAGTGGTAAAACATTCATGATTTATTTGCCAGGGGTTATTTTGTATTATGTGGTTTTAGTTTTCTTCCTTCAGAATTAAGCTATGTTCTAGCAAGTTCCCCAGTATACCTACACAACACTGAACAAACCCAAAGGATTGATGTGCACATTGAATACTACTAACAAGAAGCAGTTACGCAGACTGCTTTAACACAAGTGAATTTCGCTTGGATCAGAGGATTTGTTTGCCGTACAAAGACACTGTTTAAAAACTAAGCCAGCAGAGGTAGAGTAAATACTTGAAAACAAATGTTGGATTATGTGATATAATTGTTTCAGTTGTGTGTGAAAAATATAAGCCACATTCATATAATATAGAGACAGGGAAGATTTATTGGGTCATTGTCCACACCCATCTGCCAATGCGGATTATGGTCTATCGAGTATTTTCCTATTTCAGTGTCCTTTCTGTAGCTCTTCATCTTTTAGGCAATAAAACTTGAGATCAGGGCTAGCTATAGACTCTTTAAAAGAGTTTCTGTGCTAATGTGGACAAGTTCCAAAGGGCTGGCTGTGTCAGTCCAGTTCAAGAAAACAAACAAGGAGTCCTGTGGCACTTTTAAAGACTAACACATTTATGTATCTCATGAGCTTTCATGGGAGAAAATCCCACTTCATCAGATGCTTGAAGATGGGGAACTTACCGTCGTCAAGCATCTGGCGAAGTGGGATTTTCTCCAATGACAGCTCACGCAATAAAGAAATTTGTTAATTTTTAAAAGTGCCACAGGACTCCTTGTTTGTTTTGTGCTAATGTGGGTGTACATGGTATCTTTCATAGCAAAATCACCTTATAGCTCTTCACAGTTAACTATATTGGATCTGATTTTCATCTCACTCATGTTTTGGGAGTAATTTCAGTGAAGCCAAAGGAGTTACACCAGAGTGAGCGGAGAATCAGGCTGAACATTTTTATATTCACATAATGATACGCTGTGTTAGTAGCTACAGGTGGGTGGCTTGTCTGTAAATATGGAAATGCAGCATTAATTGCTAGCTCATCAAATTATATTATGAATGCAGCCCTGAGAGTCTCATTCTCTAGCTCAGTTCTCACTGTGGTAAACAAACTAGCTGGCATTATACGGGTCCTTTCAGAGCACATCCTATCCTCATTTGCATGACCTTGGCTTTGGCCTCTATCCATTGTATTTTGTTCACTAAGTTAAGGGTCGAGTAACCACTCAGAAATTGCTTTGACTGGTCTCTTGCTTAATTCTTCAGGCTTAATATAAGACGACATAAATCAGCCTTAATTTTACATACAAAGTCAGTGGCAGCCATTTAACATATGAAAGAAAATGACTAACCATTTTCCTACATCTAGTTGGCAAAACTCTCCAAAAAACAGTAGGTGAAATTTACCCCATGGCATTGCGGCAAAGAACCACGCAATACTACCATTTTGCAGCAGCCCCCAAATAGGTCACTGGTGAGTTCTATTAGCGCCCGAGGGAGACGCGGATATTAGCAAATAAAGCCTGGGGAAGTGTCACCACAGAAATGAGATGGCAGAAAGCAACAATGTTGTCTCAGCAGATTAAAAGCAAAAACACTCATCAAAACATTAAAGCCTTTTCCCAGCCTGCTGTGAAATTCATCCCAATGCAGAGGAGCCCGCAGAAGTCCTGGGCAGCACTTCAAGCCCTCTTAAACCCTGAGGTAAAATCCTGGCCCCATTGCAGACAACTGCACAACTGAGCGTTTAAGTCAGCAGTTTTCAAATCACAGGTTAGAACCCAGAACTGGGTCACAGACCCCCAGGGACGGGGTAGCGGCGCCTCCTGCTGCCGCCATCAAAAGACTGGAATGCGTTGCTGACAGAGGTAATTGTTGGCTCGAGGACATAAATGATTTTTTTCAACTGGGTCCTGAGAAAAAAAGTTTGAAAACCACTGGTTGAAGTGGTGCGGGTGTGGAGGCTTTGCTGAGCATTCCTCCTCTCTCTAGGCCTTCAGTGGCTACCCTAACAACATTTTCCAAAATGCCTGCAGCACAAGAGGATGGGAGACCAGAAGAAAGTGCTTCCCGCCCGCCATCTCTCCTCAGCCTGTCATGCCCCTATATACAGTCTAGCTTCAGATGAACATAAAGGCAAATGTGAGACCCCAATCCTGCAGTCCTTGCTCAGGGTAGACTCCCACTGACCTCAGAATCAGCCCTGGTATTATCTTCAAACCCTCTTTTAAAATTCTAAAACCAGCACAAAACGGATATGTATTACTAGGATATAACTTGCTATTTAAAGATCTTCCCAGACTGGGAAATTAAAGTTATTGAGGAATAACCAACCATTACAAATATATGGGCAGTATCTAATTAAAGGGGGTGAGGGAATTAATAACCTTTGAACACCTGAAAACATGCAGTTCAATGATTTGAAATGAAATTTTTGCATTAAACTCTCAAACATTCAGGGTGATGTTTGCTCAGCAGGTATAAAGTTAAAATTACTCACGATAGTATAGCAAATGTAACCAGAGTGATAGTCAGAGAGAAGATGGACAGGGAACAGCCCATGTAACTGATGGATGTCAGCACCATCTGGTGTTGAGTAGTCAGCTGTGCACAAAGGGAAAAGAATGAAATCTATTAATTGATTACAGCTGTACCCCAATGCACATATCCCTACAGCAGCAATCTCTAGCAAGGAAAGGGTACTGAGCTATCTCAACCCAACGTCAAACACCCACAGCTCTCAGATTCCTTTTGATGCCTCTCTCGTATTTCATAAGACAGTATTTCTTCAAAAGAGGTTAGGTTCAAATCTACAGTGCTGTGATAGTGTCAACCCTGAGATTAGATAACACAACAGAGAGCAGTTTCTCGAGGCTGCACAAACAAAGGCGAGGGCTGTTGAGCTTTTTTAAAGCTTTTATGACATTTTGGAAAGGCTCTCACACTGCAATGACTTACAGCCCTGGGTAAATGCTGTCAACGCTCCGCATAGTGAGACCTGACAAATCAAGGTAGCTGTAAATCATGGTTGCTTACAGGTGGTTTCCAAACAATGCTGCATTTTTCAAATATATAGAATTCTTAGTGTCTGTTAAAGAAGCCGATTGAGTGAAGTCCTCAACAGAATCACAGGACAAGCAGAACCATGAGCAGCAGCAAATTGAGACTCTCACACTGCCTCCAACTTTAACTTGGAGGGACCTTCTGTAAGGGCAAAGAGGGAATTCAGTGTGCGTAACCACCCTGGCTTCTCCATGCCAATCAGGGTGATCACTAAGGCTATTAAGGAGGCTTAATTCGAACTAACTAAAGCCATGGCTACACTAGGTTTTAGTTAGTTGGAATTAAGGGCTTCCTTAATTCGAACTGATAAGTTCTAATAGGGTATTCGAACTAAAGGGGTTAATTTGAACTAACTAGTTCAAATTATCCAATGTGGCCATGTTAATTTGAATTAATTTCTTAGTTTGAATTAACCGGCCATTGAAATGAATGAGGATCGCTAATTCGAACTAAGCAAGTGCTTGCTTAGCTCAAACTAACGTTCCAGTGTGGCCATGCTAGTTCGAATTAAGCTAATTCGAACCAACTAAAATTAGTTCGAATTAGTTAGTTCTAACTAACTAATTCGAACTAATTTTAGTAAGTGTAGACATAGCCTAAGATGGTGCATATTGTGACATGGATATTCGCCAGTTTCTCAGGGCAGAGACTCTGTTTCTGCCATTGATCATAAGTTATTCAGGAATAATGTTTATATTTTCCACATGAAGTCCTCAGTTTTGGGGGGTGGGGAAGAAAGTGACAAGAACAGCAACGTCTAGTTAAAAGAGCCAGGCAGTTTTACTAAATAATAAAGTATAGCTGGGCAGGAAACAGTTTTTCCATCATACAATAATTTTCAAAAGTTTAAAAAAAAAATTCCCATCCTAAACCAGTTAAAAAGTCGTAAATTTGAAAATTTTCACAAGCCAGAAAGCCCTGCCTCCCCTACTCCACGCTCCTTCAAAGAAAACAAAAAACAAAAAAACAGCTTAGATCAGGTCAAACAAAATGTTTTGCTTAGATAATTCAAAATATTTCAATATGGGCCTTGCAGGTTTTTTTAAACTATTTTATATTTCTAATCAAAAAGTTATTTCAAGCAAAAATAGAACTTGCATTTGAAAATGTAAAAACTGGCAGTTTTGATAATCTTGAAAACCTTTTTTGCGTAATTATTTTGATGCAGGAAATTTGACAAAACTGATCCTTTGCAATGAAGGGTTTCAATTTTTACAAATCAGCACTTTCCAACAAAAAGCACTTTGACAAAAAATTCCTCACCAGCTTTAACAATCAGCAGTCCATTAATAATCCTTTGAAAGTGGAGAATAAAATCCTATATGCTTATGCAGAAGCAAGAGTTCATTCTAAATAGAGGCAATAATGATGTATTTTGTAGGTATGCATTTTTGTACTGTAATTATCCAACAACTGTACCAATTCATGTGCAGTAATTTTTATAGTGGTATAGATTCCTCGCTGGAGAAAAGTCTGTGAATCATTAAATGATACAAATTCCAAAGGGGTTGCTGTGTTAGTCTAGTTCAAAACAAACAAGGAGTTCTGTGGCACTTTTAAAGACTAACAAATGTATTTTTCACATGAGCTTTCATGGGAGAAAATCCTACTTTGCCAGATGCTTTGAAGGTGGGAAGCTTACAGAAAGGAAAATAAATGCAGGGAAGTGTAAATCATAGGATCAGGTCCTATGCAGCAAATCAATGTCGTTAGGATTCAAACACTGGGGAACAGCATATAGAGGAAGGTGAGGTCAAATCTCCTTGTGTAATGAGAAAAAAAATCCATAGTCCTTGTTTAACTCTAAGGAAACAGAATCAAATTTACCTATAAAGTCGAGTTCTGCAGTTTTTCTTTGAAACTTCGATTTATTGTTCATTTGTTTGAGCACAGCTATTAGCAAGTTATCAATGGAGTGAGCAGGAAGATTGATGTGTTCCCCTATTGGTTTTTTGAATGTTGGGATTTCCAATGTCAGACTTGTATCCATTTATTCTTTTGCTCAGAGACTGTCCTGTTTGTCCAATATATAAGGCAGGGGGGCATTTCTGGCACATGTTGGCATAAATCACATTGGTGGACGAGCAGGTGAATGAACCTTTGTTGGAGTAGCTGGCTTGATTAGGTCCTGTCATGGTGACATTTGTACAGATATGTAGGCAAAGTTGGCAATGTGGTTTGTTGTAGGGATATGTGCCTGCTTTAATGTTTCTGTTGTTTGGTCTGTAGTTGTTGGTATCTGTTTAAGGTTGGGGGGCTGTCTGTAATCAAGGAGAGGTCTGTCTCCCAAGGCTTGAGAGAGTGAGGGATCGTCTTGTAGAATAGGCTGTAGATCATTGATGATGTGCTGTAGAGGTCTGACTTGGGCGTTGTACGTGATGACCAGTGGCATTCTGTTGTTTTCTCTCTTGGGCTTCTCTTGCAGTAGTTGATTTCTTGGGTACCCCTCTGGCTCTGTCAATCTGTTTCTTCACTTCCGCATGTGGGTATTGCAGTTTTAAGAATGTTTGATAGAGATCCTGAAGGTGTCTATCTCTGTCTGAGGGACTGAAGCAAATGCAGTTATATCTCAGGGATTGGTTGTAGACAATGGATCATGTGGTGTCTCTTGGATGAAAGCTTGAGGGATGTAGGTAACTACAGTGATCAGTAGGTTTTCAGTATAGGGTGGTGTTTATGTATCCATTACTAATTTGCATGATAGTGTCCAGAAAGTGGATCTCATGTGTGGAGGGTTCCAGGCTAAGTTCAATTGTGGAGTGGAAATTGTTGAAATCTCTGTGGAAATCTTCCAGGGCATCCTTACCTTGGGCCCAGATGATGAAGATGTCATCAATGTAACATAAGTAGAGTAAAGATGCTTTGAGATGATACCCGAGGAAGTGTTGTTCTTAGTCGGCCATAAAAATGTTGGCATATTGTGGGACCATGCAGTTACCCATAGCAGTGCCACTGAATTGAAGGTATAAATTATCTTCAAATCTGAAATGCTTGTGGGTGAATACAAAGTCACAAAGTTCAGCCACAAGGTTTGCTGTGGCCATCTGGGATGGTTCTTCTAATGGCTTGCAATCCGTCTTTGTGTGGGATGTTGATGTAAAGAGCACATCCATAGTAGCCAGGATGGCGTTTTCTGGAAGTTCACCAACGGATTGGATTTTTCTCAGGAAGTCCATGGTGTCTTGAAGTTAGCAAGAGTTTTATGAGTAAAACAAAACTGTTGCTATGATGCTAAAGTCCCTAGGAAATGTGATTTGGCATTTTCGTATTTTCTCTTTCAAACAAAGACAAGACACATTTCCTGCCCCTGACTTAGTTAGCACCAAATATAGATCCAAAATCTGGTTGTTAGCTGTCAGACTACAGAGAGGCATGAGCATTAACACTACTGAAGTATCCCAAATGGGTGCACCTGTATATTGCCCATGAAGTGCTACATATAGCCATCCCTCTGTGATTACTGTTGCAATATGAATAACTGGTGTGGGAGGTTAGGCAGAATTTAGGAGATCTTTCTGGATCAGGGATTTGCATGCACAATATATACAGACCATAAGCCCCAGCTGCTAGGATATCCATCCATGTATCTTGTTATGGGGGATCTTCAGCTCCATAGGCTTTGGGGGGAGTCAGGATTTTACAGTGCAAGTTTCAACTGTATAAAGACAGCCTCTGGGCTTAGCAGTTCCTAATGTTTCAGAGCTCAGCCCTGAGTTCTCCCCACTTCCAGTCAGACATTAACTGCAAGAAAATTCTAAACCGGGAGGTCACATTTGCCTACCAATTATTGAAGTTTACACTACCCTGGGATTCCATTTGCATTCAGGAATGTGGAGGAAGGCTGTAACTGAAAGATAACCTCCTCTTATCATGGCTGAGAAGTGAGCATATAAGAGACAGAGGATCCATCTAGTGGAAGTAAGTAAATAGCACTGTCTTTATTAAAAGCAAAACAAAAAATAAAAAACTCTAAAGCCTTTGATTTCTTCATTACTGCCTAGTTTAAGAGCATTCAACCAAACAAACAAAATCTTTAATTTATGAGTCTCAGAAATTATCCACAGTATTGAACTAAGATGACATGTACACTCTCACACCTCTCATTCCTATTAAAGGCAAGGATTTCTCCCTGTAGCTTGAACTTGTATTCTACAGGACAAGGAATGAAAAGAAAACTACTGTCCATCACAAAGAGTTGATGTGACACATACATTAAAATCTAAAATGGTTCATTGAGGGCCCAATTCTGTGAGGTGTCAAGTACCCTCGATTCACTGAAACCATGGAGATTTGAAAGTTCATCCGCAGATCGGTCTTATAATGATCTAGGCATAGCAAAGATCTAGTACTCAATCATCCATTAATGTACTCCTTCAGCCCCATGGATGTGTTAGAAAAAATGTGTGAGCTGTTATTCAAACAAACTAAAGCATCAAACCAAAAGATAGACAAGGAGAAGGATACACGCCACCTAGTAACAACACTAATCAATGGGCCTGGCTGTTAATGCAGAAAAGCTCTTTGCCACATGAATTCCAGGGAGATGCAATGGAATAGAAGACCTGGGGTGATCGCTGGGGCTCAGGGCCTTCTTCCAGAATACTGGAATAGCCATGGAAAATGATGTGGGAGAATGGACAGCCATATTTCTAATACCAGTTCTTCACTGTCTTCTCACACACCCCATCTCAATGACTCGTTCCAACCAGACATAGATCTCATTCTGAAATACAACACGCTTTTAAAAAAAAAGGGAGCTAGAACCACAAAATACCAAGTACCAGGAGTTATAAAGAAACAGGTTACAGAGGGTAAGGGGGAAACAATGCATTGCTCCTAATGCACTGATTTCATTTTAATTTTCCCTTCATCTCATTTCTGTGGATTTTTCAGACCGTGATATCTCTTGCTTATTGCATACCATGAAATTCAAGCAGTTAACCTTGCCAAAAAGGACAGATACCTAGTGATACAATTTTGTAGTCCAAGACAAAATGACCATCTGTTCCATTAATGAAGCAGCTAGATTATATTGTGCCATAAGGCTTTCTTTTCCATTCCAAAGAAGCTAACTAAAGAAAAGAAGATTAAAGAGCATCAAGGGCAACACTGAGCAATCTGTGAAGAATTCTGATGAGATCAAGGCTCAGGATTGTTCCAATTCACCAAAGAATTTTTCTTTGCTTCTGACAGATTTTCTTCATGACTTGTCTGACAACATGGGTCATTTTCTTACTGTGTAACACTCTGTAGAAAGTTGAACTGCTAAAAGACAAGTTGATATAGCCTTCGGTGTTAGTCATCATAAATGCTATAAAATACAGATGTTTCTTAACTTCCATTTTGAGAAATGATCAAAATGCTAAAACAAAAGCTCACATTCCAGATGATCTTCCATCCTTTTCCCCCCACGTTGACAGGTTTCACCTTAAAAATGTCCATAATTCTATAGACAAAAGCACTCGACAGTTTAATGGTTGTATCCACCTAAAGTATTATTTTCTGCTGATATTTTTCCAAGTTATTTACTTATAAGAAAGAGAAATCAGAGTATAACTGTAAAAATTTTACCCCTTTATGTTTCAGGAGACTAGATGACTCCAGAGACTTGTGAGCACAGAACTAACCTGGAAATCCTCAGGCACAACATTTACTCTTTTACCTTATCATGATGATGCTAATGAAAAAACCTAATAAAACTACTCAGGCAAAAATATTACCCAATGCAAGTTGTTATAATTTTTTAAATATTAGAAGTGATAAGTTTAGAAAACAGGACTTATGGGAAAAGCTTGAAAGAACTGGCATGTTTAGTCTAGAGAAGAGAAGGTTGAAGGAAACAGGATAAGTTTGTTACAAAAGTGGATGATGATCAATTGATCTCTGTGTTCTCCGGTAAGAAAAGAAGTAATCAGCTTAGTTTGTAGCAAAGGAGATTTATACTGGATATTAGAGGGGGGGGGGGGGGCAAAGCTTTCTAGCTAAAAGGATAGTTGAACTTTTTACCAATTACCTAGCAAGGTTGTGGAATCCCTGCCATTGGAGGTTATTAAGAACAGGATAGACAAACATGTGCGGGATGGTCTACATATATTTAATCCTGCCGCAACATAAGGAGGATGGACTAATTGATCTCTTCAGGTCTGTTTCAGCCCTACATTTTTATCATTCTATAAGGTGACAGAAAGTACCTTTCACCTCTTCGTCACCTGTTCAAATCCGGCTAAGATTAACAGTGACTGAAAACTGTTAGAAAATTAAATTTACTCATAAATCCAGTTCCCAGTGGACAAGTGCCAGAATGCAGAATCCACCAACATATGGCACTAAGTGGCAATCATATTGGGGATCTAATGGCCAATGACTGAACAGGCTGTGGAAGTATGAAGTATCCTCTCTGGTCCCTCCAGGTGAAGTCTAGGGCACACTTGGCTTACCCATGCTGAACTTATTCTGTGCTTAAACAGAAGATTCAGTCTTCAGAGCCATCAAATGGACATTCACTGATTTCCTAGATTGTCCAGAGCTCTCTGTTCAAGGCCCCTTTCTGGATCCCTTGTTTTGGGCCTAACCCTACACTCCTGTCCCGGTTCTCTCATTCTTTATCCCCTACAATTGGCCCACGTTTTCTTTGGACTTTTCCCTCAAATCCTTATTGATTTTGTACATGGCAAAACACACCAGCATTTTCACAATCAATACATTTAAAAAAAAAATTAAATCTCATACTATAAAATGTTTTGGTCTTTAGAGACAGTCAAAGTACCAAATAAAGATCTCCGTTTCCAAGCCTTAAAGACTTGCATCATGTTTTGTCAGTGTTCATCCCGATGACTTCTGTAATGGTATAAAATAACAGCTGAAGTTTTACAAGCAATGTCATTTGCTGATTTGTAAAACAATTTTGCTGTTTTTTTGTTCCAATGATATATATATTTTTTAAAGATAAGTTCCTTACCTTAAAATTACCATTTTATTTATTTATTTGCTCTTGAGGGGCTTGGGGTTCTTTATTTAAAAAAAAAAAAAAGACACCAAGAAAAGATTTCTGAGCACAATGCAATCTGTAGAAAATGTTCCCTCAAGCTAGGGTCTACATTTTACAGTGTTACTTGCCAGTATGAAATACACTCTGTGTTTTCCCTTGTGGAATGAGCCAAATTATTTAAGAACAGGAAGATTTGTGTTCTCTTGGAGTTGGAGGGGTTGCTTTTATATGGTGAATATATAAAAACTGAGACTCTTTCTTTTCTTGCCTGGCTGGTAGAAATGAGGGCCCTGGTAATTATATTCCTGCTCTAAAAGCAGGCATATTAGCAAGTTATATTTCATTGCCCTCTCTGGTCACTCTTATAGAAACCTTCCTTCTCAAAAGCAGCATTAATATCATAGAGTCACCCACAATGACACATTTTGGGATCCTATTTGTACAACTGAACTGTGATCAACCCGGCTGCTGCGGTCCTAGGCTCCACTCTAAATATGTGCCAACCGTATTTCACGTGAAACAATTTTTTTCCCTTTGGGGTTAAAAGCTTGGAACCAACTGCCCTATCACAGCTTCACCCTTCAAATGAAATCTGAATCAAATTAAGAAAGGGATGAATAATTAACTGTGGCAGCGAGAATATTTCAGAGACATTACAATGCTGGCCCCGGCTGATGAGGAGAATCTTTCTAATTGCTTCCAGAAAGGCTGCTAACACTGATTTTCAGTCCAGAGGTGCCTTTATTTATATAGTAACAAAATACCACCAATAATAATACAAATCACTGATTTCCTACAGTTTGCCAAAGCAGTTTGCTTAGGGACCTTACCCTAGAGTTTTCAAATTAACATTCTGAACTCATTTTATAAGGCTCACTTTGGAAACAGACCAGCAGAGTCCATCAGTATGTCTATGACGTGCACCAAATAAAGTTATGGGGAGAATTTGTTGGGAGGACTAAGCACTTAACCCACTGGTATTGTACAATTTCTGCTCGGAAAAGAAAAAGTCCACTACCCAGAATCAACAGACACTCTCTTTTAATGAAGCCACAATTTATCGGATATCAAAAGAATAAAACAAAGGAGCCACTGTAGCATCCAAGAGTCACATTAGTTGGATCCTTATCAGCAGCTGTTTCTGGCAGCCCCACTTTTGAATTCACATTCTCTGTTAGCTGGCTGTCTCCTACTGATCAACATAAAGTGTTACAGAGGGAACTAGCCATGTTTTAAAGGAGCATTCTCTTCACACCAGCCCAGCCACACAGCTACTTATTAAAAACTTTTCACTGTGACATGTCGAATCTTCAAATCTCCCAAGGTTTCTGCCGAGTTCTTAATTAGCATTTTTAAGAGACCTTGTAGGGTAGTTCTGGGCAAGATGTCATCAAACAGTAGGTAATCTGCTCATTAAACTTTTCACACTGTGAGGTTTTAGTTTAAATGAAGCTGTAAGGAAGATCAGGAAGGAGGATGGAGCCAAGTTGCAAAGAAATACTGGTACCTGATTATTATAGTGGATGGAGAACAATGAAGCCAATATTTGTAAGTCTGTCCTTTTATGTCTAGTTATGTGGTATGCCGTGTTTTGCTTCTGTCTTTCTTTTTCTCTTTATTTCTTTCAGGCCTAGTACCTATAGTATAGAACTTGTTGGATAATCCCCTAATTGAGTGGAGTCCACCCCTATTCAGGAGGACAGCATTTACTCCAAGTCACCAACCCTCCAGTACCACCCGTTACTTTATGCTTCCTCTGGCTCCGTCAGAACTCTGATCCCACAATACTGTCTTCCCCCAAAGGGGGTGGGGCGTCATAGCACAGTGGTGAGACATATGGGAAAGTCAATGCAATGGAGTGACAGAAAGCAGCTTGTCCCTGGGTTTCTTCACTGCCAGTCTTGTTATTTAACCATAAGAGTACTCTGCCTCCTTGTGGGGAGATGGAAGACAGAAGTCTGAGTATTAGTGAGACCATGCATCAAGACTGTAAGTTGCTTCTGCCGGGGCAACAGGTTTGTATACCACAAGCAGATGTGATACATCTAGGTATATCTCTAGAGAGGAGCAAGCATCTGTGCCAGTTAATGATGTAGTTTGCCAGAAGAAATACAAAACCCTGGCTCCTCGGGCTTCTAGGGCAAGTGACCCACTAATTGAGCAAAACCAACAGTGTGTTAGTTCAAAGGAGCAGTGACTGTCTATATCTTCACTGCAATTCCACAATACCTGCCCTAAGACTGCAACAAATTGTTTTCAGGATGTGAGTGTCTCTCCCTAGTGGTACATTTCTGCTTTGTAATTTGTGCCTACACCAGTGCATTCACACACAGCCACACACAGCACATGCATGCGCTTTCACTCTGCTCTTTACATCACTGTCATTCAAAGGTCAGATTCTGTCCCACGGCCTCTGCCAGGGACAGCACAGAAGATGCATATTTGTGGATCAGGATATGGGTACCTTTAAGTCACCTTTGAGACCTCTGAATTCTCAACTGCTCAAGGACCAAATCATCAGCTGACATAATCTACAGAAGTGGTTCTAAATTTATGGCAGCCAGCCCAGGGCTGCCCATGGATTACACTGCAAACCCAAATTTCAGTAGCACTCATCATTATGGCCTTGATCCAAGCATACTCTGTATGGGAGAGAGCAGCAGAAAGAAGGAGAGTCACTTGGGCTGTTCCTATACTATGCCTGCACCAGGGTCATTTTCCCTTCATCCTTTGATGCTTATTCATTGTCTCTAAATACCACCAACTCAGACAAGAGGCAAGGAGAACTATCCTTGGCTATGTCTACACCAGAAAAAGTTAGGTCGACTTTGTTAAGTCGACTTAATAAGGTTGACTTTAAGTCGATTTAAAATCTACCTTATTAAGTCGACTTAACAAAGTGGTGTCCATGGATGTGGACTAAGTCCACTTTGTTAAGGTGATCTAACTGCCTTTAGGTTGACTTAACAAAGTGGACTTAAACATCTACTCTGGGCTTAGGTCGACCCCACAGTTCTTAGTAAGTCAACTTAAGTTTTCATTAAGTTGACTTAAGGAAAGCCTAGTGTGGATGCGGCTTTGTTTAAGTTGACTTAAGCCTCTTTAAGTCGACTTAAACTGCCCATGTAGACATAGCCCTTGAGTGCCTTATGATGAGATTCAGTGCACAGTAGCTGGGAATCACAGTGTATTATTACAAACTTTTGTGGGGGCAGACCTTAGTCAGCAAGAAAAATAATTCTCCAAATGACACCACACATTAATTTGGACCATCTATCTCTGTTATGCAAGGCACCCAGATTATTTTGCTCAGTAAGAAGATTAAAATGGCATGTTTTGTCAGTATTCCTAAGCCAGAAGAGTTTACCCAAACTACATTCTAGTACTTTCAGATTTCTCCCGCCCTTCCAAAAATTAAAAACAAAAATCAGTGAGATTGCTCCCCCTGCCATTTGAAGTTCAGTACTCGCCAAGCAGTTACTGTCATCTGTATACCAGCAATTATATTCTAAGGAGAAATAACCTTAGTTCATCCCACTGCATTATTCTCATTTTGTTTCTATGTAACTCCATGGAAATCATGATTGAGAGCAGAGAATACAGGGGAATGGATCATGAGGCATTTAAGGAGCATGGGCAAGATGTTTCCATTGAAATTAACAGCAATACACTAACACAGAACTGCAACAGCATGGTAGAAGAATTATGCCTGTGATAAGAAAGAAAGAAAGAAAGAAAGAAAGAAAGAAAGAAAGAAAGAAAGAAAGAAAAAGATTCACAGTCAAGTTGCAGGAGGATAAAAGTTGGGACCTAATGAATGTGATACATCAAAATCCCAGCTAAAATGCAACAATGCAGAAGACACATCTAAGAGTCAATGCCATTTCAGAAAAGGGCTTGTTTTCATCAAGGGTCATTTTAATGGAAAATCTCCAATGATAACATTTAAAGAAGCTGGGGGTGAGGGGAGGGAATTGTTTACAGAGGAATCCTGGAATAATTGCAAGAGATAGCTCATTTGTCTTTGCTCACTGGATGGGTAAGCCTTGTCCAAACCATCTGAAAAGATGGTTGGAGACTGTCAGCAGTCATAAAAAGGGACAAAAATATGTCAATGCTTACCTAATTTTCAAATACACAACACAAAGGAAAAATGACCACGTTAGCACATCTTCAGATCCCTGACAATGACAAGCTGGCTGAAAAAGTAATTGCATTAATTAAAACACTTCAGGGAGCAGAGAAAAAGCTATGACAGCTCCATTTTATTACCCCATTACAGCACAATCCGAACCTCCAAAATTTGCAAAGGAGGGCTATCATTTCAGGCTGTAATTTTTGAGGTTGGAGTGAGGCATTTGATTACTAACAACTGCAATGTCTGTTTTAAAGAAATAATGTTCCAAACACATATGTTTACACGTGCTACACCACTGTCTAAAATTGGTGTCACCTATACTGAGCTGTAATAGAAAAAAAATAAAATCATCTGCTTACATTCAAAAAGAGAATTTTATGGTTCTGATTTTGCAACTGGATCCCTATAGCCATGTCTTTGTGCCCCATTAGAGTCCCAGGCTTCCTAGAGACACAAGGGTCTGCCAATGTAGTTCCACCTGCAGGTTCTGGAGCTTAATTTTTTTCCCCTTCATACATGCTTTTGTGGTTCCTGACAGACAGGCTGAGCTATACTAATTGATTTCCCTCTTCTGAATTATGGAACAAGCACTACAGACTGTCAGATTGAAAAACAAAGCCATTTGTTAGTTACAGAAACGTAAAAAGGTTCTTTAATAATCTGAACACTATTTCTGCTGAGGATTTTAACATTATTACTTTCAGTAAGTACCAAGCAATTTCTCATGACTACAGGTTTCCAAAATAGGATCTATGGAAGCAGACAAAGCTAAATTCATCCCTGGTTTACCTCTGACTTCAATGGAGTTGATAAACTGGATTATCCCTGCTTTATGTCTGAATAACAAAAGGATTTAGCTCTGTTTTGTTTAACTTTCTTTGATATTCTACTTCTGTGGCAAATGCCTTCTTCAAGGGATATTGCAAAGAGTTCTACAAGGAAGCTTGCTAATATATTATGTAACCTGAATCATCAAGACTCAAAAATTAAAGCAGGTTACAATCAATTATACTGCACACATGGGGGATAGTGGCTATTTGCAGACAATGACCCCACAAATGTGTTGATGATAACCCACCATGCTTTACTTCTGACCGTAAATCAAGGTGATAATTTCACATCAAGTTCATTTAAACTTGATTTCAATAGTACTCAGACACTGAAAGTTAAACCCATGCTTTATGTGCTTTGCTAGATGAGGGTCTAAAACATGAACCAAGGAACTGGGCTGAAGTAGAAACCTACATTCAGAAAGTGGCAGGCATAGCCATGGTGGTATTAATTATTATTTACATTTGCAGTGGAGTAGCAGCTAGGGGACCCAGCCCTGGACCAGGACCCACTGTGCCAAGTGCCGTACAAACACAGAACAAGAAGACAGCCAATGCCCTAAAGCACTTACAATGTAAGTAGATGGCACTATAAAACAATCCCGCCTTACTCATATCACATATAGATAAACCCTGTTCCTCTCTCTGGTGCTGCAGAGGTACATAATGCTGGGTTTGCACTATGAAGGAGTAGGCAGAAAGTAGAGGTTACGTAGGATGGCTCTTCAGGCCTCCAGTGGGATGGCTATGGGACTGGTGAGAGTGTAACCAATGGGTCTCTCAACTAACTGGGCCACAAGAGAGAGTCCTGTGTGCACATCTGCATAGGGTGTGCCAGGCTGCAGACACTTTTTCAGATCGCCCACAACCACCAGCTGAGGTTCTGGCTGCACATCTCCCCTTCTGCCCCTTTGTCATTTCATGCATCCAGGCAGAACTCCTTGGAGTGGAGTTCACTGGGTCCTCAGACCCCTTTGAGAAGCCATGGTCCTTTCCAGGGTTCTCTGCTCAGCATGCCCCGCTGGAGCTCTCATGTTGGCCCTATGACCTTTACACCTGTCCCTGTTTCTTCATTGGTTACCCCCCAGGGTCATTTGCTGACTAGATTCAATGAGTTCTCCCTCTCAGTTGAGGGAGCAGTCTTTCAGTTTGGGGTAGGCCTGTGCACAACTGTGCCAGTA
Organism: Pelusios castaneus; assembly: GCA_007922175.1. NCBI lineage: Eukaryota > Metazoa > Chordata > Testudines > Pelomedusidae > Pelusios > Pelusios castaneus. The sequence goes on from ML685868.1 coordinate 5,987,162, forward strand.
CCAACAATAGATACATTGGGCCACAGCCTCATACAGGAGGAATACAACACTATTTTAGTCCTTTACAGGTGCAGCTTCATGAAGACATGAAGTCCCTGTCCTCTTCTCTTTCTGACAAGCCGAAGATGTTAAAAGGAAACAAATGGAACGAAGCAGTTCATCTGCAGCCATGGCTTTTATAGGCACCATGAGGGAAATCATGTAAAAGAGCAATGTCAGTCCACGTGTGAACTTCATATGAGTCATTTTAACTCCCATGCAGATGAATGAATCTGTCTACTGGCTTTTTTAGGGTAACCCTGTCGGATGGCACCATTTCCTTTCGCCTACCAGCTGGCACTTCCTCAGCACAAAGTCCTGATGTTTTCACATTCATCTCCCACACCCTTTGGAGTCAATGCCAGTGAGAATGTGGAAGGAGAAGTATCATTCTGGAGAAAATGCAGGTGGATGCTCTAGGGCAGTGGTTCTCAACCAGTGTGTTGGGACACATTACTGTGTCGCCACACAGTGGTAAGTGTGTCATGGAGAGTTGGATTTGGCCCAGGAGGGTGGGGGTGGGCTGGTGTGTCCTGTAGGGTTGTGATATGCTGCCGAGTGTCTTGTGACTTGCAAAAGGTTGAGAACCACTGCTCTAGGACTCACAAAGAGTGCTGTTATGTCACACTTGCATCACCTAGCCATAAAGGCAATTTTGCTGGCAAGCCAGCAATCCTCCTCTAAAATGGCAGCTGAGCACGGATATCCCCAGGTGTCCACCATCGTATTGCTAAAATGACTTTTGTGTGACAGCTGGTACAAAAGGGCTGGCATGATGCATATTTGTTGGATCACTGTAAAAATAAAACCTACCAGACAGCTCGTATGTTCCTTGGTGCTGGGGATAGGGCACCGCTGACTGATAAGAGTAGTAGAGCTGCCTGAGATAAAATGATGGTGCCTGAATTTTCTTTAGACTGGCATGCTCATTTTTTATCTCTGCTGTCTACAGAGCACCTTGCGACACACATGTTCTCACTCAGCAGAAATTTCTTTCAGCATCAGATTTATCAAGCTGTAGTTTAACTCCTCCATTCCACCATGTGCCTATATATTCTCTGCTTTCCCCTCTGTGCTAAAAGCTGTCAGATTATTTTGGGCTGGATTTGCCTTGACTAGCAGGGAAAGACTGTTGTGCCCCAGTGGTGAAGGGAGGCCTTGTATGGGGTTTCAAGAGGAGGGTTGCCACTGGAGGCTGTTGAGGAGATGTTCTGAAAAAAATGTCTCCCCATGCCAATACGGCTGTCTCAATATCTCACTGCAAGCCCACCTTTCAAGCTGGGCTAGTTCTCTTCAGGTGGTAGGAAGACTTGGTGCTCCAGTTTGTGTCAGCAAAGCAAACATAACTCAAGAACCCTTGCCTTTAATTCTCTCCAACTAGGTAGAATATCTCTTTGGCTGCCATCACCACATTAATACACTGCTCTCACCCCGAATGCCGGGGCAATAGGTGTTATGGTCCTCAACCAAAGCCCCTGAAGTCAACGGAAAGACTCCCACTGTCTTGAATTAGCATCGGATCAGGCCCCAAGCCTGACAGAGTACAGTCTAGTAAACGGAGCGGGGGTAACAAAGCCAGGAATTCCTGACATCTTAGCTGTGTTGTTGACTCGCTGTGTGGCTTTGGACAAATTGTTTAGCTTCATTCTCTCTGAGTTTCCCCATCTATAAAAGGGGACTGATAATCTTCACTGAACGCTCAGGGATGTCATCAAGATTAATTAGTTAACACCCTTCCAACATATTCAGAAAGCCTAGTTTAGGCACAACCTAGACAATACGGTATGTATGGCTTCATTTTACAATAGCCTTATTTTTAATGACATGATTACAGAAGTAAACAGATGTTTTTCTAGATCACGATACAAAGTCTAGCCATGTTCTGATTTTAATTACATCCATGTTACTCCACTAAGGTAATGAAGGGGGGAAATTTGGCCTTTAAATTTGGCTTATCTTTCTTTTCTTTTTTTTTATTAATGCTTGCTCATTACAGAATTCTAGCAAATATTATTACTTCTCAACCTTAAACCAATATGATAAATTTATTTCAGTCCACAAACCCAAATGTCAGCCAAGCATGATATGGACATAACAGCAGAGTGATAAAGACACTAATAATTTCAGCTGTGCCTGGTGCCAATTCATCACTAAACTAACAGATCAGTGCCAGCCTAACATATGAGTGCCACATGGGTTGCAAATTTTTCCAGCATTGTTATTTCTTTCCTGAAATAAAATGGTTACAACTGTTAATCCCTGGTATTCACTGGGGGCAGCTAAAATATATAAATGGGTGTTGAGCTGGTCAGCAGTATTATTGATATTATATTCCTTCTTAGCACTCAGAGCTCTGGTAAGACTTTGCTTTGTGTGTTTTAGCTGTTGCTCAAACTAGTGCTCACTCTTGGCCAAGCTCTCAGCTTTAGCTAATGGCATTCCAAGCCCCCCCTACACCATAGAGGGCTGCACAGTGCTTTGTAACCAGGATGCTGGTTCACTCAGCATGTGTAGCTTAAGCTAACAGATTTTAAAATGCACCGCTTTACAACGCTGCATTTCAGTTTCCTCATCTGCAAGTGGGGATAGGAATATTTCCCCATGTTTGGGTAGGGAATGGTCTCTTGGGGACCATTGCCAACTGGAGTAAATTAGAGCAGCTATAAGGCTGCTCAGACGTGCACTGGGGCTGAGGTATAGCCAGAGTATCAAAGATCCATAGCCAGTTCCTCGATAGACTCCCCTGCTGTGCTGAGCAAGGAAACTGAGCCCAGTGGGGAATCTGGCCCATACAGCTCTAAAGAAGCATTTGATATTCTTATTGTCCTGGCATTTCATGAGAAGATCATGGCTCACATAATTTTTAAAGGCACCATGGGGCAAAATAAAATCCATCAAAAAACCGAAACACAAATATTGAAATAGTCAGGTTCTGCAGCTAAATGCATGGCCCTGTTACAAACAAAGGGTGCATCTACACTTACAAATTAAATCGACTTAAGGAGGCTTAAGTCAACTTAAACTACTCCGCATCCACACTGGGCTTTCCTTAAGTCAGCTTAAGGAAAAGTTAAGTTGACTTAATGACACCTCGATTTAGGTCGACTTAACGCTTAAATCGACCGTATTAGGTCGACTTAAGCCAGTGTGGACAGGGATTAGCGCCTAAATCCACCTTATCAAGTCAATTTAAAGTGTTAAGTCAACTTAATAAGGTCGAAAAGGGGCTATGTCTATACTTGAAAAGTTAAGTCGACTTTTGTTAAGTCGACTTAATAAGGTCGACTTTAAGTCAACTTAATAAAGTTGACCTAACTTTTCAAGTTTAGGCATAGCCAGAGGTATTATAACTTAGTATACAAAATCCTATTAATAAAATGATCTAGACATGTCTGCATAAAAATGTGTCTGTCCCTTTCAGAAAGACTGGGGCATGGAAAGAAATGGACCAGTTCTGTACTATCAGGACAGGGCAATGAGATCAGGGCTGATCCAAACTGCACAGAAGACAGTGGACTTTGGCTCATGCTCTTATTGTGGTAGAGAACAAAAGACAGAGAGAACTGAGATATGGAAGAGTAAAAAGATTAGAAACTAATCTCAGACACACTTCTTAACCACGCGCAGAATTATGTTCACCTTAATATATTTAAATTTGTATTTAAAACATTTGATTGTAAGTCTGAATTGGTATCCTGGGGCCAAGAACACAGCATGAACTCTCAGAGCTGATAATACCACCAAAGTGCTTGACCGTGTGAGGGGGTGGGACATTTAATTCTTTCTTTTGCTCCTTTGAAATCAAACCCTCCAACCATTCAGACTGAGAGGAATAAAAGGATCTTTGTGTATTTTTTTTTAAATGTCAAATTTGCTTTCTTCTCAATATAATCATTAAGAAATAGCAACAATGAAATCACACTGAGGAAAAAGGTCCTAAAATGAAATCCCTACAGAGACGATATTGTTGGTTCAAAGACAGGCCATCATCGTCAGCTCAGAGATGTCACACTCCAAGTCATTAGGCTGATTCCCAGCACTATGAATGTGCACAAAAAAAGGTAAGGTAGACTGTAGAATTCCATTCTCCAGGTGAAAATCCCCCTCCTGCACCAGAAACTTGCAGTAGACTTTAATATCAATCGCTGACACATGCAGGCCCATGAAAACCTTCCTCTCTTCTCTGTTCAAGTTTTGAGAGATTCAGATGAGAGGGTCAATGTCTTTGGCACTCTGCCCTCAGCTAACAAGCTCTCACACTCCACTTCCTGCACATTTTCCATCATTAGATACGCTCCCCGTAAGCATTTATTTACATGGCAGGTTATTACCAAGGGGCGTCTGATCTCCTGCTCAGAGGCATCCTGGCTTTGCACTGCTCAGAGACGGTGTCATCTCTCTCTCAGATTGTCAATGACAAATAGTTCACTTTAAATACGGAGATATGGCATGAACTAAAAAAAAGAAAAACCTACCGAACAGTTTAATTAAGGGTAGCTCTGAAATGGAATTGCGTAGGAGCACAGGACACAGAGGTGGAAGGGACCTCCTGGGTCATTTAGTCTAGTCCTCTGCTGTGGCAGGCAGCCCAGCACATAGTCCCATCCATAAATTTATCAAGCTCCATCTGAAAGATAGCTTAGTTGTTTGCTCCCACAACTCTGAGTGAGAGGCTGTTCCAGACACTCACTCCTCTGACGGTTAGAAACCTTCTTCTAATTTCAAGGCTAAATTTATTCATGGACAGTTTATATCTATTTCTTTATGTGCCAACATTGTTCTTTAGATTGAACAGCTCTTCTCCCTCCCTGTTGTTTACACCTACCCCTCAATGAATTTATAGAACTCTTACCAAGCTTGTAGTATCCTCCTGACTGTATTTCCCTCAAGGGTGAAGCTGTTGTGTGCAAGTCAGCATTTACATAGGTTCCCTATATCTGGCCAGCTCCCCTCACTCTTCCTGTGTCCCCCAGCCATCCGCATGCCTGTGTGGCTCTCTAAAACGGCAACCTTCAGATCACTCGCCATAGGCCAAGCTGAATAGATGTGCAGACCTACTTTTTTCTGAAGTAACCAATGATTTTGGGTGCCTGTTTTCAGGCCAGCTACATCGTCAATGATCCACCACTTCATCCCTTCTTGGTGAGGAGAAGGCATGCATCATAGATATGTCTGTCTGTCCTGACAGATGTAGCCTGGTCAGAGAATCCAGTTTAAAGAGGAAACCGGGACTATCTGGAACCTGAACTAAACTTCCATGAAGCACAGCAATACCAGCATACACTGAAACATTTTCAGTTTTCAACCAAAATTTTTTTGTTCTTCATGAATTTGGATTTCAATTAATTATCAACATCTTCCATGGAAGGCAAAGGCTTTTTGGGAAAGTTTTTATTTAGTCAAAAATCTATTTTCTGTCACACACACATTATTTTCTTTCATATTCAAGCTGATATCAAAGACCTTGAGTATAAAATATATAAATGTGCAAGATCTGACATATTTTGACTAGAACAACTCCCTTGGAGCCTCAACAGTCAATCAAGCAAACAAGAGATCATAGCATTTTTTTTTAAAAAAAACTTTATCTCATGCACTTGATAGCACCAAATTGCTCCAAAGGTAATAAATATTTATACATGTTTATAACCCACATTACTTTATCGGTCACTGACAGACTTCTAGGGAGTCTGGGGGAAGACATTACAGTATTTAATGGATCCAGTAAGGATCTATTGTTCTGGCACATGATACTACTCTTTAGGAAATCTCTTTGGAAGATATTACTGAGCATCACCTGTTTATAAAGCTCAGTAGCTAGGTGGTTTGGTTTTTGTCTGCCTCATAACCTCACTCCAGACCCAACATGAAGGTATCTTCACAAGGAGGAAATAATTAACACATTTATTTTAACTCAAACTGAACTGACTTTCCTAACACTTGACCTCCTTCACCCTGGCATGTGTATATACACATCACTCAACCGTAGTTTCTACTTCATGCATCTGACAAAGTAGATTGGAGCCCACAAAAGCATATGCCCAAAGAAATTTGTTCATCTTTAAGGTGCCACAGGACTCTCGTTATTTTAACTCAGACTTGGTAATATGACAAGCACAATGGATCCCTTCCCCAGCTGGTGCTGATTTTTCCCTCCTTATTTTTACATCCACATCTGGATTTTATCAGCTGTTTTTAATTAACTAAAAACCCAACAACAAATCATTCTGGGCTGTCAATTCCAAATGAAGCTCTTTGGTCAAAGTGCTAACGCTCTCTAGAGTACGAATTTGTGCCGAGACTCACAGAGGAGCACTACAGTACACGCAGCCCAGTGGGAAAGGAGATTGAGGCAGGTTTATGCTTCCAATCTTGGACTGCCCTGGGGGCTGCAACAGCCCCCACGGTAATTTAGACAGCCCTGGGGCAGGGAAGGGCATTTTTCTAAATTATAGCAGCCTCCCCTGGCTGGAGTCTCCACAGCTCTGAATGCTATGGAGTCCTATCTCAAAATACAGCCCCCAGCCCCACCTCCATACACCACATTTTATGAAGGAGGAGGTAGAGCAAGGGGACATAACAGAACAGCAAGCACACTCACTCCATGGGCCAAGGATGTTGAATGTGCTGCCAAGTTTCCCTGGGCTGTGTTGAGTTTGTTCTATCCCCAGTCCAGAACTGCACCTGAATGGAATGGTTGACCTGGAACCTGGGTTCTGTGGAGTAGTGGTTCACTCTGAATTCTCGAAACGAAGTCTGAGCTTTGACTGCTCCAGGAGAGGTAGAAATGCACATTTGGCACATCAGCATTCAATTGCCACTCTGAAGCGGGGCATGCATTCCCTAGGCTCATGGAGTTGGACTAGCAGGGCACAATCATAGGGCAATGTTGCCTTTCAGCTTCTATTGCTTCAGCTTGTTCTGCTGACTGCTAAAGAGCTATGGATTCACTCCATCCTCCTTGTTGAAAATTGTATACCAAAGCACAGGGCATAAGGGTTCAGCAGAGGCCTAAGGGAACTAAATTTAAAAAAAAAAATGTCAAGGAGAACTATTCAAATAGATTTTCTAGAACTCTGACATTGTCCATAACAGTGTAGGAAAGATTTCCTACTGTAAGAGTGATTGGGTCTGAACATCCCACTCACCCATTAAACTTAAATGCTGGGTTTTTTAAGATAGTTGTATAGAAAGAAAACAAAACAAAAATACTCCAGGGTAACACAAATGTTGAGACCTATCCAAACAGGGCACACGCTAGGACAGAACATTCAGGGAGGAAAAAAAAACCTAGTGACAAAAAAGCTGAAAACAAACCATGATTAAATGACAATGGGGAATAGGACAATTTATTCAAGTTTCCAGCTTTTTCTATTTATTGTAACTGTGTTCTCCTTAAGAAGGTACACGCTTGCTCAACTAAAAGACTTTGGCAAAAATGCACAAGCTTGATTCCCTCATTGCCAAGATTGCACAATATTAAAACTTACTCCAGCTTTTGGCTAATCATAATTATCCTGGAATCTGTTTGGCCAATGTATTTAAGTGTTAGACCATTCAGAACCATTTCCACGAATAGAATCAATTAATCTTACAATACCACCCAGCATTTGACTAGTTGGATAATACCAATCATTATACATTTTAGCATCAACAAACTACAAATGTTGAACATGCTCAAGTGAACTCAGAAAGACATTAAAGAGTTGCCCAGCTACAGTTCTTGGGATGCCTCGGGAAACTAACCCGTTCACATCTGTATCTGGGTTGTCTGCTGTGTGTGACTTGACTGTGAATCTGAATTATTCCCCTACTAACCAAAACAAACACTACAAATAAAATTATATTAAAATGTGGTTTAGTAGTTGGAGACGGGGAACATAGAATCTGATTCTTTCACTAATTCATTTCCTTCTGTCTGATGGTCCAGGCACTGGTGTGGGACTCAAGGTATTAGGTTTATTTCCCGGCTTTGTTAAAGACCTCCTTGGGAAAGTCACTTAGTATCTCTGTCCCCTCAGTTCCCCTGCGTAACAGAGGGATAATAATAGTTTCTTTCAGCCACCCTTTGTTCCTCTGGTCTGTTTAGATGTCAAGCTCTTCAGGGTAAGGGCTCTTTTATTACATATATGGACAGCAAGCAGCACCATGATGCCCCTGATATCAGCTGTGGCCTCTACATGCTTCTGCATATAACTAATTAACTAACTACACAACAACCACCTCCACAATAAAAGCAGTGTGACTCTGCACACCTTACGGTACTTGGCCACTCTACGCCTCATTTCACGCATCTGCTAAACAGCTATGATAACACAGGAGCATCCTGGACTTGTCATAAACACTTTGGCTAAGACACCCTCAAAAACCCAAGTGTCACCGTGACAATGCCATTTTAGAATCGAATTGTGACTTCAGTGGAGTTGGACAGAGTTTGTCACTGAGCAACTGATTGCAAGAACAGATTAATACTTCTTATAATATTAAAATTATACATCTATTAGAATTTATTATATACATTATATATTGTGTGGGTCAGGGCAACTCCTGTTCCCTCATCTCTGGGCAGTTGGTGCGTCTGTAGGCACAGAGAGGGGGAAGGGCCTGGGCTTGGGCCCACCCTCTACCCTGGGCCCTGGACCAGAGGTCCTTTGAATAGCAGCTATGCATTGCTGACAGTGCTAATGACTGTGCGTCTTTCCCGTGGGCTATTTCCCCCTCCTTGTTCTCTTTTATCTTTCTTGTGTCTCTGGACTGATTCTTCTGCTTGATTGCAACATTCTTCCCGCACTACTGCTATCTCTTCCTCCTCTCCAGCCCCCTCTGTCTTTTAATCAGGACTCTAGCTGGGCCTCATTTGGTCTCAGGTGCTTCTAATTAACCCTTGCTTGGCCTGCAGGGAACACGGCCCAGATCATTCCGAGGGTTATATATCTTCCTCTAAGACTCTCCTGTTGCCATCTGGCCCTCCTGTCTCATATTATGCTGCTTCTTATAATATTAGTACATCAACTGCTCCTGAAGAGAGGGCAAGTTAATTTATGGATCATTCATTCCCTGAAAACCTTCACTATAATACTGGTTGTACTGGGGTCACCATTTGCCAGTTAATTTGTATCGGGTTTCTGTTAGCAACAAATACTGTGCTGTTCTCAGGAGTAGGTTCTGTCCATTTCCAGGGCAAAGCCACTATCTGGAACACCAAATTCCTCATTCATAGCAATTAATAGGGAAGTCAGGCACACTACTCCTAGTCAATGCATCAGATCTGACAGAGAGTTCTCTATGTAACCCTGGGGATCGTATTTCCTGGTAAGCTACACCTCAGAAACAAGGTTAGTGGGAAGACAAATTTGGCCAAGAGACTCCTAGTCTCACCAACTGGCATTGGACAAGCTTAGCTAAAAGTGGGGGCATGCAAAGGGGAGTAAGGAGGGGCATGGGCCCGCCCATAAATCTTCATGTGTTCCTACAGCTGGACTTCCATATGTTGCCTCTGCCTCCACCCCCGACTCATCTCAGCAGGCAGTCTGCAAAGAAGACAGTAATCCTGGGCCTGCAGCAGCAGGGAAGGAGAAGCAGCAGTTGTTGGGTGGGGGTGGAGGGATGGCAGAGGAACTCAGCCAGCAGCCGGCCACCCTGCTGCTTCCTCTCTCCCCAGGCTGCATGGACATGGAGAGTGCCTCCTCCTTGTTGGGCATCCCCACAAGAAGCAACCCAAGAAAGGGGTTTCATGTGAACCTTTCTTGTATGTGTTCAATGTGTCCCTCCAACAGCAGTCAAATTTAAATTCCTGAGCATGCCCCTGGCTGAAACCATTCAGTAGCATAGGTGGGAAGAAAAAAGGCTATCCCCTGCTGATAGGAATGGATGTATGTACACACTGAAAAAAGCACAATCATTAACTCTCTGAAGTCAAGTAAATACAATAAGCAACTGAAGGTAAGGATATTCATCCTCAACTCTTAATTCTTCTCTTTCTTCCCAGCTCTTGATTCCTTTCTGTTTCTTCCCAAACCAGACCCAGCTTTGCAGCCAGGTGAGGAAATCGCTAGAGAGTCACATGTGTATTACAGAACACAAGTGCAGGAGATGCAGCGCTCCCCAGTCACTGGTAGAACACATGCTCTGGGACCAGCTGGGAAGCAGAATAGAGTGGGACATGCTCTAGGTAGGAGTCCCAACTTGTCACATCCTGCTGCTGTAAACCCTCCTTGATCCACCCCCTGTGACTCGCCAGCCCAACCATTGAACAGATGCATCTTAGATGTCCTCTTTCTTGAAAGTGAATCAAAGAAATTAGAGAGGGAAAACACCCATTACCTCACCTTCTAGCTTCTACCCTATTTGACCAGTATATGCATGTGTTAGCCTATGTAGCATGTCTTTACGTGCTTTTCATGCCCAGTGTTTTAAGGCTTAGAGTACCTGCCTGAGGGATGAGAGTTAAGTACAGTGCATATTGATTCCTACTGACTGCAGCCTGTTTCATTCCATTCCAATTAAAAACGAAAAAGAAAAACGTGAAAACAATATTTCAGAGAGTGAGCTTTGAATTTTGCAACAAAGCTTGGGTACTTGAGCAAAATAGTCCCAAGTATTTCATCCCATATAAGTGGCTGAATCAATTTGCACTCATTTTTGACTTCTTAAATGTGCGCCTTTGTTTATTTTTACCTTCACGGGTACCACTTGCATCAGAATGGCAAAGTTGGTGAGGTGGTTACACAAGCAGACTGAATAGTTGAGATTTCCGCCATCACGCACACAGCCTTCATTAGACCAGACGCCACTTCCATTGCTGAAAAGCACACAGGAATGGAGAGATTTCCTTTGAGGGGTCCATTTATAAAATTTGAGAAAGCAGTAGTAATAATAAATACACAGGGTTAAGCCTACATTTCTGTTACACATTTAAAGATCATTTGAAAAGGGAAAGAAATTATCTTATGCAGCTATTGCTAGAAAGAACAAAGCATATCACAACAGCTTTCCAATGTAACTTTCAAACCTTAAAATACTATGGAAAGATACAACACAAGAAATAAAAGCTGCCTTGAACTAAATGGTTTACATAGTATCCTTTATCAGAACACTGAAATTCACGAGCTGACGCAATTTAGTACTTTTGTGGTTTCAGTAATTAACATTCATGTTACCCAGGACCCTAACTGAATCTATACTGAAGCACAGGCGCTCACCACTGATGCTCCAATTTCAGCTCATCAGATAGTCCAAAGTTACTAATGGTTGCCGATGAGAGAATGCAATTTTTCCTCACATTTAGCACAGGAAATAATTGTGGTTTCTGACATACTGTGGAACGGTGACTGATGGTTAATCATAAAATCCCAGGACTGGAAGGGACCTCACATATTTATCTAGTCAAATCCCCTGCACTTGTGACAAGACCAAACATTTTCTAGCCCATTTCTGACAGGTGTCTATTTAACCCACTCTTAAAAATCTCCACTGATGGAGATTCCACAACCTTCCTAGGCAACTTATTCCAGTGCTTAACTACCTTGCCAACGAGAAAGTTTTCCATAAATGTTCAATCTTAACCACCCTTGCTACAATTTAAGCCCATTGCTTCTTGTCCTATCCTCAGAGATTAAGGAGAACAATTTTTCTCCCTCCTCCCTACAACAAATTTTACATACTTGAAAACTGTTATGTTCCTCCTCAGTCTTTTCCAGAGTAAAACTTTTTTCCAGTTTTTTCAAGCTCCCTCATAGGTCATGTTTTCTACACCTTTAATCATTTTTGTTGCTCTTCTTTGGACTTTCTCCAATTTGTCCACATCTTTAATGCTGACTATTTAATGGCTGTAGCAGCAAATCACAGTAAACCACATTGCATGGTGTGTTTCTAAGGCTGGAACTATAAATGGTTTGCAGCACTCTAAATAGCAAATGGTTATGTCTAATAAAATATATTAATCTGGGTAGCAAACCGCTGTGTCATACAAAAATACCAAGGAGCAATTTTCTACTCCTTCAATGGAATAACCCACGACTCAGCATTCAAATATGTAGGGAAAAATCAAGACTGAAAAAACTATAATGGGCTAACAATGATATAAACTGAAAGAGAATGAGTCAAATTCAGCATTCACTTATCTACGTTCACTGGATCTATGCCAATTTGCTGGCCTATTGGCTTCGTTGGAGCTATGCTGATATACACAATATAAAGATCTGGCTCATTGACTTCAATACAGCTATGCCAATTTACACTAGCTGAAGACCTGGCCTGTTGACTTCAACATAATTATACCAGCTGGGAATCTATATCGATATTGTTCCTATTATACAAATGCCAAATGACTCCTTTTATTGGACTAATCATACATCTGAGAAAGTGTGTGTGGAGGTAAAGAAACCTTTCATTTTGGAAGGAAGGATTTTCATTATAGACTTTCATCCTCAGGCGAGGCCTCCAAGGACTAAGCCCCAGAGCACATGCTGTGGGAATGCTGCCCTGAAGCATATTAACTAGCTTTAGTAAAACATGTTTCTAATTTATTATCATTTGTGAGTAAGCATACAAGCTAGTGACTACAGACCGCTGGGACAGCTCAGCATAATCTCAATAAAACTTTAATAAAGCCATTAAGTTGATCTTGCCCAAATGCAAGTTGGAGAGGAGGTACTGCAAAATTGTGCGTCACGGCTGCACTGGGTAGTGCTTGGAATGCTGTAACTCAAAAAGCTGTCAGTCTCCGCTAAGGTCTCATTTTGAATTGTTTCATAAGCAATTCAATATCAACAGCGTGTTTAGATATCACAGGTGCATCAGAGACACTATTCATGGCTGCCCAAAGCTAGCACTGTTTGTCAGTGTTTGCTGTTTACCTGGCGCAACTTAAAATATTTATTTCCACTTTTGCCCTGCTTTGCATTCATCTAATTTCATCACTGAATATGTTCCAGACATGAGGCCCTCAATCTGATCTCATTTGTACCAATGTGAATCAGGAGCAACTCTAGTGAAAACAATTATTTCACTGTAGCGATACCAATTTGCAACACCCAAGTGTCTGGACCAATGGAGTTACGTTTGCCAAAAAAACATGACAAATGCAATCAGATTAAGTTCTTGTGTGTTCATCTCAACATTTTTTATTCCCTCAATAATCTGTTTTTTCCAGAAATCAGTAACTAAAATGAGAACGTTCCCACCTCCAACAAGAAGAAAAGCTGTTTTCTCTGTCTTTCTATGAAGCTGTTTTGGGGGTAAACCCTGTGGTCTCCTTGATTTAATAATGCCCATGAACACAAGAAAAAGGGAATGTTTGGCAGGTCTGGCGTGCGCTTCCTATGTCATATTTGCCATAAGAAACCAGTTGCAATGCATCAAAGTAAAGACATTTAGAGTCACATAACATACCTATAGTCCAGAAATGCACAATAGAGGTGAACTTTGTTGCTTTCATTCACTGCTTGGCTGTACTGCTGTGGAGTCTGAAAAAAAAAAATAGTCTGAAGAACAACAAAAAAAGAGATGTGACTATTAAAAATGCCAAATTCGGCTCTCTATTTATTCAGAGTCAGCCATGATGATTCCATTGACTTCTGCAGAATTATTATGGATTGACACCAGTGCAGCTGAATGCAGATTTTAGCCAATTGTATTTTATTCTTCGTGCTACTCATGTAGGCTGCAGCCACGCAAAGGCGTATCCTCATGCTAACTTTAGGCACCAGGAATAGATTCATGGAGGGAAACCCTAGTCCCACTAAAGTTAATGGCACAACTCCCATTGACTTCAGGGGAGCCAGCGTTTCATCCAGTGACTTCAATGAGACTATTCACTGTGCAAAATGTTACGCCCGTGCGTTAGCCTTTGAAAAATTAGGACCTTATTAGTCAACCTACATTTGGCTGTCTTGTCAGCTCTCCAAAAGGTAACAAAACCTGACATTTTAGAATCAGTATCACTGACGTGTGCTACAATGATCCGCAAGCATTTTATTTTCAGAATGTTAATTAGTATTAAACATATAATTCAACTAAACAAGCAACCCCTGCCTCCATTTGATTTTAATAGAGTTTGGCATTTCTACAGGGCCTTAATTCTTACCTCCTGAAAACAAATTAATTGCTAACCCAATCCTCTCTATTCACAAAAGGCTTGGACCGCATTCTCTCCACTAGGTGACAGCACTGTAATCCCATTCAAATTGCAGTGGAGCACAGGATCAGGCAAATGTCCTGCCCAGAAAGGTTTCAAAAGACTGTTCCGTCATCTGTTTTTGACAGTGACACACCAACATCCACCTGCATCCACAGCCACATTAATGAGATCCAGCACTGCAGTCATGCGCTGGAGCTCATCTCAAGACTATTCTTCATTTTAGGAGTCATTATCAGCTTTAAAAAAAGAAATTACTGGAAAATTACCAGGTCTCAGATCATTACAACAGAAAGCTGATTTTGCTATCAAGCCAGAAGATAAGCAAGGGCTGCTCTCCTTGTCTAACCTTTAAAAGAAACTCACACAGGGCTGACACTAAAGTTCATACAAGAAATCTCTGATGAACTTTCTGTCTTCTCTCCCACAAGACCAACAAGGAAGCGTCAAGTACAGGGCAACAGAATTATCGCCTCACCAGCTGCTGATAACAAAGAACGTCCTGTCACAGTCAGGAGAAGACTCTCAGCTGGATTTCCACACACATCTAGGTTATGCACCTTCCAAATATCTACTCAGCAGATAAGCCCAGTTACCAAATTGTTCTTGCCCCACATCTCTGTTTTATTGGAGAAATTTAGAGAAAACTTCCTTTCTGTTTGAAAGATACCTAGTTGATCTCCATGATTTGACAGGTCCTAAATACAATGGGTCCTCTTAATACAGTTTCATGGTAGGCAAATAACTTCAGTCAAGTGCTATATAAATGCTAAAAGTTACTTTTAATAATTACCCTGAAAAGGCCACTATGCCACCGAGAGTCATCAAAAATAGCGTGCAGGTAGAGACTGGAAAGCTTTAAAAATTTAAAAGATTAGCTATAACAGCAGCTAAGATCAAAGAATATAATCATCTCCTGCTTGTAAGGTAGTTCTAGATAAATCTTAATAGAACAAACAGAAAGGACGTCCCAGAGTAAAACTGAATAAAATGCAGCTTTTCAGTTGTGTCTCTTCACAAAACATTTTGCGCAAATAAAACCCAGCTGTACTTTTTTCCTCCCCATTTAATAGCACTGCAGTAAATAAATAATGCCTCGTGTCAAAGGAAATTCAGCTTTAACCCTAAATTACAGAGATCAAACTTCAGAAACCTTGGTATACCAAGTTACACAGATCATATGACTTCCATACCAAAGTACACTCTGTTTATTTTTGTTTATTTTTCGTGAGTGCACACACACAGAGCTGAAGTAAGTTGACAAATTGGGCATAGCTGCATTGGTGTGTGTCTGTCTTCACACGGTGCATACACACACACTAGAATGTGGTGTGTGAGAGCGTGTGTGTCAAAAACAGACATACAGACACATATACATCAATATAATTATGCCAAATTGGTCAACTTGCTTCCGATGAGACCCTGTCCCGTTTTGAATTTACATAACAGCCACATAACCCTAGTAAATTATTTCTAGATCATTCACCAGGTTTTTCTGAATTACCTGTCAGATAATTATTGTCATTACCTGGTTGTCCAACTGTTAATTCTAGCCTAAGTGAAATGGCACATTCTTATTAAAAGACAAATAAAAACCTGTACACAATCCATGACTTCACTGCAGTTACTCCCAGCTAAGAATCTAGTCTAGTATTACTAATCTTAAAGAATGAAAAGAGGGTGCAATGGATGGATGGATTAGGCATACCGTTACACAATGATGTTATCAATTATGGGCCAGATTGTGTTAGATTTATTCATGGTAATTAATAGAACTTTTGAAGGAGTCAGAAACTGCTTAGGATACGAAAGTCTAAACCCCTCTAAGTTGCATGGTAATGGTAATTCTACCACCAGCTGCAAAACCGAACTCCAAGATTTGTGGATGTGGTCAAAATGCTGCAGCAATTCTCTGCTATTAAAACAATCTATCCTTCCTGGAAATGGTGGGCTACAACAGGGAGAACATTCTGCTCTGCACAGATCATTTGCCAATAACTCCCCAACAAGAAAAATAAATAACCACAGATCCGTGAAAAGCAATTTGACTCCTGTTTCAGAAATCGGGTTCTTAAATGCAACTGTGCATGATCAATTAGGTGGTGACCTATGGCACTAAGAATATTCATTTAATAACATTTAATAGGCAAGCAGGGGGTTTTGTTAGCTAGTTAAGTCACTTAAGTGTTCATAAAACCTTGTGAAAGGGAAGTTCATGCAAAGCCCAGGAGCTTCCAAACCTCCTTCTGGAATCGAGAGATTCCTGGGCCTCTAATGCACACTGCAGCTGGTGTCCATGCACATTGGCAGAGCGTGACAGTTAAGTCTTTACTCTATAAGCAACTCAGTGTGCAAACTCATGGAGAAACATTAGCACTGCTCTTCAAAATGATTAACTCTCTTCTCTTTTGGTCAGAGAAAGAATGCAGCAAGGGTGCCTTATCCTAGAGGGAGGGAATGCAGGTGGTGTGCAAAGAATGGTTCCGTTAAAGTGAAATCATGGATGTAGTGAGGGGTTAGGTCATCTGCACTGACCTCTGTGTTGACACGTTTAGGAAAAGAAGCCATGCTCGGGTGTCGGCAAAAAGATCTAGCAGGCAAAAGCCACGTGCAATCATTCATCCATGTGCAGTCATGGCTAAGATGACTAGTAAGTGAGAGCGCTAACAAAAAGCCAGTGAGTAACAGGCTTTTGGCTAGACAGACCTCGCCCTTTATATTTTGTACTGGAAAAAATGCAAAAAAAAAATCTTTCCCCCTGGTGCCAGCGTGGACAGCCAGGGATGTCAGAGCCTTTTTACTGGTAGAGTATAGAAGTTGCTCCCTCTTCAATAACGCGAAAAAGAGCACAGAGGAGGAGGGTCAATGGCCACCGCACTAGATGTGTGTAGAGAGAAACACACCTTGCATCATCCAAAAGGATAGCACCGGAGTTGTGTGTTCTTTATATGCCACGTAGCTCAGGGAGGGACTGTGCCACATAGGACCCAAAACTCTGCAAGCTCTGCCTGGAGTAGTGTAGCTAACATGAATCAGTGGCCCTCGGTAAATTCTTATCACTTACAAGAATAACAACTAAGTCACAAGGAAACATTGCATCTGTGGGAATGTCTTGTACAGAGGAGTGGTGGGGGCGGTGTAAGGTAATTAACACTCCAGGAGGTAGGGATGAGTCTTACATTGTCGGGGATAGGCTAGAAAGGTAGGGTAACATGAGTGCGGGGAGCATTCTGAACATTTATTGGCAGAAAATCTCACTACTACACAACTGTAGAAGAACAGAGCCAGCCAGGTCTCTGCCGCGGAGAATTGCCACGGAAGGGGAGCCAAGCAAGGGGCAAACTTGGTGAGACTAAGTTTCCCTTTTTTTCTTCATTTTAAAGAGCAAACAGAAACCAAGCAGAGTTGTGGTGGCCACATAGCAAGGAGGAGACAGCCTTCCACATCTGTACTTTCTTTCCTATGTAAAAGAAAGGAGCTCAGTGGGCCATATCTGCAGCTGCTGTAAATGGGACATCTCAAGCCAAGCACACTGAGTGGTGTCATCAGCTGGGGTAACTGGGTGTAGCTCCCTGCTGTTTCAATGGACCTGTGTTTGTTTAGGGTCAGTAACCCAAAAGATAAGAAGAGCCATTTTTAAAAATTCCTTCAATTACCAAGTGTTTTGAGAGCTGCAGTGGGTGTAGCCTCCTGGTAGGGGGTGGGGTGAGCTGGGCCAGGGCACCTGCCACGGGGTCCCCTGGCAGTGGAGGGGGGAGCCTGGAACCAGGAGCAAGCCCCCTGCCGGGTCCCCCGGTGGCAGGGGGTGGGGCCTGGAACCACAAGGGGGCAGCCAAAGAGCAGCATGTAGCTTTGGAGCTGCAGGTTGTAGACCTAACTCAAATTCTGGCCTCTAAATTCAATTTGAAGTTTACTCGATGCTGCTTACAAAGCGCGGTGTTTCCTCTAGCTCAGTGTTTCTCAACAACCGGTCTGTGGTCCCGCGCCAGTCCCTGAGATCTCCCTGACACATCTTACAGACAGCTTAGGAACGCAGCGAGCAGGTGCCCGGTATCAAAAAGGTTGAGAAACATTGCTCTGGCTTATGGATTTCCTGTGTTCCTCACAATGTTCTCACCTGTTACTAGTACCCACACATCACCACTTTCTACTCCTCCATATAACTAAATGCAATAACATTTTCCTTCACGTTCTCTTTATTGCCCAGAAAAATAGGAACCTCAAAATGCAAAGAGCCACAGTGCAACGAGGAGTTCAGAATAAACATCTAGTCATGGGCTGGCTATGTCCTTTCCACATGTAAGATGTTTTAGAGGTGAGAGACGTGCCGTGTATCAGGACCTGCGCTGAGGCCACCACGCTAATTGGATTTACAGCCTATTTGACTGATTCACCCTTAGAGGTAAGATGTCCACAAACATGAAAATGAGATCCTCCCACTGCAATGTTTGTAAGGTCTCTTCTACAGTTGACACTCCATTTATTAAGCACTAAGACTTGAAGGTCAGCTCCTGTAAATCAGCATAGCTCCATTGGCATCCGTGCGCTTAGGCCAATTCATACCAACTGCATTTCTAGGCCTAACAAGTTTAAATATGCTAATGAAAAAGTTTGTCAAGGAGATCAAAATTAGCAATTTCTCAACAAATTTCTTAAGAGTACAAATGTAGGTTAAAAAAAAAAAAAAAACCTATGCCATTGCCAAGCATTGAAGTCTGTGACAGACAAGTAGCAGAAGGAAAAAGAAAACCTGATAATTAATAGAAACTACAAAGACATCTGGAATTAAAACAGCTTGTCGCAATATTGAACATAGATTGTTTTCAAATCTCCCTTTGCCTGAGGTAAGAACCAGTCGACACATCACATTTCCATAAAATGCTATACCAGTGGCCTTCCCTGGTTCTCTGAATTCTACATTTAACAGCTGCTGAATCAGGAGAGCAAAATGCAAAGATTAAAAAGTGATGACAAGATGTGTGGGTAGTGGAATGGAAAACATCTTATCAGTGTTCTGTACCAGCCAGTATCTCAAGTTGGAAAGAAAGAAAAAAGGAGAGGATGGGGGAAAGGGACTGGCTCTCTAAATTCTCTCAGTTTAGTTATTATCTCTTGCAATCTGTGTTTGTGGAGTTCTGGATGTACCAGCATTAAATGTCCTGCCTGTTAGTTTCTCTAGAAAAGGAACAACTTATCCCTGTATATGAGAAGCATCCATTTAACAACATCTCAGTTGCCTTTCCTGTAGTGCTGAACCAGGGGTTGGTTCTGAGGGCTGGAAGGGAAACATCTGGCCATATATATATATGACTCCCAATTCTTGGTGTCAGGGGTTTTCAAACTAGGATCTGTGGCACACCATAGGTCCACAAAGCACTTGCTTGTTGCCTGCAGTGAACTGATTTTCATTAGCATGACAATATTATTGCTACCTTAGGCTCTTTCCCCTCTTTATATGTTCGTTTAATCTACCCTGATTGCAAACTCCCTACTGCATGAAGCTCAGTAGGCCTCTAATCCCAGACTGGGTCAGCTAGGCACTACCGTAAAACAAACCATAAACAAGAATGGCCACGTGGGTCTAACATTCCTTCTTTCCAGATGCTCAACACAATGAAAAGTCAGATAAAGTTGTCTATTAGTAGCCAGTTTTTCTAAAAAACCTCAGCACCCAACTCTCCCCACCAACCTCAATGGGAGCTGCTAGGTTTCAGATACTTTTGAACATGGAAAAAGTCTTTGGGTTTGGTTAGTGTCATGATAGGGTTTCCAACTGACTTTTCAAATGTCACAGATAAGAACCTCCAACCCAAAGATGAAACTTCTGTGAGTTTGCGTCACTCCAAGCGCATCACACAACAAAGCATCAGATAACAAGGGGGAAAGAAACGATAGTAAAGTCAAAACCATCTTGAAAATAATTGATTTTGAGTAGTGAATCCACCAAATATTTTCTCTTAGGGAAGGTAGCTAAATATCTGTGTTGGTGGAGGAAATTGTGGGGAAGTGATGGTGGAGGTTGGATCATTTTTGTAGCCAGGTAAATAATAATTAACTTTTTTCCTCTTTGCTGACATTCATTAACTGATCCTCTCAACACCCTTGAAGGTATTATCAACATCTGATAGACAGGAAAATTGTGATAGAGCATTTGATACTGAAAACATTTATGTATTGCTTAATTTTCATTAGTCCTGTTGACTTCAATCTGAAATTACTCACCTAATTACAGTTTAACACCTGGAAGGTCTGGGGCCCAAATGACCAGTTCTAAACCAGTCTGAACTCAAGAATTCCTGGCTCAAAGGACCCTGCTCAGATCATTAAGTCACACCCCTCTCTCCAGTATGCACCTCTGACTGTGGTAGGAGCAGACATGGCTCTCTGTCTTTCCTTACAAGATCTAAAAATAAGTTATTTCCCCTTTCTCCCTATCCCCTTTCTCTCCTGGACTTGGGGTGCCTATAAGAATGAAGAGTATTTTGCAGATTCTTATTCGTACAAGGCCACAACAGGTACTTCTGTGCCAAATTCTCCTTGCTTAGAAGCCAAAAATATTTAGGACCCAATACTGCAGTGCAAAAATCATGCCAAGTGTTCATTGACTTCGATCTGGATTGATAATACTCACAATATTGTTGTAAATCTTGATAATAAATGAGTGATGCAGAAGTATTGGACAGTAGCCATAAGAAGAAATGGATTTGTGTTCATGAAAATTTACAGAGCTGACTTCAATAAGAGTTTTGCGCAAATAGGAACTACAGGATAAGGAATTATAGAAATGCACTGTAGTCAGCAACCTACTTGTATCAGCAGTCCAGCAGAGATGATATATGAAACTTTTAATACAAATCCAGGACAAATATAGCCAGATTCTGCAGTCCTTACTTATCTGAGTAATGCTCCTGAATGCTGACTGGGCCCAAGGTCTGTACAAAACTCTCCCCTCTAAAGGCTGATCCAACTATTTCTCCAATAGCACACTTATCTTAAAGGGCATATCGACTCAGAAAAATGGCCATTAAAAAAAAATCAATAGATCTGCTCCCTTTGTGTATTTAGTAACATATACGCAAAGATTTAAAAAATGGGTGTCTAAGGTTGGTCTATCAAACCCATATTAGGCATTGACTTTTGAAAGTCAGGCCATTATTTAGGTGCTAAAAGATGTATTTAGGAGTCAAACTTGAGCCGCTGCCTTGTGAAAATCTCAGTCACGGCTACCAAAATGCTTGCTACTATCTGCTTTTTTTCTTCCTTTGGCTTTACAGAGTTCACTTAGCTGAGAAAGAGAGCTAGTTTTATTCCTTGTGCATTAGCAATAGAACTGTTCACTAAGCACCCAATCGAAACATCATTCTAGGCTGTATCCGCAGAAGTACTATAGGCAAGACACGAGAAATAATTCTTCCACTCTACTATAAAGCCTCAACTGCAGTCTTGTATCCAGTTCTGGTGGGCACCGCATTTCAGAAGAGATGTGGACAAATTGGGGAAAGTCTAGAGAAGAGCAACAAAAATGATTAATAGTCTGGAAATCTTGATCTATGGGGAAAGATTGACAAACACGGGTTTGTTTTGTCTGGAGAAGAGAAGAGGAGATGGGAGAAATAAGAGTTTACAAATACATAAAAGGCTGTTACAAGGAGGAGGGAGAAAAATTGGTCTCCTTAACAAGGCCCAGAAGCCATGAGCTTAAACCAGCAAGGGAGGTTTAGGTTGGACATTAGGAAAAACTTCCTCCTAATCATCAGGGTAGTTAAACACTGGATCAAATTGCCTTAGGAAATTATGGAGCCTCCATCATTGGAGGGTTTTCAAGGACAGGTTAGATAAACACCTGTCAGGCATGTACTAGTTATTATTTAGTCTTGCCTTGAGTGCAGGGGGCTAGGTGACCTACTGAAATCCCATCCAGCCCTACACATTTATCATTCTAAGAATCCAAAAATCATTGAAGTAAATGGGAGTCTTCCCATTGCCTTCAATTAGACTTTGGATTAGGTAATAATCTCCAATAAATTACACCTGTGCAAAACTAATGACAGCAATCAGATTGTAAAAATGCCATTGAGGGAATAATTTGGCCTGAGACCAGTTAGGCTTGAGATAAAAAAATGAAACCAGCCTTGACTGGCACAGCCCATTGCACGTCTGCAGTGCTGGCAGCTATGAAAACCCATCTTTTTATAAACTGGTGAACACCTCAAGTGAAATTTATTGTGAGGCAATAAACCTAAGACCCCCATAAGGCTCTTTTTATCGCCACTTTTCCGGAATGAAACTGCCCTTTAAACTTTTTGCACTGCTATCATTTTTAGCTCTTCAGAGTTAAAGAGGCCAAACAGAAAACTGACATTTCTGGTCCACTGTATCCAAACCAAATCAGTATATCCTCGGCCTGGCAATGTTCAGAACTCCAATCCAAATCCCATTTGTTTACCCTTGGACCATCCCTGCTTTCTTTTAAAGCCTGGTCTTTCCCAAGAAGGCATCATGCAGAATTCTACTTGTAGAGATTAAGTTTTAATGCAACAAACATCATGTTGTGTTTATTATTGCAGAAAAGTTGTTTCTATTATTGAGTACTCTACATAGCAGGACTGAAAACAACTACCGGTAGTTTTTAAACAAGTGCAAAACAAATATTTATGAAGTTCGCTGTGCATCACACACAGCAGCCTTGAAAAATTCCACTCATCTGATTGCTTAGAACACATCATCTTTTTTTTTGGAAGGGAAAGGAAAAAAATAATTTTTCATGATCTTCACCAGAGTAAGGGCAGAGAAGTGGATCCTGTGTTTGTGCGATACATATTCATGATGATTTTGCAATACTATGATAGTGGTATGGAGAGGCTGAAGCAATGTGATTTTTTGTTATTGTTTGCTGTCTGCCGCTTTGCATTATTATATTAAAAATACAACATTTTATAAAATGAAAAGCAAATGTTGCTTTAGCACTTATTTCTCCCCTCATGTTTGTTTTTCGTGACTCCTGGCATCTGCAGCATTACTAAATGGGAACAATGGGTTTGAACAAAACCAAGAAGCCTGTTCCAAAAAGGATACATTACCCATCCCTACATAAATCACAATGAGAAAAGTAAATGAATGAATTCCCCCACCTATGTAATTTTGAGGGTTCTCTTTTGCCATACATCCATCTACTCCCACAGTAATCCCCTGCAGCAGGAAGTCAATGTGATGACAAGTGCTATGAGAAGAAGTAGAAGGCTGACAGATAGCACAGGTCCATGCTCAGAGTGAGGGACATTTTAAAAATATTTTTCTTCTTAGCCACACGTCTCAGTCTTCTAAACAGAACTTTGATTTGTTCCTTCTTACGGCATGCTGCTCCAAGGGAAGTATTTGCATCAAAAAAGAACCACATGAGCACTCAGTTAATATTTAAACTGCTCTTGGATTTTCAAAGTAGTGAGTAAACCGGCTGATTTGCACAAACCCCCTGAGAAGCAGGAAAATATTGCTATCCCCCTGGAAGCACAGAGAATTTAAATGCCTTGTTTGAGCCAGTCAGTGTCAGACAAGGGATGAAAACAGCACTTAAGTGCCAGTTTTGCGTCTGTCTTGCAGCCCATATTAGAAGCCCCTCAAATGAGTCCAATTTCAGTGGGAGTTGAAGGCCAAGCTCATTGCAAAATCCCCTCGCAGTCAAATCTCAAGGGAGAAAGTGCCCCTGAGATTTTCAACAACATATGTCCCCTGGGTTCTTAATCAAAACAAATACAAAGCTTGGCTTGGCCTTTTTAACCCGCTGCATCTTTAGGTAAACCCAGGAATCAGGCTTTCCTGGGTAATGTGGAACATTGTGCTGCATTCCAGAGGCTGAGTCTAGAATTCATGTATTTTTGTACTAAACCTTGTTGTGAAATTGAAAGGGCGTTCAGCCCACTCAACAGGACAGGTGTGAGCCGCAAGAAGCTCCGCTGTGATCAAGAACAGTGAGTGACAACCAGAAGCACTTTCACTGGCATTTTTTGCTGCTTCTCTGCCACTGAGATTCATCAGGTTGGATGAGCAAACCTTTTTCCCCACAAGACTGAAAGATACAAATTATAACAAGAATGAGTCAATATTTATTAGCATTTATTATCTATGGAGCTTCATAGCATGGGGGGCAGGGTCCTTTCCCCCAAGTGATTGCAAAACAAAGAACAACAAGTACTTCCCCTTCTCAGCTCGAAGAGAAGAGAAGAGAAGAGACAGGGAGCCCCCTCTTCGTTCCCTTGTACAAGGACAAAGCAAAATCTTGATCCTGTCATCACAGGTGCTGGAACTAGGGGTACTCCTGCACCACCAGCTTGAAGTGGTTTCCCTCGTAGACGGGATTTACACTTTGGTTCAATGGCTCTCAGCACCCCCACTATACATATTGTTCTAGCGCCCCGGCCTGCCATTTAGGAAGCACAAGGATTCGTCTCTGACAGCATACAGCTTTGAATAATTAAAACTTCACCTGCCCTGAAGTCTCACTCTCTCTTTAATAGCACTCAGTGATTTTTCAATAGTATTTGCCCTACAGGTTAGAGAACTGCCCACTGGGAACTTCAGAGCTACACAGCTGCCAGCGCTAGAGAGTGGGCAGGGAAGGATGGCACAAGGGCAGAGTAAGGACATGGTACCGTGTGAAGGGAATGTGCACCGCACCCTTTCCAAGGTGTAGAGTAGAATTCCCAGAGCCTCATTTGCAATCCCAGCTGGGTCAGCAAGAGCTTGGCCAAGGGTTCCTGCTGACATGCACGTCGGTCATTCCCCTCAATGTGAGCGGTGGCTTAACTGCACAATCTAAGCCTGGTTAGAGAGTCTACAGACAAAGAATGTTAGAAGGGCTATGGAGAGAGCAGCAGAGCAGAAATTACTCAGGCCTGGCCTACAGTTAAAATTTTTCTTGACCTCACTACATCATCAGGGCTATTAAACATTGCATCCAGAGTGCTGTAGCTAGATCAACCTCCCCACAGGCATAGATGCAGCTAAAGCTTGGTGGAGGAATGAATCCACCAACCTCCCTCTGGCCTCTCAGAGTGACAGAAAAACCCTTTCCATCAGCATAGGAAGTGTCTGCATTGCGGCGTTCCAGCAACACAGCAGCAACACTATAGCTGAGTCGCTGCGGTGTAGATGTCTCTTTAGATTGTAAGCTCCTTAGGACGGGAATTGTCTTTTCATTCAGTGTTTATAGAGCACCTCATCCAGTGGGGTCTTGAGCTATGACTGGAGTTCCTGGGAACTACCATGACACAAATTAATAATAATTAGGGATTGAGATTTAGGGTGAGAGCCAGCTTCCAAAGTCAATGGGAGTCCTTTCGTCAACTCCTTCAGGCCCATAGTGCATGTCTCAAACACCAAGATTTTGCAGAGAGTTTTGAAATAGTTCATAGTTGTATATTTATATTAATCTCCTTGACCAACACTTCTGTAAGAGGGAAGGTATGTTTAATTCTTTTGAAAGAACTGTATTTTAAGGAGGGATTTAGAGCATAGGCATAATGGACAGGGTCAGAGACAGGGTACCACGCCTAATATTAAAAATAATTCCCCTTCCTTATATTTATTAACATTATTTTTCATGGATTAGATTTATAGGTTAGCATTTTCCATTCTCATTAAAGCGTTGACCAGGAGAATGGTGCCTCTGAAACGTAATGCCTCACATATTTTGTGAGTTATAGCGGTGGATTTTTTCTTTTCTAACCTTTTAGTGATTACATCCCTTGACTGGCTGGTAATGCTTTATCCTTTTCCCAGCTCAGCTGATCTCTGGGGACTGGGTGGGATAGCCAGTCAATGGAAGGCATAGAGTGTAAATAATGACGGAGTATAAGAAACATTCCAATTTGTCACATTTCATGACAAAGATTCTCAGAAGGGTGCAACAAAAATCACTGTCATGAAAAGGTGTGGTAATGAGACTAGAAAAATACTGTACATAAACTTATTCTTGAGGCCCAAGATATTGAAACTCAAAGGTGTAACAGCACTTTTTTATACCTAATCAGAAAGGCCGCATAGGCTACTGAACTGAGACTCAAGAGCACTGCGTTCTATTTTTGGCTCTGCTACTGATGGGCTCTGTGGCCCTGAGTAAGTCACTTTAGGGCAGGGACGGTTTCTTGCCTGGTGCTGTGTCGGGGTATTTTATGTTACTCTAGTATCATTAATACAGAGTCTGATCCTGTAACCCTTACTCTTGCGAGTAGTCCTTATTCACGTGTGTAGCACATTAGAATATGAGGAGTTACTGTATTTCTGGAAGTAGATGGTCTCCACACTCATGCAGTTGCATAAAACAGAGGCAGAACTCCTCTTATGTCTCCATATGGGTGACCCAGACGTTTGGTGTAGGCACACAGGTGAAAGAAGATGCTTTCTGCCCACTACCTTCCCAACCCTTGCACCAGAGATAAAGGATGCAATCTTCCTTGGTTCCTTAATTTCACCAGCCAGAGCTGAAAAGGATTGGGTAGGGTTAGTACTTTTCTGACAGCGTAGGCCACCATGGGAGCAATGAGGGAACTGTCCTTCCCTGAGCAGGAAATCCTTCACGGAGATGCTCTTTGAGCAGTACAGCACCATACCACCTCTTACTATGACGTACATCTTTGAAGCGCAGTCTAGTTCAACAGAGGATTTTGTATTTCTGGAGACTTTGGTATCTTTCAGATCTTCTCTCCTGACCTCTTATTAGCCTTGATGGCCCAGAACTTCAAAAGATATTTACACTCCCGTTGATTTTCCACCGAAATACATTTGAGACCTGAACCAAATGGGGTGCATCCCGCTAAAAAAGTTTTTGAGTATTTGGCCCAACACTTTCCAATATTTTCAGTTTTACTCTCCATAGCTGGAAAAAGATTTCTCAAGAACCTCTCTGTTTTTCTGGCTGCTGATTTTTATGTCCCCCTCAACCACAAATTTGTCAAACATGCATTTTCTTTTATCCTAGTCCCACGAAAGGGGCCAAAAGTAACACACCTATTCTGTTTAAAAGCAGACAAGTTATAGAACACGTTGGCATGTCCAAACAATTTGATTTGTGCATCAGCAACATCCAGTGAGATGAGAACCAGTCTGAAAATAGCACTTGTCTGTTAGACTCGGCTACACAGGTGAGCTGAAGAGACATGAACCATGGGACCAGATCCTCAGCTTGTATAAATCAGTAAATGGAAGGCAATAGAGCGACACCGGTTTTCAGCTGCTGAGGATATGGCTACTAACTTGTGGGGCTTCAGTGATTACTGAAGTTTTTATTGTATTCTCCTTAATATTGTAATACATTAAAAATAGCAATGGAGATATTTAAGGTCAATTCCATAGCTGCTTTGCAGTACCAGAATGCTACAAAGGACTCGTGAAGCTGGTATAATCAGTTCTACACCAACAATTCCTGCCCCACTGCCCTCCCGTTGTAACACAGACATACCGGCGCTGAAAGGGACATGGCCACAGTCTCTGTATTGCATTGATCTCAAACTAAGAGAAAGACCCTGTGGATCTGAGGAGTTACAAAGTGACCTTAAAGCTGCTTTTCCTAGCGATATCAAGCAGATTTCTGGCTCAGCTGAGGACCTGAGACTTTGAATTTACAGCATATGATTTACTCTCACCTGTAATCAGACTATAACAGTTTTAAAGCAAGTCACATATTCAGCCTAAACTAACTCTCTACAACAGCTCTCATTGTAAAACAATTGGAAACTGACACAACAAGATCCCAAAGTGAAATCGTGAGAGTACTCACATGACCCTTAATGGAGTTGCCCTTCCCCTCACCTCCACCCCGCAAATCTATAGCAACTTTCAGTCTTTTACTATTTTAAGATATGTGGACAAACTGGAGAAAGTCCAGCTCTTTCCTTTTCCTTCTTCAGAAAAGGCCTAAGAGCAAATCTAAACATCAGCTGTACAAAATGTAGAGCCAAATGTACACACAACAAATTCCAGTTAAGCCCACGAAGAGAAACAAATAATTGATAAGTGATTATTGTCTGCATAAAGGCATCTGTGCCATAAATACTAACATGTCCAACATTACTCAGTCCCCATTTCACTCTTGTTTGTCCGTAACTCAATTTTTCCATGTGATTCCTGCAATCAATGACAGGTCCCTCTGGAAACTGATCTAATGGTTTGAGGAATGTAGCTATGGTAATTAGGACTTGGAAAGGTTTTCCATTAAATCTCCAAGCTCTCTTGTCAGATTACTTAGCACAACAATTTTAAATGGGCAAGGACTGAGTGATTTTATGTTCCGCCTTAATTGGAAAAGTGTTTCCACTGCTTTCCCTCTTCCCACTGCAGTGAAATGTCACTGTTTAGTAATCTGGATCTTAAAACATCTCAACGAAAGGCAATAGCCAGTAGTTAAGCAATATATCAGAGTGCCACATTCCAAAAAGTTCATGTGACACAGTCCCAGTGTTGATCACGTTAGCATTTTTCTTTTAAGGAAAATACATGATACAATAGAAACAAGAGAAACTGCTTTCATAGATAATTAAACGGTAATTATAGCCAAACAGACTTGGCTGACTGCACAATTTAATTTGCTAAAATAATTCATTTTAGTCCAATAATTAAACTCCTGTAGTTTTAAAGGACTCGGGGTGCCTGCTCCCACCAAAATCAACAGCAAAACTCGAAGCGACTTCAATGTATGGGGCAAGATCTTTAAGCTTCACTCTGAGTAAAGCATATGAAACAAACCCCAAAGTTTTTTTAAAAAAACAAACCAAAAAATCCCCTTTTTAGGAAGACAGGAGTTGGACATAAGAACAGCCATACTGGATCAGACCACGTGACCATCTATTTCCATATCTTGCCTCCATCTGTAACTGATACCAACTGCTTTAGAAAATCAAAAACTCTGCAGTAGGTGGTTAATGGATAACCTCCCAACAGAGGGTGAAACCCATGTGTCACTGACGACAGCATGTACTGTACTTCCAAAAGATATGGAGTAGGAAAAAGAACCTTCCCTGATGGACATATTTATGATACGTACTCTCAGTTTCTCTCAAGAGCTTGGATATTAATTCAGTAGCTTCAGTGCAACAGCTACGCTGCACACAAAAGACAGAGGTCTTTCAAATTTGGAGTTAATGGCAGTGAAACAGAAACAACCTAATAAAACTGTGTCTCTAGACTGCAGATTACTAAGTGGGTACCACAGGCACCGTGCAATAGAATCGAGCTTGTGCCTGTTAATAAATCAGGCGTTAAAAGCACTTAAACAAAAAGGCCTGCGGAGAATCAACCCAAGAAGAAGGGATATAATTTAAATCCAATTTATGTGTCTATCTAGTGCAGATTTTTATAACCGGCCTCTCACCATGGTCTGCAAGTGCTACACAAAATTAAAGAGCACGAAGACTGGAGGGAAAAACTTTTCCTCTTGGGCTCAGCAATGTGCACGAGTTTTCACGTGTGGACAGTTTGGTTTGGTTTTGTTGGGGAGTTTTTTTGGTTTGTTTTAAGATAGTGTATTTTTTTAAAAAAAGTTTTTAAAGTCACCAAAACATACCCAACACGTTACCCTTTAATGGGGCCATTACTAATTTTAAAAATAGCTTTGTACTATAGACAGGTCACCCTGGCATTATCCAAGTATGTGGCTACTGGTACATTTAAAGCCATTTGCCCAGCATATGAATAGAACAGCAGAGAACACTTCAGGGAATCACCTAAGCAGCTACATGACTTCCCCAATGCATTTAGTCACTGTTATTGATTTATTTTATATACAGCAGTAATGTGTTTTTATTAGCCTGCTGCAAAACATCGATCCATCAAGGAGTTATTTCTCCAACCAGCTTTTGGGGGGGTGGGGGGAAGTGCAGGTTTGGAGGAATGGATCTCCATTCCTTTGTTTATTTGCTTCAATTCTGTCTGCCAGTTTTTTATATGTTTAGATTCAAGCTAATCAGAGGATGGAGAAAGTAGTAAAATCACCGGGTTGTGTGTACAGCCTTCCAGGTGAATAGCTATATTTAAGAAATGTGGAATCCTTCCTGCCTCTAAAGATACCAAGGCATGATTTTTCTAATGCAGAGACTATAATGCTCAGTTATGCTAATTGCATGGGGGACCGTAAGGTGGGTTTAAATAGATTTGAGAATCAATATTAATGAGAATCAGCCCCAGGGCTCTTTTAAAGAGGAGGTGTTTGTTGAATGAGGGCTACTGTGTGTAGTGCTGAGCACCTCACACAAGGTGCTGGACATCCTTGATGCCTATCCTTATTCCCAATCAAGAGCACATCTTAACTCATAACACTAGGCGAAGCATTTGGCTCCTAACCTCCATGGCTTCAGACCACATGCGATTTGCATTGTGTCTCCCTACAGATAACCAGAAACTAACTCCTGCAGATAGCAGGATGTTCTAGCTACCCAACATGATCTATGTATAAAGTACTCAGCATCATGGTATCCCCTCACCTGACCCACAGCTCAATTAAGTCCGTGGGTGTTTTTCTAGGGGCTTAAATGAGCCTTAGATGAGAGTTCCTACTGCAAATACTGCAAAAAAAAATTCTTCAAGTATCACAAGAGACAGATTCTGCCTGGTCTCACGGCTCCAAAATGATACCAGCGCACAAGTCCAGATCTTCTTCCTTTACATCATCATCTTTGATGGCATCAAGGCTTGGCTTGGGTAGACGACACATGCTGCAAGGTTTTGCTTTTCCTAATTCAACTGTTTTTTCCAAAGCTGTTGCCCTGAATTCATCCAGGTTCAAAGGCATTGGATACATCAGCAGGGCTGCTTTCTCTAAGAGACGGATTCAGCCGAGGTTTGTACTACCCTCCTCCCTTGGTGGTTAGGTCCAAGAAGAACTTTCACTTCACAGGAGCCCTGCCAAGTGTTTCTCTTCCATAGGCTCTAGCCATGATCCTTTCTGAAAAAAGCACATTCCAGTTTCCAGCGACAAGGCGTTTGGCAGCTGCCTTACACCACCACAACCCCTTGCTGCAGAGAATTTCAACCAGCAGCTGCCCTGTGTCTTGTATATCGGCACTGAACCTGGTCCTAACTTACTATATACCATGGTGGACACAGCTCGGGGCCTCTCCTGCCAACACTTTAGCACAGGCATCACTTTTCTCCCTTGAGTAGCTCCACTGAGGTCAACCTATTGTGAGTAAAATTATGGACATGCTTCACTGTTTGCAAGACTTGAGTATGTGATGTGTTCAATATTTTTTGGTTTGCTGTCAGCCGGGATGTTTAGGGAAAATCTATGCAGTATGAAGAACAAAATCACAATGGCCGTCAGAAAAAAACAAAAAGATAAAATAAAGCCCAAGACAATGCAAAACAGAGACATCTGGGTTATTCTCAAGCCAACAAGTAGAAGAACTGAATCTATTTCAAATGTGTATCTGATCACAGTGACATTTTAAAAATCAGAGCTTTGCAAATGACCCATTTCTTTATAAATTCACCTTCCACCTCTGGTACTTCCGCTCTTTCCGCCCCCATCCTCAAGGGCTGAAATCCAACTAACAATCACATTCCTTTTTATTTTAACAGAAGGTTCAG
Source organism: Pelusios castaneus (assembly GCA_007922175.1). Taxonomy (NCBI): domain Eukaryota; kingdom Metazoa; phylum Chordata; order Testudines; family Pelomedusidae; genus Pelusios; species Pelusios castaneus. The sequence continues at coordinate 6,018,915 of ML685868.1, forward strand.
TGAAACTAACTCCAGTCTTGGGCAGTCAGAAAGCAGCCATCTACTCACATCCTTGAATTATCACACATAAATGAGGTGACAAAATGTAATCTAGCTGCAAAGTTCAGACATGATAAGAACTGGACTGCCGAGTTCTTCTTTCTGTTCTTTTCACAAACATGCCTGACAATCACTCTGTCTCAGTGGGAGGGATGATAAAATATTGAAAAAGCTAAATCAAGACAAATGAAAGCTTACATTGTAATGCACCCCATGGAATATAATTACAGCAGACTGTGCTATATATGTTTCACAAATTGCAGCATACAACTATGTGGTATATGATATTATAGGTTACTGTACTTGCTAAGTTAGGACTCTGACAATCTGTCACAAAGTGACCTCACACATACCTACATTTGCCCACTCTTCCCCAGTAATTAACACAAGCAGCCTTTAATATAGGGCAGAACAAGGGACGGTCATTCAACCATTAATAATGTATATAAGCTGATAAGCATAGCAATCATGAAGTTCTGACACAGCGTTCTGGTGTTCCCCAACATCAATTACTAATGTAGATCATCTGACATCAAGCGGCTGGTGGTACACTGAGGTCTAAGGCAATGTTTAAAATACCCCTCTCCACCCCCGCCCCCTCCCGCTCCCCAAAATACTCAAGTGTGCTGATCTCCTAAAATTAAAAGCAGTTTTTTCTATTCATTTTTAACATTTACAATGCGTTTTTATTATTTTTAAAAGGCTTCTTTAATCTCACTTTCCTTTATTTATGCATATTTTGTAGTGGACCCTTGGATAAAAGCAGAAGAGAATGTTACTCAACTTTCTTTACCACTCCCTCTTCTGGGCAGCAGAAATGGCTTTGTGGGAACTTGAATGTTTTCTTCATTTTATACTCAATTCATGTTGAGAAAAAAATTGTATAATTCAAGCACAAACACAAACACAACTACTGGCATCTAGTACTAAAGTCATATGGCTCTAGCGGGTGCATCGTTCCATGTTCTTAAAGCGAGAAAATGGCACATGTCTGGGCCAACAGTTTGGAACTGTTTGCAGAGGGGAAAAACCACTATATCTACATTCCATGGATAATGCCAGCAGGACTTCTGGTGTGTTTACATTTTATGCAAACATAGGGATGAGTTCAGCGCACAATGAGAGATGTTTCCACAGAACATGTTCTGTTCACAAAACAGGGAGTTGTAACAAATTCATATTAATTAAATTAAAGTGGACTCTGGTTTATCCAAAGGGCTGTAACAAAGAACCTCAGCTCTTAAAAAAAAAAAAGAAAAGAAATCACATGCAAACATAAAAAGGTCGTGCTCAATTTAGTCATGGTTGAGGATGGAGTGCATGAAATCATCTATTTGTATCCCCACCCAGCAAAAACCATGGAATTTTGTAACACTCTACATAACAAAACCCACATATTTGCCTCTGTAAAACTATGTTTAAAAAAAGGAGGGGACATATTCCCCATTTCTGAGTTAACTTGTAAGAAATTTTTCATATGAAATATTTTTAATTTTTAGAGTTTGGTTTATTGAAACAACATTTTCACAAAATTAGTTGGTTCTAAAATTGTACGTGAAACTGAAAGCTGAAAAATGCAGAATTATTGGGGCTAGAATTGTCGGGGGTTGTAAAATGTTCTAGGGTGTCAAGAAAAAAAAACCCAAAAATTAATAAATGAAAAATCATTACTCTTCCAAATCTGGGGAACAAAAATGCCTTTTACTGAGCAAATGAACAAAAAAAAACCCCTTATAATTTCTCTCCTTCCTCCATTTTTCGATCTGCTCTTATAACACAGGACCCAAAAATTCCAAGGGTCATCTTCTTTTCAGAAAATGTATCCTTGCACATTGGAAGCACACTCAACTAATGTTCAGGAGCAATTCGTACAGGAAACACCATCACTCTCTAAGGGAACAAGATAGCTGCCAACACATTTGCGCACACACACACAAAAAATGCAAAAAATCCTGAACAAGTTTCATTTTTTAAAATGGGGCACACAGCTTATTTTTCTAAATGAAAATTTATCATCTTTTCTGGATGTGGTGTTTGCTCTGGGCATCATCCTGCAGCCTTCCCTCACGTGAACTGCTCCAGTAGGAAAGCTCTAAGTTGCCTCTGACTTAAATGGGAGCTTTGTTACTGATTTCAACGGCAACAGTTTCAGACCCACTAATCTCATTTGATTCAATGCTCCAGGATCGGCCCCACCATGGATGAATGACCATCAAAGAGCTTCATTTAAAAAAATAATAATAATAAAATCTTTTGGTTTTGAGTCATAGAAGGGACACTAATCATGATCTGATGCCAGCAATCAATGTCATTTATTTATTTGCACTTTTGTGACTTGACGGCTTCCAAAGAGTTTGTTTTCTGTTTGGTAAACGAAAAAATGTGCTTCAGGCTGGTTCCCGCTATTCCAAGTTTTAACCCAGAGCACGTTTTCATTGCCAAAATGTAGACACCAAAAACACAGGGTTTCTAATGGAAATGCTGACAACCCTGAACTGTAGCAGTACTGAAGAACTCTGCCATAGCAATAATAACAACTTTCATTTATATAGTAGCTTTCCTCTCTAAGAATCCCATAGTCCTTTACAAATTATACATCAAATCAGCTCATCCATGGTAGCACAGAAAGAATAAAATGGGCAGTAGAATGGCCTAGTGGGTAGCGTAGGACTCAGAAGAGCTGGGTTCTGGTTCTGCACAGGCTCTTTGTGTCACCGTGGCAACTCTTTTCAGATTTCTGTGCTTAATTTTCCCCTCGTACCCCTTATCTGCCTTGTATATTTAGATGAGATGTTCTTTGGGGCAAGGACCATCACTCATCAAGTTTATACAATAACATCAGTGACGCTATCTATTACAACGCATGCTACTAATAATTAAATACACGAGTGCTGAGCAAAATGTGCTTGTTTGTTTAGTTCCTGTGGTCATTTATTCAAACATAGTTTCTACCCGGCTATCCCGAGTAAAATAGAACTGGTTGGAACAAAAAAATACTCCCAAAAATTTTTTTTTCTTCCTCATTTTCATCAAAGATTTCCTCAAAACATTTTGGGCTTTTTGTCAAAAACTAAAATTTGAAGAGGAGGTGGGCTTCAGTTTTCAATAAAAGTTAGATGGTGGTGGGTGTGGTTTTTTTTTTTTTTAAGTTTGATTTTTCTGCCCAACAATGGCTTGTGGGTAAATGTTTTGACAGAAATTTTTCAACCAGCTCTCAAAATAAGTGGAGCATCTCAGCTATCCCTGTCTGGTAGCTGTTGCTAAAGTGATGATTTTATATTAGCAACCTTGGTATTTTAATCTTCTTTAGATGTATAAAACAAACTTCCCACATTACTCTAAATGCTTATACGAAAACCTCTCCATTAACAGGTCACAATGAACAAGTCAAGTTAATATCAGCTAAAGGACTCTCTCAAAGCTTGCTCTTACACACATGCAAGTGGCTGGGAAGCAAGAAAAGTGGGGAAGTGTGTATATAATGTCATCAGGGCTCAGGCTGGAGTGATAGGATTAATATACCTCCCACACAGGCTCGTGGATCTTGAGATCTGGCCCCATGAGGATGATGATTAGGAAATTCCATACGGTTTAGTTTTCCCTCCCCTCGAGGCTAAGCTGTCACTATAAATATAAGGAGAGCTCTTCTCTCACTTATGTGGTGACAACTGGCAGCTCCTTAAATAGTGGCAAAGTATTTATATATACAGTACTTTGGGGAGAGGGATTGAGGAAGAAGGGCTCATCCAGTTGAAACTGCAGTTGGTATCTACAGGTGTGTCAACTCTCTAAGTCAGAAGGGGTCTTTTCTTAAAATGTAATAGGAGCTGGATTGGGTCCTTCAGCAGACAGAATATAACTACCCATACTGGAATTTGCCAGGATACCAAAGTAATAAATAAATAAATAATCATAATCATCATAATAATAACAATAGTCGATTGGGGGAGGGAGACAAAAGTTTGTCAGAGAAACAACACAAATACCCAATTCGAAAACGCTCAGCTCCTGTTTCTTTGATATATCCCATCATATAGCATATGGGATGGCTCTTTACAAACATGACATGATTTAAAACAATCTTATAAAACATAACCAATCCAGATTTGCTGCTTAATGGCCTCTTTTCCATGAGACCAAATAGCAAGGATCTGATTCAAATTTATGGTGAGAAATGGACGCAGACCAAATAGTAAAATATTTGTGGCACATGGGAACCAGTGACTATGTGAGCTACCCAAATGATTTTCAGTTAGTTATTCAAAAAAAATGTGTACGCATAAACTGCCAACTCCTCATCCCACTGAAGTCATTGGGAGCTGTGCCATTGACTTTCGTGGGGCCAGGATCTGGCCTGTGTACAGGTTTGGGGTTTTTTAAATAATGCACACATTTGAATAAAAAAAACTTCTTAAAACATAGTGTCACTCTGCATTTAATTTCTGCCCTTGAATTAACTGAAGTTTACCATAAAATTTTATTCCCTTTTATTATTGGTTAGTATTATACTATAGGTCCCAATATATTAGGTACTGGACACACACAGAGTAAGAGTCCCTGCCCCAAAGAGCTTGCAGTGTATATAGACAAGCCACACAAATGTGGGAGATGGGAACTGAGACACAAAGGGTGCGTCTACACTTGTAAATTAAGTCGACTTAAGCTTGCTTAAGTCGACTTAATTTACTCTGCGTCTACACTACACTTTCCTTAAGTCGACTTAAGCAGCTGCTTAAGTCGACTTAAGGAAAAATTAAGTTGACTTTGTTAAACCTTTTAAGTCGACTTTCTGCTTTAGTCGACTTTCTAAAGTCGACTTAAGCCAGTGTAGATGTGGAGTAGACTTAGGGCTCTCCAGGACTTCCCCACTGCCCTCCCTGCCAGGGTGGGTGGCACAGGGAGAGCCTGGCATGCCTCCCCACAGGGCAGGGCAGAGCCCTGCCCACCCTGCCCCTATGCCCTGCCAGGGTCCCTGTCCCCCTTTGCCCCATTGTACCCAGGTACAATGGGGCAAAGGCTGAGCCCCCTGGCACTTGGCAAGGGTTGCCCCCCCCGTCACCATGGACCAGCCCCAGGTCCACGTAGCCCCTAAAAGTCGACCTAGGCGTCCATTGTGGATGCTCTAGGTCGACTTTGTAGGGTCCCCTGAAAGTCGACTTAAAATTTAAGTGTGGACATGCTAAGTCGAATTAGCTAAATCGACTTCAATTCACAAGCATAGACATGGCCAAAGAGATTAAGGGGCAGATCCCTAGCTGCGGTAAATTATCATAGTTTCATAGTCAATGGCTACTACAAGTTATCCCAGCAGATGATCTGCCCCAAGTAACCTGCCCAAGGTCGTATTAGGGAGTCTGTGCCAGAATCATGAACAGTAGCATGGACCACTGAACCCAGGCACCATCCACTGACTTTCAGTGAAGTGCTGCATGGGCATAGATTCTATCCTGGCAGATCCCAGAATGAGCTCCGTGTGATTACATCATCTCACCCATATGCCTTACGCCCTGATCCTGCAAACATTTTCACACTCTTTGTGGGCACAAATATTTCCTTAAAGCCATTAAAATCAAGCACATGCACAGCTCCCTGATCAGGACCTTAGCTAGCACATTTCCACTTGCAATCTAACAAATGTTTAACCATGAAGTTCGATTCGACATTAGTGGCCATTGTCTGATAAAGAGCCAGAAGCAAAGCCAAATTGGCCAATTAAATAATTACAAGCAGTACATGTTGTATGAGCTCTTCTGCTAAAGCTGTTTATAAGGACAGTAGTAATTATCTTGCTACAACTTGCGTTGTTCATAACCCACTCTTATGAGCATGAAAAACACATCTGCTATCTACCCTATTTAGTTTGTTCTCCACAAGGAGAATTTTTTCATGTTCCTTTTACTACGGGCAGAAACCAACTTGTTTCCCTGTTGTTTATTTTTCTTTTCGAGCTCCAGCACTATTCAACATGGCAGCACAAATTCGTAGAGCAACTGAAATAGAGTTGGTTGTACAGCTACTTACTATAGGCCAATAGGGAATAAACATTGCTTTGTGGTGCATCACATTCAAGTTACACCTGTTATCTGTTATAACTTGGCAACTAGGAGTGATTTACAAATTCCTATGGGTGACATTGTGTCTTCTGGCACAACCCTGTGCATGGGGTGTGCCCTGACTGCAACTTGCCAGGGGTAACCCAGGGAGGCATTATGACTCAGACATCCCTCTTACACAATTTCCTTTCTGCACCCTGCTTGCTCCACTGGAATAGGCGTTTGCCGCTGGTCATTTTCCAGCATCAAATTAAAACACCCCCTGCATTGGCTGATGCTTTGAGGGAGGCAAAGCTATTCCACGTGCATCCCTGCCCACATCCCAGCCATCTGCTACTTCACAGCAATAAGGAGATAAAAAGTACTCAGGCTCACAGTTCAGGCAGCCTATGAAGAAGCCCGTGAGGGATTCCTTATTTCCTAGGATGTAGAGTTAAAAGAATCACAAGCTAACCCTTATCATATAGTTTTTCAACTCCAATAAACTGAGCATTTTAACATAGGGGAGATTTTAGACTTATGCTATTCACAGAGTATCCTTAACGTAGTGCTGTTTGGATTTGGAGAAGCTTGTAGGCAGTAATTCACAGGGCGAGGGAGAACCCTGGGGAATAACAATGCAGAGAGAGATCTGGGGGTACTGTGGACACCACATTACATATAAGCTGGCAGCAAGATATGGCACCAGTAAAAGTCAATGTCATTTTAGGTGACACGTGAAATTGCATAACATCAGGGAAACAAAACAAAAAAGGACTCCTGTGGCACTTTTAAAGAACAACCATGTTTTTTTTATCCACATAAGCTTTCATGGGCACAATCCCAGAAGTGGGATTGTGCCCATGAAAGCTTATGCGATAAATAAATTTGTTGGTCTTTAAAGGTGCCATAGGAGTTATTTTTTGTTTGGCTGAAATAGACAAACATGGCTACCCCTCTGGAACTTGCCATCAGAGAGACAGAAAGCAATAGTCTATATGTACATGGTCCTGAAAGAGTTCTCTCCCCCACCCCTTTCCTCATTCCCAGGAAGATAGAATTATAGAACCATAGGGTGAGAAGGGATGCAAATGTCTAGTCTAACCCCCTGTCAAAATGTAGGATCTGTCATGTCTAAAATAGAGGTTCCCAACCTTTTTGGCTTGAGGGCCACAGATATAATTTTTATAACCCTGAAGGGCCGGTCTACCAGCTGGGCCCCCCTTACCCCACCCAACCCCCACTGCAGCCAGACAGAAAGAGTTCAGAAAGGAGGCTGCCTCCTCGCTGATCTCGCATCTCCCTGGCTGCAGCAGGGAAACTGCTTGTGTCCTGTAGCCTTGAAATGCTCCACGTAGGTACCTAAGCAGTGGCTCCCTTCTGCAGCCAGGAGGACAGAAGGTCAGTGCTCCCCTCCATCTGGCTCCAGCAGAGACCCAGCACCTAGGGACCCAGGCAGAGCGCTTTGGTCTCTGCTGGAGCCGGGGAGCAGGGCGGGGGAGAGTGCTGATCTCCCATTCCCTTGGCTGCAGCAAGGAGTCTTCAAAGCATCTGACAAAGTGGGATTTTCTCCCAGGAAAGCTCATGCAATAACTAAATTTGTTAGTCTTTAAAAGTGCCTTTCTTGCACTAGTCCTTTAACCTTGTGGAAACAAGCTCCACCTGGGTCCCTTGGGCAGCCACTCCCTTCTGCAACCAGTGGGAGGGGAGCCATGGGCCACTTTTGGCCCCCAGGCTACAGGTTGGGAACCTCTGGTCTAAACCATCCAGATCAGATGGCTATGGATCCCCTTTTTGAAACCTATAGTGAGGGAGCTTCCCTGATTTCCCTAGGCAATTTGTTCCACTCTCCTACTGTTCTTACAGTTAGTTTAAATCTCAAGAGAAAAACTTTCTAAGTCTGTTATGCCATAGATTAGATGTTGACAAATTGGATGATCTATACATTGAAAAGTCTAAACAATAAAGTTAAGTTGAAATAAAAGATTTTGATCATTTCAGATGCAAAACAGACAAAAATTGACATGCATCCCTGACAGGTTTTGATTTTGTTGACTTGTAGTTTTGATGAAAAATTGCTCCATGGGAAAAAAATTTTTACCAGCTTTAAAATTTAAAGAAAAAACATTTTGGCTGAATACCAATTACCTATTTAGAACTGGACTGGACAAATCATTAGTGAACAGTCGTGCATTAGCAGAACAAACTATCTAGTAGGTCTTTTGCAGCCCCGACTTTCTCTGATTTAAATTTTTAAAAGTTCAGAGATATGGAACAATGCTCCCAAAACTGGACTATTCATCTAGAGTATATCTAGACATACCTGACCTAGAAACTGGGTCATTGTCTATCTCATAAAACGTGACCCTAGAGGAGCTAATTTGGAAGGAGTCAAATGCCACATGAATAGCGTTCCTCATGGCATTCCTGTTCATTTCTAGGCCAAACCAAATAGGGCAGATGCTCACACTATTTTTTTCATAAAAGCTAACCAAAACTCTTTGAACCTCGTTAAAATTGTAGGTTCAATTTGATTCAGAGTTTGGTAAAGGTTGGGTCAGTTCTCATTTAAATACAATTTATTCAGTTTTCCCACACCCTCTTCTTATAATCAGTCCTTCAGAGTAGCAAAAGTAACCATACTCCACAAAACTTCAAAGGCTTTTTTTGAAAAGTTATGTTTAAACTCAACCCTTGTAATTTAACTTGCTGCCCAGAAGTTTTGTTTGCGTTAGGCTTTTCTATATAATTTTTTTATACCTTCTCTGGCTTTTTATAAGACAGCTGAGTCAGCATTCCCCTCCGCCCTCCCACCTTACTGTATTTTGGATCACTTCTCCAGGGTTATTTTCTCAAGCAAAATGCTTTGTAGTCAACAGATGTTCAGCATTTTCCCCTACCTTACTGCATTTTGGATCATTTCTACATGGTTATTTTCTCAAGTAAAATGCTGTGGAGTCAATAGATGTCAACAAACCGAGGGGTAGTTCATCTTTCCACCAACACACCACCATGGCAATATGCTTTAAAGAAAAAATCAACATTAAATAAAACCATCACAAATAAAAACGGCTAGAAATCTGTCTAAAAGACAAAGGGAGAAATGTACCTTGCGTAGGTGTGACCCTGCACTACCTCGCCCCTGCAGAAGTCATTAAGATCTGAGCAAATGGGGTGGGCCAAAAGAAAATGGTGGTGTTTTAACAATCATTTTGCACATGTGAATGATTATACAAGGCAGTAAAGAATCCGCACCATGTTCTTAGCTGGAGTAAGCGATATAGTTCTGTTGTAGTAAGTGGAGCTACACCATTTCTTGCTAACTGAGAATCTTGTCCCCAGGCCACAGAATCCTGAAAAACACCAAAGCATTCTGCCCCCAGCAGATTTTCCCCTACTACATCCAGGGCCGGATGAATGCAGGACCTATAGGGACTGAAGCCCCAGGCCCCGGACAAAAGGGCCCCCCCCCGAGCTACAGCCCCCGAGGTCCCTGCGTGATCTGGCCCCCCTGCTGCCCTGTTCAGCACCAGTAGGGCTTGAGGGAAGTGATAGGCAGGCCGCCCTGACAGCACTGGGGGGCAGAGCCCTGGGGCCAGAGACTGTGCTCTGCGCTCCCACCCAACCTCTGAAGCCAGCTGGTCTGCGTCAGGGGCAGGCTGGCACCTGCTCTGTAGTCTTCTTGTGTAGTGGGGAGCCTGGGCCCCACAGAGGGGAGCCTGCAGTGGTCGGGGGCTGGAGCCCCATTCCAGGGAGTGGGGCCTTAATCCGGCCTTAACTACATCCACGGACTGTCAGCCATCCGTGTAGCTACAAAGCCACTATTTACACTGGAGACCTCACCCCCTATGGAAACTGAAGTAAAATGGTCTAAACAGCAGTGTATAGCAGTTTTCCTTGTCTGCTTTAGTGATTTGCCCAAGGGAAGCTCTACTGATAGCTAAATCAAGGCAAAAATCTCAGGGTAGCAAAAGCCTCCGATAACACTATTAGAATGCCAATAAATTAATGGCTATAAACATCCCAGCCTCTAGCAAGGAAACGCTGAATGTTGCGTGTTTCTGTCTAACTTTTTACCGAAACCATTTACATGAGTCAAACAGCATTTCATGTGGAAATGTGGAACATCAATATGTACTCTTTCTCCCAAATAAAAAAGTTGCATTACTGAATTTGAACCCCGTGGGTTCAATGTACTTGGAAGTGAAAATTATGGCTTGATTGTATCTCAGTTATTCGAATGGAAACCATTTAAATGACTATACGTGTATCCTTTCATTCGCAGAAAATGTCATTCAGATATAAATCTCAGGGTGACAGTACCCATCGCTAGGCCTGACTCGGGAAAGGAAACGTGTGTAGTTTTAAGCACGTGCCGAGTGCTTCGTAGAATTGGCACATTAGAGATTTGGGGCCTTATTCTTCTATCACTGACCCTAGTATTAATCGGAAGTGACTCTGCTAACATCAAGACAGGTCTGCAGGGAAGAGAATGATCAGAATCTGTCCTCTGTGATTCTTTCAATGACATCTCCTGCCCCCCTCCCTCCCGGTAGCAATAGGTTAAAGTGGCTTGACCAAAGCTGTCAAGCTGTCAGCCGTTGAAGAAGGCCAGCACAAGGATTATGGGTTGAGGGGACTCAGTTGAACTTAAGCGATATCTTGGGCTAGCCCTTTGCACAAGGGTCAATTTCACCCACAATGAATGGGTTTCTCAAACACGATTTAGCCACAAACTCTTCTAGTTTCCAACCCATTTGCTATAACCACAACACCACACACTCTTTATCACAGCTCAGTGTATCAGTCTCTTGGCATACAGTACAGGGTGGATGAGAGTTCTGTTATAGCTGAGACAGTTGTGGAAAACTTAGGTGCAGGGTTTTATTTCATCTTATTCTCTGAATAACATAAGTCTTGCACCTAGAAATGTTATATACAAAAAATATCACTACAGCTCAGTCCCCATTATTTTAGCCTGATTGTGAGAGCTATGATCCATGTTCTAGGTTATTGTAACCTGATTAGTGTAATGATCTATTTATTAAATTCCTCATTGAGTTCAGTACATATTGTACAGAACACTTTTAGCTAGTACTCTTACCCATTAGAGAAGACTTTCCAAAAGAAAATTGCACTGGCCTGCATTGACTTTAAATTAAAATTTGTATTGTGTTCAAAATAACCCTTTCAGCAGTAACAGAAAATCCATTTGCTTTTATTTATCCTCTCATTCTTTGCATTCTGAGTCATGTCTCAAGATCCTGTCAATTAATCTTTATGGTGGTCTGAATAGTATGAGAGCTTGGAATTTACTTCAATGCTTTTATTTGTTATGGTCATTGGATCTGTTATTTATGCTGGAACTCTTGCTTTGGTTCATGAGGCTGATTGGATTTCATTTGTTTTACTGTTTAAAAAAAATACCATTAAGACCAGGATACCTCCCCCAATATTGCTCATGCCTTATTGCTCTTTTTTTTCCTTCCCCAAAAAGAAGAAACATAGTATTAACATTGAGTACTTGGCATATAAAGGTGCTGTTTAGGTGCAGGATGTTATTTTGAAGGATTCTTGTCTAGGTATTCATCAGGCCTTCTTATATTACACTTGTTCTCACAACATTCCTTTAAGGCAGCAAGGTACTAACCCCATATTAAAGATGGGGAGCCGAGGCAGGTGTTACAGAGAAAGTCTATGCATGTACAGAGAATTGAACCCAGCTCTTCCCAGTCCCCCTGCAGAGCTCTACCCAATAGACCATTCTCTCCCCGCTGCCCCAGGTAATGGTGCTAGTGTCAACAAGACTATCTTGCACATATACTGTACCAGCAGTGAGCCATACACACCATTCCAGTCTATGACAAGGGGAAGCTGATGGCCAGTTAAGGCTCAAAAGAAGGTCTAACAGAAGGGATATGGTGCAAAGTGGCATTATATCATAATTCTGCACAGCCACAACCAAAGGCCTCTGCATCACATAATGCACCTAGGAGAAAAGGCGAGAAATCCATTTCCTCTGGCACCCTGTGCTAGGAACAAGTTAGTCCATGGCTGGATTACACAGTCCCTGCTCCCTCCTCACGTCTGTGCAAGCACTAACTGCTGACAGCGTACCAAGCAGGAGAGGGTGAGGACAGAGCTATCAAGGTGTGGGGATTATGCTGTCTCTGTCCTCCAGGGGACAGTGGCTGTGCAGGTGAACACAACCCAGAAATCCACCCCCTGGGACACATTCGTGGCTGAGTCAGTCAGGATTCCTCCTGGGGAATCCAGTTTCAGTGCGGCTCCTTCACATCCCTGAAATGTTGCTGAAGATGCCAACAGCGCTGCCTTGCCCATAAGTAATTTAAATGATTTTATAAAACGAATGTAAACTAATCTCTGCACCTGTAAAGCCAATTCCTGCTGTGCTCCCTCAGGCCCATCTCCCACTGAAACGCATAACATTTGTTACATGTAGGGCCTGATTCCAAAGCCATTTAAGTCAGTGCACATATTTCCAGTAACTTCAACGAGCCTTTGATGAGACACTGAAAACCTGCCCTGGGAGGTAGAGTAGGTCAATGGTCTGTCCAAAGAGTCCTGAGAGTTCACTAGGAAGTAAGGAGGATCCAAGTCACTTGCATCCAAGAGAGTTCAAAATAGCTTGTCTTTTAAGCCAGGATTTAGAGAAGAAGGTAAGGAATTTAGGTCTCCCAGTCCTACTGAATTGCAATAGAAGCTGGGTAGCAAACTCCCTTAGACAACACCAGCCTTTGCACTTAACTATAACTGTTCCATGGCCAGCAGCATCAGCAGGGGATATGGCAGCTCAGTCAAGTTTCCAGCTCAGTCTGAGGATGCCTTGGTGGTACAGTTCATTGTTCAGCAGCCTCTAGGAATCATGCTATTGGTTACTGATACATGAATTTAAGGCCTTTACTCATATAAGTCATTTCAGTGAAGTGATACTCCTACTCATATGAGTAAGGAATAGTTGAGGGATACAGGAATAGGCAATCATGCAGTACATAAAATCAGTCAACAGCACACATATTTTACAGACAGATGAGAGGGGGCCCAGAGAGGAAAACAGTCTTGTCCATGGACTGGACAGGGCAGGAACCCAAGAGTCCTGACTTGCAGTGCTCGGCTCTCACCCTTCTACTATCTTTGCAACTCTTACTTGAGGTCAGAAGATTTCAATGTCATTATGGATGTGATTTTCAAAGAAACCTAAGGGAGTTGGGTACTTAATTCCCATTTAATTTCATGAAATTTCTCAACAGGGTAAAAAAAAAATCCAGCATAATGGCAATATCTAGCTTTCACCCTTTTAAAATAAGTATGGTGCGTTATTGATCCAGGATCTCATCCTTGTATCCAGCTGGGGATTTGGCCATTTAATTGCCTTAGAAAAACCCCAGCAGGTTATAGAAAATCAAATATTGCATCAATATATAAAGTCAAAGTTATCATCAGTAATCTCCATTGACCTACAGAGGATGTGCCAAGATCATTCCTAGAATAACGCCATTAAAAATCAATGATGTGACCCTGGAGATAAGTTTGGCCCTTTGTATCCACAAGTAACTACCTCACTCTAGTTCTTCAAATCTAAAGCCAGCCCTTTGAAGGATTTCTCTACACCTCTATCTCCTTCAATAGATTTCTTAATCTGATCAGTTGGTCTTCCATGCAATCTGGCAGAGTTAGTTTTTCTCCACCTCCATCCTTACCATGTGGCATATGATTATTTATTATTTTTATTACCACAGTACTGAAGAACCCCAATCATAGACCAGGAGAACTCCCTGTCTTCCATTACCTTCAACACCCACCTCTGCTTCACAACATCCCTGATTATATTACTCCTCTTTTCATCCATCACTTGATCTTCATAGTCCATAAATCCACCCCATCATTTTGGTACTTCATAGGTCTCACTAACTGAATACGAACTTTGGAGTAACATTTAATAACCATTTGTAAATGGAAACACACATGCAGATGTCACCCTGTGTAATGGGCATATCCCAATATTAGTGCACTGAAAGGGACTTATAGCTGCAAACTACAGGGGCAAATATGTGCATGGGCAACTTTCACACAGAAATTTCATAGAAATTTCAGGATGGAAAAAGCATCAAGAGATCATCTAGTATACAAAGGTGGTCTCCCAAATACATTGTATATCTTTTCACAAAGTTTCGGCCCTTGAACAACTGTCCTATCTACTACTTTTTCCAATCTATAATTTTATATAGATGGCATCGAACAGGCTGATTCATCTGGTAGTCGTCTCTTTCCTGTCAGTGGCCATTGATCACAATATTCCTCATTCCTCCAGAACCATCTGTTTTTTTCTAAAAACCCTCAAGAACTCTTCCACAATGAGAATCAGAACCATATTGTTCTTGCTTCACGATGTTCCACTGTGCCCCACTGAGATCAATAGTATCACACATGATGGCCCTACTTCATTTTCATTCCAAGTATGGAATCGCTTTTTAAAATATATGATCAGGTGTCACATATGTATGTGATACCAAAAGAGCATTAATATCATTATATGTCAGTGCTCTAGTATAGCTAAAACTACACAGTACTGTTGCAAATTCAGTACATTTCATGCCATCAGATTACAGATTCTAAAAAGTTTACTTTCTCATCACTCACTGTGCATACATATTGCCTACGTCCTAACTATTTCAAGCATCATTTTACAGTATATACTACTTGTTTGCAATTGATTTTATACTCGATCCTGGGGCATGTTGAAAAAAATTGATTCAAGGCCTCCTAATCACATTAGCAACGATTATTAGCATATACAGAGCTCTGAATAACTGGTGCAACATAGGCTAATTTTACTGTTTCTCCCACGCACATTGCGGCTGGCTTGACAAGGAAGATTGGAAATGAAGACAAATGGTAAGGAAACAGCCCTGCACCACTAAATCAATTGCTTTAAGTGAGGTTTCAATTTAATCCATCATATTAACAAGAGCAAAAGAAGGAAAACCAGATGAACAATGCCAGAGTTCCTGCTTACATGACACCATGGGTATTTTTGAGGGACACCCACTGAGCATTATCGCAATCCAACTGCCCATCACTCTAGGAGACGCAGACGGGGACTTTGCCCTGGAGAGTGTGTCAGTCATGTTTTTGGTTTTCCAGCTGTGATAAGCACATTCCCACCCACAGCACATCAGATCAAAACAAAGAAGAGTGACAACAAATAGCAGAGTCATTGATGGCATAGATATGAACACACTTTCTACCAGTTTACCAACACAAACACAGCTGCTACAGAACAAGCAATGGTTTCGGTACTCAGGTAGTGGGACTCAGGAGATTTTAGTACAAAATGTACTGATACAGATACAGTCCTTGGGTTCAACACTGTCAGGTGCTGGGTTCCTCATAAGCCCCTTTAACATCAGTTGCAGGAAGTTAAGGATCCTCAGCACCAAATCCCATTAGAGTGAGCGGAAAGACATCCAGAGACTTCAGTGAGAGCTGATTCAGGATCTGACTGTGAAAGACCCCTATAAAACTCCATGACCATGACTCATTTTATTATTATTAAAAATGCAAAACAGACAATCTAAAGCTTTTCTCATCCAACTGAACTCTTATCCAAAATTGACAAGCACAAAAAGCTCTGGGCAGCCTAACTGTGACAAGAACATTGCTGAGTCTCTCACTGCTCTTTTCTAAAACAGCCATCTTTGGTTTTAGGTATGAATTTAGTGCCTTTGAGCCAAGCAGTTTAAACAGAAGATTTCAGTTTAGTTACATATAAAAACAAAAGAGATCACTATGGGAGTTTTCTTGTATTACTTTGTAAAATACCTCACCCTGGACCTAAGGGACCATAGAGTAGTGCAAGAAGTATGGATGTTCATTGTAGTCTGAAAGCCCCTGAGTACAAACAGCCTACAGCATCAAATGTGTCGTTTTATGTTGTCTGGAATTTACTGGAGCTGATCTGTGATTGAGTCAACGTCACCCCTTAGTCAGGGCTGGACTCCAACCACGATCTCTGATTTATTTATTTATTTATTTATTTATTTTTATGGCTGATACTTGTTAGAAAAGCTTAAATCACAATCAGTCTCTCAGAAGAGAACCAGCCCTTCATGAATTAATGTCATATATTCACTAAGTTGACTTGCTGTGTTTCTGTACAATTAGTAAGCTCTCCAAGAGCAATAAAGTAAATGAGAATGCAGCAGGCCCCTCAGATCTCCTGAACTACTTAAATACCTTCTGGAGTATATCTGGAGCAAGCACAGAAGTCCAATTCACGTTATTTTCCAATACTGATCTGGATTCTTCCTGTTAGCTCAGCCAAGCCCCCAAGCCATACGTAGCAATTAGAGCCTGAATTAGAATAGTGGAGGTGATCCAAACCCCCTTTAAACTTTGAGGAGACTTATATTTAGATTGGTCAAGCTGTACAGAATTCACTGTGTACAAAGAAAGAATTTCTGCAGGGGCTTCCCATCTTCTGCTTCTGTTTGCACATCTCATCTCTTTCCAAGCTCTTCCTCATTCCATTCTTGCTTGCATCTTGACCCTGATTCTCCTCTACTGCTCCTGCTCCTTGATTTTCACCCACAATAATTCTTCTGACTGCTTCTTCCATCTCAACTTCTGGCTCATTGGACTTGCTATACTGTATCAGAGCAGCGTTTTTACGCCTGACACAAAGCCCAGCAAAGGACTACCATTAATTTCAGTAGGCTTTGGATCAGGTCCCTTATCCAATATCCTGTCTCTGATAGTGGCCCAGTAACAAGTGCTTCCAAAGAAGGAATCCTGTGGATATTAGGGACCACATAGCAATGTAGCTGCTCCTCCAGAGAAACGTGTTACAAAGGGATGCTACTTAATCTCCAACCAGTTGGGTCAGAACAGCCAATAAGGGAATCAGAACCACCACCTTGTCACTTGAGTCATTTCTACCCTCTGATATTAGCCCACTTGGACCACGTGACAAAGCATAACCATGCAACCCAACTCAAACTTTGAAAAGCAATGGGTGTCTTTTGACAAACTCTCAACACTTATTAGTTGCCAACCTCAAAAAATGTGTGTGGGAAAGAATTTCACACAATTTCTCTATTGTGAATATTTCATAACACAAAACCAGGCAACATTTATCAAAACCCATTATGCTATGAATATTTTGCCCTGTTCCCCTCAAATTTCCTGGGGCTGTTAGTGATTAGAGAACTATACGTTTTATTTTTATGGCCTTCATTACTATAAACAGTGACAGGCTGGACAATCTTTAATGCATTTACCCTTAACACCCATGCTGCGAAAGGAAATGCTGTTATCCCCATTTTATAAATGCAGAGAAAAGGAGAAGAGATTTGACGACAGTCAAGACATTGTGTGGTAAAACACTTAACTTGGCTGTCCTGATTCCCAGCCTAGCATGCTATCCACTAGACCATTCTTTCTCCCCTTACAATATGTGCTCTGTGTACCTATATATTGTGAGCTTGGGGAAGCATAGGGGGCAGAGATGATAAGTCAATCTCCCCTGCCTTTCACTGTCATTTCAGCATCCCTCACTGCTGGGCAAACTCTATTCCAACTGACTTTATTAGAAGCTGAGTAAGGCCAATGCTCAGCGTTTTCACAATTCCCACCCCCATGCCATCATTTCTTCCTGTCCACAGCAGGTGTAAAATTTTAAGATATCAGAATGGTAACATTTGACACTGCACAGCCAAGGTGTAGGGTAATGGAGAAGCAGTTCCTCTGGGTTTTTTGTCCTTGTTTAGCAGGCTTACCTATTGCAGTCCACTGTGTACATATATGGCAACACATAAAATAGAAATAACAGGTGCCTAAGTGTTAACACACTGAAATAAAACTCATGAAAGGCAATGGAAAAAAATCAGCCATCTCTGCAAAATAACTGTGCATACATTTTTATGGAAATATGTATTCTCAGTGTATATATATATTCCTGACTTAGCAAATCACTTTAACATAATAAAACAGTTCAATACAGCCAACGAAGTGTTTCCAAGAAAAAGCTGTTTATAATTTGTAATGATATGAACTGTCAAAAAGGGCTAATTTTAGAGCATAGAAAAATATAAAAGAACAAAATATATTTTGTAAGTGACTGGCTGTTCTTCTGAATAAGCTCTTGTCATTTGAAGCCCATTTCGTTTTGTTGTTTTAGTGGCAGGTGCGGATTTAATTGTGTTAAATATGAGAAACATTTACCCATAATATGGCCTACTTGGGAGAGCTGAATGAAACAATTTGCAAGAGAAAAGTCCTAGGCTAACTGAAAAACAAGAGCGCCCATTTGGCCTTCATCCACCACTCTTGATGAAATCATACTATCGGGGGACCAATATAGTTCCACAGATGTGCTCTGTATTATAAACAAATGAACGAGGTATCTTGGGAACAGGCAATCTAATGCATGAAACAGATTGTGGTCTGTTCTGCCACAAGTGAGTATTTGACTGAACAAATGACATCTTTATTTGTTAATATCTCCAGTTGTTTCCTTATGCTGGGCCCCTACATCCTCACAGCAATACTGACCAGTCCAGTGCCTCCAGCTCCATTCTTTGATAGCCAAGATTGCACAAAGAGGGAAAAAGGGGTGTGCTTGCCTCACTTAAAAACTCATCTGAATGGTATTTTGTAAAATTCACCACAGCTCTTTAGATTCAAAGTTTCTTGGTTGAAATGAGAGTGAAGGATGCCCAGCCATTCGCAGGTGAGCCATTCAGACTTACCTTTATGCTGTAGTCAACTGCCAACTTCTTGGCATCTTGATGAAAAATGAAGCAGTAAGACAAGACTTTGGATTGGGGTCAATAGCAGTTTTAGAAGCAAGCCTGACACACAAGCTGGATGAATTAAACTTTGCCATTCAAAGCACCTTCTCTGATATCCCAGAGCCATCTTTAGAGACATTTCTGTTCCAACCAGCTTAACAGAGAATGCCAGCATGAGAACTGTCTCACAGCAAGTGATGAACAAGATGGCTGTTCTTGGCCAAAGCTGAAGAGAGTCTGAAAAAACTGCCACTACTGGTCTATCTGTCAGACCTGATAAATCACCAATATGTGTAGCCAGTCATCAAGCATGTAAAAGATGTTTTAGTGCAGGTTTGGACAGTAATGAGTTTCATATGTCCTAGGAGACTAGTCACTAAGTGAAATATTTATGACTAATGCTTCCAGTTCAAAATTCAGGCTGCATCCTCCCTATTTCTTTTCCAGTTTTGTATTTCTACTACTCCCTTCTCCCCAGTCTTCCTAAACTAATTTTAAAAAGTCACATCATTAGAATCCCATGTTCAGTCAAAGGCATCATGGGCCCTCTCATCTTGGAAACATCCTGTCATGACCAAACCATTGTAAACCTAAAATCCTACGTATCTTTAAACTGACTCCATGTGATCACTAGAATGGCGAGCAAAGCTAACAATTTTAATGGGTCATTACTTTAAAGTATGAAGTATTTGGAGCTTCCCCTCCCCCTTCACCCCCAACAGATGTTATTTCTGAATACACCGCCTAAAAATCTAATCTATTGCCTAAGAATGCAGATGACTATCCAGCCACAGTGGGTGGCCCATGAAATCTATGATCACAAAGAGACCAGACTACACAATAGTGAATAGGATTTTGTTTTATAAAGTCAATTTAAACCAAACAGACTTCTTGTAAAGCCATGGAATGAGGATCCCTGGTTGGAAAGCTCCATGCCATGCCAGAAAGGGACAGAACATTCCAACTACTTAAGGGTGAGGGAAATCAGGAACTCTGTCCATAACTGGTGTGTGCATAGTTGTGATAAATGGGCCTACAAGTTTATCCTAATTGTAAGCTTGACTGTAAAAAGAGAATGTAAATTCATAAAATGTCACAATAACCTTCCAAAACAAATGTTGTCGAGAATAGGTGCAAGAAACCAGACAGAGACTGGATTAGTCTAACCCAAAAAAGGTCACATTAGTACAATCCACAGACTATTATAATTATACTTGCTAAAAATAAACAATGGGGCACTGGATATTAATGAACCAGAATTAGTGTGTCAGATACTGGGTAAAATAATGAGGGGATGAGCTAATCCACCCACCAATCCATATGTGGGTCCTTAAATAAAGGGACTTTGCAGTTGAAAGGAATAGATAGAAGAACAGACAGAAGCTTCTAGAGTGAGAGTCACATCATAGTTGCCACCCCCATCATCTCCTTGGACTCCAGGACTTCTTTGTCCTAATCCTGTTGGCTGTCCTGCCCAGCTCAGCCAAAGAAAGGGATCCAGGGGACACTCCTACCTCTACTAATTCCTGCTGAATCTCAAAAACCACCTGAGATTAGACTACAACAAGAGGAGGAACAGCAGAAGCTCCAATCTATTTCAGCTAACTTCTTCTCTTTCCCCCACAAGAACAGTTAAAGCCATCTTTAATACCATCTAAGGCTATGTCTACACTGGCAAGTTAATTCAAATTAAGGAAGCTTAATTCGAACTAACTAAAGCCATGGCTATGCTAGGCTTTAATTAGTTTGAATTAAGGGCTTCCTTAATTCGAACTAATAAATTTGAATATGCTATTCAAACTAAGGGTTAATTCGAACTAGTTAGTTCGAATTAACCAATGTGGCCGTGTTAGTTCAAACTAATTGCTTAGTTCGAACTAACTGGCCCATTGAACTCAATGCAATTCGCTAATTCAAACTAAGCAAGTGCCATGAATGGCACTTGCTTAATTCAAACTAAATTTTTCTAGTTCGAATTAAGTTAAAATTAGTTCGAATTAGTTAGTTCGAATTAGTTAATGTAAGTGTAAGTGTAAGTTAATGTAAGTTTAGTAAGTGTAGACATAGCCTAAGAGACCATCAAACATGGGGATTTTTCCTTCTAAACCTCTCTCCAGCTAAATAGAAAGGGAACAAAAAATGTTAAAATGAAAGCCTTATTTAATACGTCAAATTTCAAAGGCTTTAATGGATTTTCCTTCTTTCCTATGTCTTTCATAAAAGGTAAACGGATTTTTAATGTGTTTGTTGAGGAATCTATATGCCAAACCTTTGGAGCTTGTTAAACACTATCTAAGTTGGATAGCAACTGAGTTACGTTAATATCTTCAGCCCATATATTCCATTAAAATTAATATAAACAGCACCTGTGGAAGGAGTGAGTGGGAAAATGGATGAAGGTTTCTTATTAGAAATAAGAGGGATAAACCAGACAAAGGGAAAGATATTTTGATTTCATGTGGTTCAAGTTAGTATCACTAGAGATCTGTCAATCAACTCAGAGTAGCTTTTAATCCCCAGAAGGCATCAACAAACAATGAGCAAAACGTTTCCCACAGCATTTCAGCATGTCCCCGGTAATGTGATTCACTTCCATGAACCATAGGCAGCCCCTTGTGAGTGCAACATGGTCTGAACCAGTCCTGTATTTTCTAATACATATTGAACATTTACATTCCTAGGACTGCCAGAAGAAAGAGCCGCGTGAAAATAGTGAGGGGGTGCCAGGTTTCAACCAAAACTCATACAATAATTCATCTTGGCAGAGGGCCTGAAAAAAAAATTAGGCTTCATCTTCTGCTAGAGTAAACCAATGTAACACCACTGACTTCAGTGGAGCTATGCCAATTTATGCTAGCTGAGAACCTGGATTCTTGTATTCTGCAAAATTTGGAAGAGCTAAAAATATGGCAATAATCCTAATGTATCCTAAGTAGCAGCATCACAGCACCCTCACATTTAGCTGAAACGAGCACATCAGACTATCCCCTTCAATCCTCATTCTTAGTTCATATCTACAGTTCTAAGGTATTGACAGCACATCACAAAAGGCTCCTAGAGTAGCCTGGAACACTAGAAGGGAATGCCCTAGTTTCTGTTGCAACTGACATTTCTTAAAAGTATTTTCTGCTTTCAATTCTCTTTTGTTTTGTTTTTCCTGTAGGTGGGACATGGGGAACCCCTCAGCTGTTTGCTTTTTTGCAAGAAATTAGTTTCCATTGAGTAAATGGTGATCAAGTTGGATGGGATCAGAGACTTGTGCTCTGGAAAAGGAAGATGCCTTTTGATGCCTACAGAGGCTTTTCACATTTGCAGAGACAGAATTCCTTTTGAGATCCAGAATTAGGTTAGGGACAGTGGCTGCAGAATGCAGATCTAAAAATCACTGCCCTTGCCATTCATAGTCATTAAAAATCCTTTGACAAGAGTAGATTATTATACAGTTTCTCTTCTATTATTGTTTTTCTATGTGATGTGCACTGGAAGATTGTTCTAGAGTGGCGCTCAGAACAATCCCTGGAACAAAACTTCCCTAAGCTATTTGATCATCCAGATCTTTGTAGCTGCCCGTATATGCATAATGAAATCAGTACATAAAAAGCTAAATCCAGCACCCTCAGGCTTTAGTGAAATTTGGATCCAAGCTCTGCTACTCAAGCACATCTCTAAATGTATTCCTTCAGAGGGTATTACATTTTAAAAAGCAGCATGTGATTTCTGCACATTCCTTAGTTTGGTGCTTGGAGCATTTATTCTTTCAGAAGATCTGTTCCTAATTTGCATGTGTTTGAGTGACCTCCATAGCACACTGGCAATTCCTGAAGAACAGTTTCAATAAAATAAACTTTACAGCTCTGTGCCGGGCCTGTGTTCTGAGGTTATTTGCATTATACTGCATCTTGGCAGAAAATGACATTTATTTTTTCATTGAATGAGCTCAAGTGTCTGCAAAAAGCTGCAGGTTGACAGCACTACATTGTGACGTCCCCTAGCTAGTACAGAACAAAGTCACAACCCGCATTCCCTTCTCATCTCTTGGACATGAAGGCTTACAGATCCTCTGGAGGACCACCGTTAGGAAAGATAAATAAGTCAACAGGAGATATGCATTCTGCAGCACACAAATTGTGTATCTCCTATCAACTTAGCCCCGCAGTGTAGACCAAGCCTGAGGCTGCAAAAGGAGTGTCAATTGATGTCAATTCTATTGGTGGATTTGAAAAGCATTTGTCTACCTCCTGTAAGATGGACTGGATACTACTGACTTACAGCCTGATCCTGCAAAGACTTATACACGTGCTTAACTTGAAGCACATAAGTAGTCCCAAAAATGCTATTTCTGTTTTAAATTAACTCTACTTAGTTCCAACATGAGAAAGGAAGTCTAATACGGGGAGGGAAAGGGGGAAATCACAGTATTGCCAAGAACCAGTTGTAAACCTACACCACTATTTCTAAGTCCATAAACAGAGAAAAGGCATTGCATTTCTAAGAAAAAGATCTCTGTATAATGTGTACTTACATGAACTGTGAGACAGTTAGAGGACAGCCAAATAGACGGACTTCAGTCTTGACTATTATTCTATTAAAAGTACATTGCTGAATTATTTTTCTTAATTTAAGTGAATATTATCTTTTATTCTTTGGACTCAGTTCACTCATGCAGACTCAATTCCCAATGCCTTTCTCAGGTCAGGTGCCTGGGAAAAGGTCTAATCCAAAACCCATGGAAATCTACGGTAAGACTCCCAGGGATTTCTTGGGCTTTGGACCAAGTCCTAAATCAGTGGTTTTCAAACGTAGGGTCAGGACCCAGTACTGGGTCACAGACCCTCAGGCACTGGGTTGCGGCACCACCTGCTGCCACTTCATAAATTATTTTTTTTCAACTGGGTCCAGAGAAAAAAAGGTTGAAAACCACTGTCCTAAAGGAGGACAGACCTAGGACCTTGCTGTTTAGAAAAAAACCCCCAAAAACCTGGAACTTGAAACTGAAGCTGCAATCTGTCTGCTCATGTAATCATGTGTGTAAGTCTTTTCAGGATTTCTGCCTGAAACTATTTCCCCTCCTTAACATTATATGACAATATTGGTTTGTTACTAAAAAAGGTGCTTAACATTGTGTATTTTATTGTATTGTATGTTATTTTATTTCGAGGGTGGGGGAAAAAAACAGTGACACACTTAGAAAAATTACAATTACAAATACTTTGGAAACAGATATAAGAAAATGACAAACATTAAATTTTGGCCCTAGTAACTCTTAAACAATGTCTAGTTTTAGGCACTAATCCTGAAATCAGATCTTACTGGGTGGACTCCTGTGCTAATGTAAACCTCACTGGGACTTTTCAGGGAATCAGGAAGCCTGACTGTAAGACTGATGCTTTGTTTTGGTATATCTAAGAAAAAGATTAAAAATAAGAAGTTAATGGAGGAAAATACCTGGAGTGTTATACTGCTAGTTAAACCCATAATAAAGATATGCTGGAACATATAAACAGTTAAACTGATGTAATATTTGAACAGCATTTTGTTTGTTTAACTTGTGTCTCTAGCGATAACACTTTGAGGAGGAAATCAACTTCATTGCCCAGCAAAAATTCCATCTGCAGGCTGACCTGGCACCACCAGTCAGAGTTTTGGGAAGGGCTGCTTCATATTGCTGAAGTTTGCTAAACCCTGGCATTTTTGTAGCTGGCATGCACAGGACAGAATGAACCCTGGAAAATACTTCTACAGATTAAGCTGAAGGAATGCAGGGCAGAGATTAAATTGTGAACCAAACAGACTTTGAAAACATGAAACAAAATTAGGCTGTAAAAACCATTTATCATCGTCATTTAACATCTGACTTTCAAAGTAAAACAGATGAGCTGGATGGGAAGGAAAAAAGAGAACTCCTGTCTTGCCCCCAGATTTAGAGGGTTATCGTGAATGTGGGATGGATTTCCCCTCCCTCCAGACCCCAAACCTCCATTCTCCTTGATCTGGGGCCTAGAAAATCTGGTCACCTTAATTTGGCAGCATGGTCAATATAGAAGTCCACATTGACATCTGAAAGCGATCATTTTACTGCCCATGCCGAAGGAATGTTTCCCCACAGGAGTAGGGAGTTTTATGAGAGTTATAAAAAGTTACTGGCACTGCAACATATTATCATTGAGGTATAAATTACTTATCTGCATGTCGGCTACGGACTGGCTGGATTGGCAGCCAGACACATCCCTCTGCAATGAAAGTGCAGGGAACCGCACCGAGAATTGCCACTCTTTGCAGCCTTTCCCCCCATGTCATTCAATTTACTTCTCCTTAAAGGCTGTATGTTCAAATCCCAGGGGGGTAGAGAGGCGACATGGAAAGCTCTTATATCGCATCTGGTTCACATTATATTCATAACAGCTTAGCTAACCTTGCTGGCCAGTTCAGTCCAGCTGATCTATTGACTGTATGGGTCACACAGCCATTCACAATAATCCCACCTACCTCTTATTCACAGTTTTTCCATTCAGAGATCTCAAAGGTTCTGAAGCACTTGTTGCCTTATTTACCAGACTTGAACTAAACCAAAGGGAATTAAATTGATTGAATTCTTAAAATACAGAACACAAAAGATGCAGCTCTTATAGGTCAGCGATTGAGCAACCTACCTTTCAAAACGCTCTGGGCTTCATTATTTTTTATTTATTGAAATAACTATTTACTCTTTGCCGAAAGCCCATACAGGCACAAAAGCAAATCTCTTTTACAAAAATGCTAATAGCTGACATGTATATCGTGTCTTTCATTCTTAAACCCATTATGAACTATAATAGGAACCATTTCACCCACCACTGATATGCAGTTACTACTGGGTTGAAATAGGGAAGTGATTAAGAGAGCACAGCAAAAACATGCAACTATTTAGGGCAGGAAGAGAAGAAGAATCTATTTCCAAACGGGCAATGCTGACACCATCTAATGCACTGGCTAAGACTCTCACTTCTCTGCAGTGGCTATTCTTATCATAAGTAGCAGAGAACACATCCACTGGGTTGCTACTTCTGCCTAGATAGGTGGCCGGGAGCCAGTCTTAATCTGAGCTCCAGCACCTCTAAATTTGGCAGTTCATAGGCCTAGCACCTCTGTGCTTGCTGTTTTAATTTAACATGAACAGGATCTAGAGCAGTCATTTTCAACCATCGTGCCGTGGCACACTGGCGTGCCATGACATTTTGTACAAAGGTAATGAAAATCAATGTAAAACAAACATTGTTTTATCTTAAACATCATGCGATCCAACCAAAATGACAACTCATAAAACCCATGAAAATTAATCATCAAATTAAAAGCGAGGTATCGGTCTTTCGATTCTAAAATGTGAACATTCTAAACGCAGGGGGCCAAAGAGCAAAATTGAGAATGACGTATTTTTTTCTGGTGGATTTGAAACATTAATGCATTTGCTACTTCTTTCGCTTGTTGTACGCACTTGTGTTGCAAACCTCTCTAGTAAGATTGTAACCATAGTAAATGTAAGTAAATGTGATGTTTATGAGCAACCAATTCAGCTGAAAAAAAGTGGGTGTGCCATGGAATTGTTTGTCTCATTGAAGTGCGCCATGCTACTAAAAAGGTTGAGAACCACTGATCTAGATTCTAGAGGACACATTTTTGCAGTGGGGCACCTGCCCCCACACACATGGATGAAGTACAAGGTCACATAGCAGGAAGGGTGTCATGTTGCATTTAACTGTACTCTTGCAGTGGTGTACCGTGGGTCTCTGGCACCCAGGGGTGATATTTGCATTTGCGCCCACCCCCACACGAAGCCTGTTCTCAGCAGCAAAGCTCAGCCTTGCCTTCAGGTTTCTGCCTGTCTAGCCACGGCTCCCTCTCTCCGTGGAGCACAGCCATGGCTCTGCCTGTAAGGGACACTGCCAAGTTCTCTTAGAAGGGATGCAGAACTCCTAGGCCAGCTGAAGCCCAGCCCACCCTGTCTGTCTCTCCTGCAGGAGACACCTGTGTATGCACGCACCAGGGACCAGCATGGGAGCGCTTGTGTCTTGGCCTGGGGCCAGCGCTCTGTGATGGAAGCCGGCACGGTGCACCCTGATAAGGCACATACATTGCAGAACAGAACCTGCTGTTTCTTCTCTGTTGCTCCAAGCAAGTCTGGCAGCACCACTCGCTTTGAGACGGCTCACTTGAAGGGCCTGGCCAGAGTCCCATCCAGCTGACACTATGCTCTTGCTAAAAAGATTACAATGATCATGGCACACCATTGCATTTCTGTTTCCTGGCAGAATATTAGCACTAACTGGGCAACCACAAAACTCCGACAAACAAAAGGAAGAGAGAGGACATCTTCAACTGGAGCAATTCATCTGCATGCAGTCGGTGCCATCGCTTTCCATTTGTTTGAAAAATACTGGGGCTGTCAGTGTTTCCATGACACGTTTTTATTTTCAGAAGTTTATAGCTTTTGCCTGAAGATTCACAATCAAGGTGTCATGTAAAACATTTTAAAAATTGGTTCAGTCGTGCAAAAAATATCAAAAGTACCAAAGGTTTTCATGGTCTTGGGACCTTATTCATTTATTTTTGCTCTTCTCTCACAAACCCAGCTTAAATGTTGCACTTCTAGAATTTAGGAACTGATTAGCTCCTTGGCAGCTGGGGCCCTGGCACATATCATTGCTGGTAGTAGGATATATAAGGCCTTACCTCCCTGCTCAACACCTCTGGTCAAAGATCACTTTATAAAACCACTGATGAAACTTAATCCTGACGTGTAAATGGACTCCATCAGCTGAGAGACATTGAGAGACAGGAAGAGCACATCTGAACATGCAAACTGACCCAAATGGAAGAACTTAAAACAGTGCCCTAGACAGAGCAAGAATTATTGGACAGCAAACACTGCTAAGAGAGGCTGACCTTTTTCAAGGGATCTAAGTCTTCTGTTTTCTCTAACTAAACTGAGGATACCTAATCCAGCTTGATTTATGAGAAGTGTAAACCTAGATATATTAAGCAAACTGTTTCTTTTAGTTAGAATTCTACCTTCTCTCTGCTTTTCATCAGTCTTGTTTTGGTTAAGATTAGTATTATATGGGGAATGTCATGCAGACATCCCTGGAGAAAAGAGAACCCTGTGCCCTCTGAGGAGAGGAGAGACGCAGAAAGGTAAGGAGTTTCTAGGACCGACAGCATCAGTCAAGAGGCCAGGACAGAGGTTTCGGGTCCATGTGACCCTTGTTGGCATCAGGTTGCAGTGGATGAACACAAGGCTAGAAGATGAGAGGCTGAAGTTTCCTTTCTAGGTATATGTTGCAATTACTGCTTAATTTGCTGCTTTTCCAAACCTTTCTGCTAGTAAGTAGTTGCACAAAACACTAAAGGGTGTAACAGCAAAGTTGAAGCAAGTTTGTTAAAAAATTGGAATAAGCATTTATGGAACCGTTTTTATGGTATTCATCTAGCTCTTACCAGGGGCATAGCCAGCCTCTGTTTTCTGACCAGGACTCTTCAAGTGCAGGATGGGCCACGCCAAAGTCAGGCCACCACCCCACCCCAGGGAGGGGGAGAGCCACCGAACCCGGGACAGCAGGAGCACAAACTTCACAGCTGCAGGGCCGGCCAGCAGTTGCGGCTGCAAGTAGAGGCGCGGGCGCCAGCGCCTCTCCCTGCTCACAGTCACTGGGCCCCGCAGCCGCGAGTGGAGCAGAGGCATCCACACTGGTGCCTCTGGCCTGCTCGTGGCCTCCAGCTATTGGGTGGCCCCATGGCCGTGGAAGCAAAGTTCATGCTGCTGCCAGGAACTAAGGTGGGCAGACCTCAGGGCCGAGTGGGTGGGCCCTGGCCCACCCATGGCTATCCCCCTGGCTCTCACTGTCACAATGAAAAAGACAAAAACAGAATTTTTAAAAAAAAATTCTAAAGATACAATCCTGGGATACACTAGGCATCCTCCACTGAAGTCAAAGGTTGATGAGAACAATCAATAATTTGTAGGAGCAGGCCTGAAGAACAGAAATATTCAGTAAATAAGGCTGTTGTTTACTGAAGTTATGTCTTTGTCTCTTTTCCCCTTGGACATTGCCTGCACCACTGTAATAAAGTATCTGAGCATCTGACGCTGCTTGTACGCAGTTCTCTTGGTGCGTTTCTAATGTTTCATCAGGATTTACTTGGGCTGACCTGTTTGAGTGGGTAGATGAGAAGTAAACATTGAATTAAAGTGAGATCATAAAACCCAAGTTGGTTAGGTAACTCTGAGATCACAAATTCCTTGAAAGAAATAATCAGACTCAACTGTGTCCAGAAGTTAGTTTTTCTGTTTCCCCCCAACATCGCCTTCAGAGGAAACAATGAGGTGCATCGCATTATTAGAACAACTAGCTTGATTGCACAACGCTTGTGAATGCTGTTTTATTTCAGTCCTCGTCGCTGGACGTTCCTGTGCTACTGGGACCTTCTTGGAAATTTCACTAGCTAAAGGGAAATCCCCAAATGGAAATAAAAAGAAAACTTTCTGCTTTACAAATAACAGCACTTTAAGTATTTAAGAATAAAAATTTCAAAGGCAGGAATAAAAAAAAACCCCTGAATAAATGGATTTGCATCCATTCAGCCTTCACAGACCTGCATTTATGACTACAAATAAGAAGATCAGAGGCAGTCTTTGGCGATTGGGGGCCCCAGGCGAGGGCCCATTAAGGGGCCCCAGTACCCCCCCCCCACTCTCCATGGTCCTGGATCCTTGCCGCTGGCCCCCTTCCTGTGGCCCCAGCTCTCTGCTGCCAGCCCTGCCAGCTCCTCCACCTGCTGCCACCTGATGCAGACACAGCTTTTGGGGTAGGCAAAACAGCAACAGGGCGGCTTATTGCTTGGGCACCTAGATGTTCGCCTGCTTCGCCCACCCCAAAAGCCTCCTCTGGAGAAGACACGTGTGCCAAAGAGACACTGCACCTGTAACTGCCCACCTGCATGTAGAAATACCCATTTTATTTGAACAAGCACTTGCTCATGCATGCAAATGTAAGCTTTTGTGTGCGCTCATGTCTAGTTTGTCCCCGGAGTCTCCATTGTCCGTGCACTTGTCATCCTGGTCATGAGCGCCTTATTCAACCACACGTAAGTGCTTTGGACAGGAGAGAGCCAAAGTTCCAGCACATCAGAGGATCAGGTTCAAGCTCTGCCATCACAGGAGTTGAGCACTCAGCCCTTCACAGGATTGGGCCCTGGTGAGCACAATGGCCACTGATTCTGAGATAGGAGTAATGCTTCTCTTAAAAAGACTATTTATTGGGATGTATTGTCTTTTGCTGTGTCAGATTATTCCCTTCATCGTTTTCTTCTCCCCCCGCCCCCCACATCAGCTAAGTCTTGGCAGACTTTCAATATAAACATTTCTTCTCCTTGGAGGGTTTTAAGTAAAAACACGACCTACTCCTTTGCAAGGAGAAAATGTGTGCGAGGTGATCGCATTGGTGACAAGCTCAGAATGCTGTTTTCTTGGGTACTAGACAGAAGAGGATGTATCATAATACTGCTCTGCCCAGAGGGCTTAGCTATATTGTGTTTTGGTCCACACCTAAAAGGTGTAAATTTTAGTCTCCACTTCTGTGTCACACACTAACTGGCCTGTATGGACTATGTGGGAGCCCACTAGACGCTCTCTAATACGCTGTACTCCGTGTACAGCTGCAGTTACGGTGTAGAAAAGCCAAGAGCATGGGCTACCACTTGACAAACAAATCCAGTTTAAGGCTTGTTTTTAGTTTCAAGTCATAGAATCCTAGGGTTGGAAGAGACCTCACGAGGTCATCTAGTCCAACCCCCTGCTAAAAAGCAGGACCACTCCCACTAAATCACTCCAGTCTTTAACCTGTGCCCTAGGGGCAGACCGCATGTGATATAAATCAACAAAGAGGTACGAGAAACCAAATTTAGGCTACTAGGTAAGGGATTAAAGACCAGGACATCCATAGCAGTATTCTCTGAAATGCTTCCAGCTCCACATGCAGGGCCAGTTAGACAGAACTGCACGGTCTCAATGAGTGGATGAGACTGTTCGGAGGACTGATTTAGGTTTATTAGGAACTGGGGAACCTTTTGGAAAATGAGGTGCCAACACAGACAATATGGACTCCAGCTAAACCAAAAAGAACCAGATTGCTGACATGTAAAATTAAAAGAGTTATGAAGGAGTTTTTAAACAAACGATGGTGGGGGGAAGGGGAGGAGCCCGTGATTTGGACAGACACATCCCTTAAGGGAGGATTTATTAAAGGGGATACTCTGTATCAGGGGTGTCAAATATGTGGCTCACCCTCTTCCCTCCAACCTGTGACTGTGCTCTGTGAGACCACACACTCTTCCTGAGAGAGAGAGTGTGAGTGTGAGTGTGAGTGTGGTCTCATCTACGCAGGGCTCCATGATGCTGCACAAGAATTAGATCTCACAACTTTGCAGAGTGGTGGGTATGCAAGACTGCTCCATGAGACCACACTCTCTCCCTAACAGAGAGAGAGAGAGAGACATATTGCAGAGCACAGTCTTGCACACACAGCACTCCGCAATGCTACGAGAGTGCCCTAATATTTCAATTTATGATATATACAGCCCACTTGAAGTATATTTAAGTCAAATCTGCCCCCCGCCCCCAGTAACAAATGAGTTTGACACCCCTGCTCTATATCCTAATAAAGAGAAAAGGATAGAAATTGATAAAGTGCAGACAGGAACTAAAGAAAAACAGTCAAACGAAAGAGAGTGCTATTCGATTCCATCATATGAAAGCAGACGGCTAAATACTGACAAATGTTATAAAGGTTTGTATACAAATGCAAGTCTAAATACTAAGATGGGTGAACGGGAGTGCCTAGTTTTAAATGAGGCATCACGGAAATGTGCTGGAGCAATGATAATCAAGAGGACATGGTAGCAGCAGGATACAAAACAGATACAAATTCTAGAATAGGTCTCAGTGGTGGGGGAATGCTATATGTGAAGAAAGCATAGTCAAATATGCTAAATATCTTAAATGAATCCAATAGTTTCACAGAATCTCTATGGATACAAGAGCATAGCAGTTGGGATATACTAGCAAGCAACTGACCAGGATAGTGAGGGCGATTGTGAAATGCTCAGGTTGATTAGAGAGGCTACAAAAACAGGAAACCCAATAATAACGAAGAATTCCAACTATCCCCATACCAGCTGGGGATATATCACCCGAGGGTGGAATGCAGAGATAAAATTTCTAGACATCATTAATGACTGCTTCCTGGAGCAGCTAGTTTGGAACCCACAAGAGAAGAGGAAATTCTGGATTTATTCTTATGTGGTGCACATGGTAACTAGAACTGAACTGGTCAGTAATAGCAACCATAATGTAATTAAATTTAACACCCTTCTAAAGGGGAAAATACCAAAGTCATCCACCACAGTAGCTTTCAGCTTCAGAAAGGAGAACTAAACAAAAATGAGGGCACGAGTAAAAAGGAAATTAAAAGAACAGTCACAAGAATGAAATGCCTGCAAGCTGAATGGAATCTTCCTTTAAAAAAAAAACACCATAAAAG
Source organism: Pelusios castaneus (assembly GCA_007922175.1). Taxonomy (NCBI): domain Eukaryota; kingdom Metazoa; phylum Chordata; order Testudines; family Pelomedusidae; genus Pelusios; species Pelusios castaneus. The sequence goes on from ML685868.1 coordinate 6,051,369, forward strand.
AGGCTCAAACTATATCTATATCCCAAATTAAGAGCCATAAGGGGACCAAAAAATGCCGCCATAGTTAAATAAAATAAAAGAGGTAGCTAGAGATAAACACATCTTTTAAAAATTGGAAGTCAAATCCTACTGAGGAAAACAGGACAGAAGAAAAGCTCTGGGAAGTCAAGTTTAAAAGTATAATTGGGCATGGCAGAAAAGAATTTTAAGAGCAACTGGCAAAAGACAAAAAGAACTAACAGCCAAAAAAAAAAAAAGAAAATTAAGTACATTAGAAGCAGGGAGCCAACCAAACAACCAGAGAGGCCACTGGACAATGGAGGTGCTAAAGGATCACTCAGTCTTTGCTGTAGAGAATGTGAGAGAGATTCCTACATCCAAATCATTCTTTCTGGTGACAAATCTGAAGAACTGTTCCAGACTGAGGTGGTAGCAACCATTTAAAAGACAGGAATCAAAGAGTAGGAACAGAAAGTTTTGACAATGGAGAGATGTAAATAGCAAGTCCCCCAAGGATCTGGACTGGAATCAGTGCTGTTCAACATGTGTAAGAAAGCTGATGTATAAAAAACCTGATTCATCCAACCAGGGAACAAGAACAAAACTGTGATCTTCATCCCTAACCAAAACCAACCGCACCCTCTACACTAAACACCAGTTCCACTCTCAAATACTAAATAGCTCCAATGAAACACTCTCAGACAAACTACCAACAGAAAATTATTTGCAGAAACTATTCTGAGAATAGATTTAAAATAAGGAATATATTTGAGAAAATTGATTTACTAGCGTGCATTTCACAAACTAGAAAAGAGGTGCTATTTGTCATGAGTTATTCACTCCATTCCAGCAAATACCATATAGTAGAATCATATCTACTTTCAGGAAATGGATTTTTTTACAAAAATGTTTAATCTCATTTCACTGAAGTAGTGACTCACACATGACCAAATGTACCCACTAGCAAATAAGTGTTGGACGTATCTATGCCATGTAAGATATAACAGCACTTGAAATGACAAAACATTTAACTTGATATATCAAAATATGTGTAATTACATACCAGGTATGATATGTAATACAATACCAGAAAGGATGTCTTACATTACATGATACAATAGAGCCTGGAGCTACTAAACAGATAAAGAAATAAAAATCAGACAGCGGCTGATCATTTCATATAATCCCAGGATAAAGTGAGTCTTACACATTAGACATTAATAGAGCCCTATGCAAATACAAATATGTGGATCCACATCCGATCTGCATCCATAAGAAATGATCCATGATATTCCGCGGATTCGGATATAATGCACTGTAGCATACAGGGGGACATTCAGTCGCCGGGAGTCCTGCACTTCAGGTTGTAGTAGTCAGCTGAGATGTGGTTTTCCCCACCTCCAAATTCCCAGCATTACAGATCCCTGGTCCCTCCTGCCCTGGAGCTGGGCTCTTCATTGCCCCAAGCCACTGGGTCTGGGGCCCTAAGGCCCATCTGGGTGAGCTTGCCCTGACTGCCTGTACCTCCCAAGTGCTGGCACTAACAACCACTGGTTAGCTCCATCTGGCTCAGCTCTTCTCTGCTCTGTTCTCCTCCAGAATCAAACTCCACTCCTAGCTTCACCTCCAAATGCCACACTCAAAACCTTCCCTGTCTTGCTGCAACAGGGGCTTTCTATCTGCTGTGGCCAATCACCTTAATTGACCTCACATGCTCCAACTGGTGTCAGGTGCTTCAACTGGCCTTAGGTGCCTCAGTTGGTTTCAGGTGCTCTAACTGACCTAGACCAGCCCTGCCCTAGCTAACCTGGAAACAGGGATTTACTAAGCCTGGGGTAAATATATCTACCTTCTAGTATTTTCCTGTAGCCCTCAGGCTTGACTCCGTCACAGCGGATATCCACAGATTTGCAAGGCTCTACTCATCTGTAGAGCTCTGCGCAGATACAAAAACATGGATCCACATCCAATCTGCATCTGCAAGAAATGGTCTGCAGATATCTGTGGATTTGCAGGGCTCTAGATGTTAGAACACAAGCAAAATGTCTTTTTAAGAGTATGGAGCAAGTCCTAATTGGTATTTAAATTTTCAAGTCTAATTTTATCAATGCAAGTAAATCAAATTCCAAGTGGCTTTAATTAGCAATCACACAAGCAGTTAAATCATTTACCTGCTACTGAGTAACACTCAAGCAAAATTCTTTACCTGGTTTATAATATAATCCAAAAACTTTCCAAATTTGAAATTCCACAATTCCTTATTAGATGTGAGCAAATCCCTTCAGCAAAATGGGAACCAAAAAGTCAAATTTCATCCATGTCACTGACTTTTTGCAATGCCTGCTCATGAAAACCAAATGCCCTGGTATTGCTGGTGCTTCCTCTTAGCTCATTAGTTTGCTAACTGTTCAACAATCAGTATTTTGTCTGAATTCTTGAAAGCAGACAGAAGCAAGAGTACAAGATACAGAGCATGTAGTACTCTGGAAAAAAATCACTAACCAAATTATTTAAAACATGTTTTTATGTAGTAAAAACGTTGGTGTCAAAACAGTTGCCAAAGCAATTTCACACACAGCATGATTCATATGCAGTCTACCAAACACGGACCTGTACACTTCTTAAATGCAATGGGCCATTTCGCTCCGCATAAACTTTTATTAATAACAAAATCTTCTATTAATGGCCCACTCTGATGGACTGTTTTATATTCATAGGCACACAGATAAATATGTAAAAGAGAAAAGAGCTTTTTTCACCACTGTGCATTCATCCATTAAAAAGAATTCCCCATTAAAATGTAACTTAGCTCATAATCAAAATAAATATAGTCATAGTTAAGGTTCTCATATAATCACCCAAATCTATGGAAACAAAGGCATATAGTCCCATAACAAACAGAACTATGTTCATGAGAACTAGGTACCTTTCAGAGTGTACCAGCAGGGTTTACATGGCATAGTTACAGCATGTTACAATTTGGACCTGTGTGGTGCCAAACAGGTAAGTCCTTTGCCATGTTGTTCCTATTTCATTCTGTGTATAGTTAAAGAATGGGGCAAATCCTCAGCCAATGAAAAACAAAGTTAAAGGTGCAACACTGATTTACACCCCTAAGAATTCTAATAATCTAGGTGCAGAGAACTGTAACCCAACATTTCCCATTAGCCTCTGTGGCACACCAAGGAGTGAATTTAATCCCTAAATCCATAACCCCATAGTAAGGAAGTATGCCTTACCAGCCAAAGCCAGATAAACTCTTCCCACAATACACCAAGTAATGCTAATATAAGCAGCTGTTTAGTTCCAGTATGACACTAATATGGCCCCGGTTCACCAAAGCACAAGAATATTCATAAACCCCATTAAAGCCAATGGGATTTAAGCACATGACTAAAGTCAAGCACATATTTAAGCCCTATAGTGAATGCAGCTGGTAAATTGGAGGTTGTATGAATAAGAACGATTGAGATAGTGTGTGAAAAACACAAACAGAGAAAGGTTTAACCGGCTATGTCTACACTTGCAAGTTAGGTCGACTTGAGAAGGCTTAAGTCAACCTAACTTTGTCCCTGTCCATACCAGGCTTTCATTAAGTCAACTTAAGAAATTCCTTAAGTCGACTTAATGAAAGGTTAGGTTGACTTAACAGAAACCGCCAGCTAGGTCGACCTAATCCTTAAAGTCAACTCCTTAGGTCAACCTAAGCACAGTGTGGACACTTTATTAGGTCGACCTCAGGGCAGTTAGGTCGACTTACTAAGTCCCCGTTCAGAGGAAGCACTTTGTTAAGTCAACCTAGTAAGGTTGACTTTAGGTTGACTTAAAGTCGACCTTATTAGATAGACTTAACAAAGTTGACCTAACTTTTTGTAGTGTAGACATAGCCACAGATATCAAGAGGTAAAAATTCACTAAAAATGAAATTCACTCCTGTGCCAAAGGCTAACCCAAAGCTCAAACCCCTATGATACCTCATTTTGATGGCTTAAATGGTACTTGTGTTATTAATGTATTGAACTTGAGACTTATTTTCTTTCCATTTCAGAAAACATTTACTTATTCCCCTTCTATCCTAGAAATCTGATCTATGGTTTAACAAAAACCACTACTCAAGATGAATGCCCACTATTTATCTATCTGAAAGGTACCAACTACTGTGATATCTGTCACTGGGTGAAATTGACTCCCATTTTGTAATCATTGGAAATTGTATTTGAACCCATCTACTAAAACCTGTATGAGTAAATTCTTACTCAGTAATCTTTTTACGGGCGCAGAAAAATAGCACATGCTCTTCTATAACAAACTGCTTAGGGGCCAAATAGGACAGAACAGTCGCTTCTGTAAAATTTTATCTGTGCATAAAATAATACGTAGTTCTCAGTTACTAAACCACTTTGTTCCATCCCACAAATGAGATACCTCATCATTTGTCTTGTGATTTCTTTTGACTTCTTACTTTTAAGTTGGATAATACATTTCTGGGACCAATTAGTGAAGAATTTGAAGGTGAATAACATCACTCTGCAGACATTTTCTTGACAAGAATCAGCTTTCAAGAAGGCCTTGCATATCCCCCTAAAGTCTACTTTCTCTTCCCCAGAGCTTTGAGACCTTACTTTCAGGATCTATCTTCATCAGCATTTCCGAATCTGAGGAGGTTATAGATCCTTCAGATCTGGGATGCTCAGCAGCCACCCTGCCGTAGTTAAGATCTGTGGTGTCTTTCCAAGATTGACAGTAAGCCTAGGATTGTCTTTCCTTTTATGCACTGAACACCTCAATACTAAGCAGTAGGCATCTGAAGCTTCCTTTGGGCCCCAACCCTAAAAGAGCAAATAAAGCCCAAATATTAAAACACTGGGCATCTAAGGAAAAGAATCCTGCAACGCAACAAACCCTTTGGCACCAAGGCACCAGAAGAAGGCATGGGAAGAGCACTTCATGGTTCTGACCATGTAGATTTGTGATGGAGAAGGACTGAATGATTTGCACACCCACACAACCTCTGTTCTGTAAAGAAGTCTCTTCTGCGGCACACAAATGAGCAAAGGCCCTTATGTGTTTTCCACTCCTCTGGCTGGCCCCTTGTGCAGCAAAATGGAACAGTTTCCACTGTCTTGGACCTCCATGTGTCTGCATAACTAGGCATTTACCACCATTTTTAAAGATGTTGAACCTTTATGACTTCCAGTGTCAACAGGAGTCGTGGATGTTCGAAACCACTAAAAACCAAGTGCCAATGACAATTTGCTCATTGCTGCTGTTTCTATACATGGTTTCTTTGCTAGCTGCTCTTTGATTATCTCAAGTGCTTTCTCACTTTTCCCACTCTAAATCTGTGGCAAGCTTTCCCCTTTCCCTAACGTTCCCTACTAGTGCTCTGATGTTTCTTCACTTCTCCTACTATCACATTAGCATTGGGCCCCAATAGTTATTGACTACGACCATTTGCCACTTCTGTTTTTTGATATTTGTTGGTTCTGGGAAACCCTTCCTTAGTGCGTTGGTGTTCAAGGAGCTCTATCTAAAAAGTTATTCTTTTAAGTTTGCCAGCTCAGATGCCAGCAACTCCTAAGATCTAATGGGTCACTGACTAGCTGCACACATTGAGCAAGTCACTTGGGCCAAAATTTCCAATGCCCTCCACTCATTTTGAGAAACAAAGTCTTGGGAGCCATCATGGACCTGAATTTCAGAAACATCGAGTCTCCACAACTCAGAAGTCAATGGGAGACTAGGTATTCGGAACCTGTGAAAATTAGGCCCAAGGTGCCTCATTATGGATACACAAAAACCAAGTGCTCCAAGTCAGGAGCCACCTTTCAACATCTTGGCCTAAGAACTGAGAAAACTGAGCAAAAGAAACAGTCAGGGGAGCAGGAGTAATTAGGATGAAGAAGTAAAGAGGACCAGCACAGGATTTTTCTCTATGTTCTCTATTTTATTAACTTATGAGGTTTGTCTGTTTCTTTTCTGCTCTCCCTCTGGCCTTCTTTTTCTGCACTCTCTGAAGCAATGGGTTCCCTAACGTGGGCTACGGGAAAACTGTCGGTGGATCAGGTATGCCCTCAAGCAGCAGCACAGAGGAAGCATCAGGAGCAAGCAAGTGGAAAGTCAGGAGCAAGCAAGTGGAAAGTCAGAAGCCTGTCGTCACCCTGCACATGGCCTGGAGGCACTTTCCCCACCACACCCAGGCTCTCACTTCCACAGGAGAGAAGGCAACTGTATGAGAAGCGGGGCCTGGGCAGCTGCAATGCAGAGGAAGGACCTTCTGGAGCACATGCAATGCAGAGACTGTCTGCTGTCTGCTTTCCAGCTCCAACAGCTTCACCCCCACCGCTGCTCCGCCTGGATCCCATTCTTATTTCCCTTGGGCAGCAGGCAGTGAGATGGAGTGAGGGATTCAAACAGCAACAGTGCAGAGCAAGTGGCCAGAGCCGGTGAGCGGACAATCAGCTATCTGGTAAGGATCACTGCCTCACTATAGGGTGAAAAGGGCCAGCTGGATCTGCTTAGGGGGCAAGCAGTGGACAGCAAGGTAAGCAAGAGCCAGGAGGCTGGGATGTGACCTCAAGCCAGGACTACCAGAATCATGGTCTTCGGAATCGCTTTAGCCCCCGCAGCTGAAATGTCTAGACAAACCAAGGAGGTCGGAGGCCATGACTCCTCAAGTGGGATGCTCTCGCGAATAATGAAATCATATCATAGACTCTACAGTCAGAAAGGACCAGTACGATCATCTAGTCTGACCTCCTGTACAATGCAGGCCTCAAAACCTCACCCACCCACTCCAGCAATAAGCCACCAACCTATGACTGAGTTATTTACCTCCTCAAATCAGGATTTAAGGACTTTAGGATACAGAGAATTCACCAGTAGGTGAGCCATGCCCTGTGCTACAGAGGAAGGCAAAAAACCCCCAGAGCCTTAGCCAATCTGCCCTGGGGGAAAGTTCCTTCCCGACCCCAAATATGGCGATCACTTAAACCCTGAGCATGTGGGCAAGTCTCACCAGCCAGTCCCCCAAGAAACAATTCTCTATAATAACTCAGAACCCTCCCTTCTTAGGACACTTGCATATCCACCACCAGTAGCCAAAGATCAGTCAATTTCCAAAGTAGGCTATCCCATCATACCATCCCCTCCATAAATGTATCAAGCTCAGTTTTGAAAGCAGTTCTGTTTTTTGCCCCCACAGCTCCCCTTGGAAGGCTATTCTAGAACTTTACTCCTCTAATGGTTAGAAACCAGCATCTAATTTCAAGCCTAAACTTCCTGATGGACAGTTTATATCTATTTGTTCTTGTGTCCACATTGTTGCTGTACTCAAATAATTCCTCTCCCTCCCTGATATTTATCCCTCTGATGTATTTATAGCAAGCAATCATATCACCCCTCAACTTCTTTTGATTAGGGCTAAACAAGCCAAGCTCCTTGAGTCTCCTCTCATAAGGCAGGTTTTCCACTCGACGGACTGTCCTTGTAGCCCGTCTCTGCCCCTGTTCCAATTTGAATTAATCCTTTTTTAACATGGGGGACCAGAACTGCACACAATATTCCAGATGGGGTCTCACCAGTGCTTTGTACAGTGGCACTAACACCTCCCTGTCTCTACTTGAAATACCTCTCCTGATACATCCTAGAACCACTTTAGCTTTTTTCATGGCCACATCGCATTGGCGGCTCATAGTCATCCTGTGATCAAACAATACTCCCAGATCCTTCTCCTCCTCAGTCCATTCCAACTGATGCATCCCCAATTTATAGGAAAAATTCTTGTTATTTGTCCCTAAATGCATGACCTTGCACTTCCCTTTATTAAATTTCATCCTATTCCTGATACTCCAGTTTGCAAAATCATCCAGATCTTTTTGTGTGGTATCCTGATCCTTCTCTATATTGGCAATACCTCCCAACTTGGTGTCATCCGCAAACTCTATTAGCACATTCCCACTTTTTGTGCTAAGGTCAGTAACAAAAAGGTTAAATAAGATCAGTCATAAAGCACCTGCATCAGTCTCAAGTGCACTTTCTTCTTTCTTCAAGTACACACAGTAGCTATTAAATGATAGCCTGAAGAACTTGAGAATGCTGAAGTCTGTTGTGAGTCACTGCAGAGGAGGAAGGTGTGCAGAGCTACTCTTGGGATGAATCACTGAGATGCAGCTCCTCTTGGCTAGCTATGCCCGGAAAGGAACCCTATTGCTGACCCTGGGCTCGTTAGCCACATAAATCAAGGAGCACTTTGTCATATTTTTAAAAGGGAAAATCCCTCTTTAGCTGCTACATATTTCCAAGAAAGAAAACAACTCCAATCTTTTAATAACTGTAAATATCATTAGACATCCATTAGCTTTGCAGCAAAACAGCGAGAACTTAGCTAAAATATCTTGAGAACAAGCTTCAGGGTAGAAACAAGAACAAACAGAAATTTACCATTCCAACATTTCTCTAGAATATGACTCTTGCACCTTCCTTGAACTAACATGAAGCTGTTTTTGAAGCCGAACTCTGATTTCTATTATGTAAACTAGATGGAATCATTATTTTTAGATCTGAAGCTTCATGGTAAGAGAACCAATAAACAACCAGGCTGTTCCCTCTAATAACTACAATTACAAGCACAACACAATGCCAGATAGTTAAATGCACGGGCTGCACTGTGGAAAGGATCTACTTAACTTTGCCAGAAAGGGAAAATCTAGACTCTTGCCCGACAGCCAGGAGACCCTATTCTCCATTGGCAGCCAAAAGCTATTTGTCTATCACAGATGGGACATAAGAGATAAGGCCAGATTTTGAACCAAAGTCTGTATATAGTTACTCACTGTCTTTCAACTCCTAATCACCAAGGACTAAGCTGGGTATTTTGTTTCTACTTGAGTTGTATGAATAGCAGGTGTGTTCCTCCTGTCCTTCTCCTGCTTTTTTTAAGTTAATTGCTGCTGAGCTTCCACCCAAGATTTGGACCAGATGCTTCTTTTCCCTGCCAGTGGTCAAGAGTAACATTCAAGAGACTTTCCTCCAAAGGCAGTGAGTGTATTATAAGAAACTCAGCTCGCTGCAAGGAGGCTCATGGAGTTTCCATCCCTTCTTTCGTTGTCTCTCATTAACCATAAACTTCTCTGTATCATGCCAGTTAGGACTCTATCACCCACCAGCATCACTAGGTCACTGGCACAGCAATAAATCCCATCTCCACACAGATCCCCAGTGACTGAGCTGTATTACCATAATGTGCCCAGCCGCTCCTCTAGCCAGGGGGTGAAGGGCAATTGTGTGTTTCCAAATGGGGGTCTCCTCTATAGTCTGAATCAGAAGCAGATCAATCAGCAATCTGAACTTTTGGTTTTTGACCCACTCTGAGGACTCCTGTCAACTGAGCCATTGTCTTCTCCTCCTGACCACCCTAATTGACATACAACTGCCATTGCCTGGTGCTGAACTTTCTGGTCCAAAATTATATCATCCGCTTATTGCTTTCAAGGAGTAAGGAATTCCAGTTTCAAATGACTAGAAATACTATTACTGGCTATGAAATTATGAATCCATTTGTGCGTAAGATTACAGTACAGACAGATTCATTAGATCGAGACAAGCTTCTGTAGCAGAAATTCACTACTACTAGGCCGATTAGCCCAGAATGTTTGAGATGCGTACGACATACCAGCGTGCAAGTCCCATAACGATCCTATCATCATACAGCTGATAGCCATGAAGTTATGACTATGAGTCTTCAGAAACTTTACAATGGCCAGTGAAGCCCTGGCTCCCTTCCACATAAGCTAAAGGAGAATTTCCATCATATGTCAATGGTAATAATATATTCTAAGTCCACATTCCTCTCAACATTTACATGTGTGTTTAATTTTTAGCACATGAATAGCCATGTTGCCTGTCTTCTCACAATGTTTTTAGATATATGAGCTTTTATATGCTATGAGAAACTTTCCTGAGGTCTGATCAGCCTGGGATACCACACGCACTCATTCTTTATGGATCTGTCATGATGTACATGCTCAAAACGAATAAATAAATAATTGTAGCATTTGTCATGATAATATTGCAGATGGACAGCAACTTATCCAAGACTAATGAGTATTTCTCCTAACCTTTGAATATTTTTCTAAATGCCCTTTGTGAATCTAAATCGGCCAGACTACATCCATTGGGGACAGTTTTGGGAATACATACTTATACTGTAACCAAAAGTTATCTCCCATTATACAAGCAACTTTTAGAAGAAAGCTCTGTTTATATTGGAGCAGTAGGTTAGCACAGTGTTTCCCAACCAGTGTGCCAGAGCACACAGGTGTGCCACAGAATTTTTTGAAAAACTATTTGAAGAGTTCTGGATTGGCTCATGAAAATTCATGAGTTTATTTGGAAACTATATGGTGGTGTCCCTCAAAATAATTAAAGGTATCAAGGTGTGCCACAGCAGAGAAAAGGTTGGGAACCACTGGGTTAGAAGGAGCAGAGTTAGACCCACAAAGAGTCAAGTGGAAATTTTCTTCAAATAGGATACACCACCACAACACTTCCGCATGTGAGTAACCCATTGTCATCCATTAAACGATTCTGGCAGCAAGCACCACTCTTGATAGCAATTTTCACTCTTAAGAAATCCATGGCAATAAATTTCTAAAATAACTAAATAGGTTTTTATATGCACCTACAATGTCATGTACTTAGAAAAGTGTGATTAAGCATTTCTTTTAAAATGCTTTCCTATGTAGCTAAGAAAATTAGCCAGATGTGTCCCAAGATCAATATTTGATAAGAACATGGCAGAATTTTATAAGACTCTGCTTCAGGCTTTTCCCATCTATTTAAAATAGAGATTTTAAACACCATATATTTTAAAAATATATTCAAATGCAATGTTTTTCCCATTACTGGAATGCAAATGGCTAAGATTTACCAGGACAGGAACACACAAGAAAGGAAGTTCCAAAGGGGTCGCCATGTTAGTCTAGGTCAGCAAAACAAACGAGTGATGGGGCACTTTTAAAGAGTAACACATTTATTTATGGCATGAGCTTTCGTGGGAGAAAATCCCACTTCAGCAGATGCTTTGAAGATGGGGAACTTACAGAATGGAAGGAAATTAAATGAAGGAAAATGTATGACACAGGATCAGGTCAGGCTGTAACAGCAAACCAGAATAGGTGCTGGGATTCAAACACTGGGGAACAGCATATAGAGGAAGGTGAGGTCATGAGAGAAAAATGCAGAGCCCCTGTTTAACCCTGAGGCAACGGAGTTGAATTTACATATAAGTTCCAATTCTGCAGTTTCTCTTTGAAGCTGTGATTTGTTATTCATTTATTTGAGCACAGCTGTTAACGAGTCATCAGTGAAATGAGCAGGGAGACTGAAGTGTTCCCTATTGGTTTTTGAATGTTATGACTGAGGTGATTCCAGGATTGTAAAATGCAGAATTAGCCCATGGCCTTTTCAGCAGAGCACTGTAAAACATCTTACACACATGCAAGACCATATACTTCAAACATGCTGTATCTGTGCAGTAGCTTAGCCCTTCATAACCTCATCTTTTTAGGTTGTGGTGGTGGGGTTTGTTTTGGAGGGGGTTGAGTTTTGTTTTGTTTTGAGTTTGTTTTTGGAAAGGCAGAGAAATCTAGCATGCGAAGAAGAGCTTCACTTTATTTACTATTTTAATAGTCCTTTGGAGCACTGTTTACTTATACCTAATTGAAACACGGGTCGTTCATGTGATATAAATCATTGCTTCCAAGCTTAACGAGTGGACATTTCATAGACATACCTCCAGGCATGTTAGAAGCCAAGGGATTTGAGTGCAAAGTATGTTATATGGCTGGTTCTTAAAACCAAGGTGTGTCAAAGCACAAACTAATTGCTAGATTAAAGACAAACACAGAGGGCCACCAACTCACCGGTAACAGGGCAATTTGGTATCCACAGGGTTTAGTGCCATCATTTTAAAATTACCATTGGTGGGGGGAAAGAAACACAAAAACTCAGCAACACACCTAGCACAGTCTGGTACTGTGAAGCCAGGTCAGGTAGAAAAGGGAAGATATACGGTTGGGTATAGGTGCCCAGATGCCATACTGGCAATAAGAGTAGTATAAAAAACAGACTGATCATTTTGGACTAAAATAAGTACCATAGTTTGCTTTAGTATAAGCAAGGAGTCCTATGGCACCTTAAAAACTAACAAATTTATTTTGGTATACGCTTTCATGGGCTAGAACCCACTTCATTAGGTGCATGGTTTATACTGAAAATATCCTTAATACAAATGGTCAAATTCTAATTTTAGTTATCCTTGTATAAATCGGGAGTAAACCAGGCCTTGGGATTTACTCTCATTTTAAACTAATATACTTGAGAAAACTAGCTAGCCCTACTTTTAAATAGAATCAGAAAGAACTGACAGTAAATAAGAAAATACAAAGTCATAATTGGAACTCGGTACTTAACCTTCCTCATTATTAGAGCCTCTAAGTATAGCCGGCATTACGGTGCACCATTTGTGCTGTAGCAGTAACTTGACACAACTTGCACAATTAAGAAATTCCATCTATTCCAACTCTAAAAAGGAACAAACAAAAATCCCTATAATTTCCCTTCAAAGCCTCTGGTGAAGTGGGATTTTCTCCCACGAAAGCTTATGTGATAAATACATCTGTTAGCCTTTAAAAGTGCCACAGGACATTGTTTGTTTTCCTATAATTTCCCTGTTATTGCTCTGGTGAACTCAGGCCAGAGCCCAGGAAGAGCCATTTTAAGAATGACCGAACAGTGAATGCACCCAGATTAGAAGAGACAGCAATGTTTATTCTTAGTTCTTGGTGATTTGTTGTAATTTTGCAACAGAAAACTCATGGAATTGCAAATGAATGGAGCAGAGCACTATATGAAAATGACACCTTACTTTCATATAGTAGCTCTTATTCGAAAGGATCTTTCACAATGGCATCAGCCCTGGAATGCAGGTGGAGGACAGTAACCAACTGAACATACCACAAAGGAAGGAAGGTAAGACTCAAGGTCAGAAACCTCTCTCTTAAAGAAGAGCATTGATCCTTTAGGGCTTGCTCACTCAGCTCCTTGAGCCGTATGTGATGGTAATGGAAGTGAAGTCTAATTGCAGGCTGGACTAAGGTAAGTGCTACAGTACATGCTGACATCAATAATAAGCAAGAGCAGGTGTTAGGTTCTATGAATGCCCTTTCCCTTATTCAAAAATGCACAGGCAGAAAAAAATGAAAGGAAGAGAAGGGCTAAGTGTGGGCACTGCATGAAGGAATTCAAGGATATATTGGCTTCCAGGCAGTTCTCAAGCTAGTAAAAGAGGTGCTTAAATACATGCTCTCCTCTGTGGCCTCATTCCTGCTACTAGAAAGCAGTTAACATGGCAGCCATGAAGCGTCCTCAGAGACTTTTCTTCCTGTGGGCTCCCCATTGTGCTCATCCCGTTTACCTTGTGCTCACACAATATTTTGCCACAGCACTGAAGAATTTAGCTCTTAGCACCCAAGGAAAGTAGACAACATTTTGCTCCTTAAGATATCATCCAAAAGACCATCTCATAGCAAATTAGCTGGATCTCAGCCCACTATTCTCTTCCAAGAGAGACTGATTTGTGTTAAACCTTCCAATACTGGAAGGTTTGGGTCCAGAAAATCTGAAGAGTCCCAGTCAGATGCTTAGACTACTTAGCATCTCTGCACTCAGTAACAATAGTGTGTTTATATAAACTTCTTACAAATCTGAGTATCAAGTGCGTAGTTTTAAATAATGCTGTTTTGGGGAGTTTATGCCAGCCACTGTATTTAATGTGTGTGCATGTGCGTAAGTAAGAAGGAAAATAAATGACACTGTCATCGTTGAATTAGAAAAGTCTCGTATTTCTTATTCCAACTACTGATGTTTAAACAAATGGCAATGTATCTTAAATCCGAGATGAGCTTCCTGGTGCAGAATACCACGTTACAAAGGAGTAACTTTTGAACATATTCCCTCACCACTGGTTTTAGATCAAACAATGGATAACTAATTATAAATAACTTTAAACAAAAACCAATGGAGGGAATAAGGAAAATAGACATGCCAAGATTGACAAGTTTATCTGGCAGTCTGTCTAATGTCAAACCCATAGAAACACAACCGCAATGAAACAACAAGAATAAGATCCCACAAGAAGCTCCCTACGAGAAAGAAGTCATCAGAAAAAGCAGAGAACTGCAAGTAGAAGATTTCACATTGGGAAAACTCTCATTTTTCCTGAAGTACATTGGAATCACAAATGAATCATCACACTCACATTTTCTGATTGGAACTGTTCAAATTTGTTTCGCAGCAACCCTCCAGCCTAATCAACAATGTTTACAATGTTTCAAATAGCTACCTCTAAAGACACAGCTTTTCAGAAAGACCTCCACGGCTCCCTCATCTGAACAGTTGATATTTAGAAAGCCACAAAGTAACATCGCAAATAAGGACAGGGTATAATCTTTGTAGTCTGGAATGCTGGCTGTTTCTCATTCAGCTGGCAGAATTAGGCTTCCTGGACCTACGATTTCAAACCAGATTCTATATTTTACTGAATTATACTTTACATGTAAGTGAAGAGGAAATCCAATTACATTTGGGTCTATGGAATGTGCCTATACAGTGAGAATGCTAAGTTTAAGACAAGTTTCAGACTGAAGATTCCCTCTCTCTTTTTTCTTTTTAGCTGGGTTACTTTAAACTTAATTTATGGATTGCCCCAGCACTAAGCCTCAGGACATTGAAAACAACATGTGACAGCAAAATCACGGGGGGAAACTATCTGACCCAAACTTTTGCTACAAGGCTTTGTGTCCAGTTCTGATGGCACACACATCAGTGTAAACAGGGATTAATGTGGTTATATCTGAGTAAAAACAACGTAAGTGAGATCACACTCAGACCCCCAGATGAAATCTTTGCCCTGTGGGATTCAGCAGAAGCTTTGACTTCAAAGGAGTTAGGATTTTGCCCCTTTTGTTTAACAAAAAATTGACGAACTACTTCCGGATGTATACTCTTTCAAAGTTTCTTACTCAAGCATATTCATTTGCTATTGGCTTTTTTTTTTTTTTTTTTAAATAAAAGCTAGTTTGGACATTTTGAATGTAAATTAAATGTTTAGTGGTTTCAAATGTTCGGTGCATTTGTGCCATTACAGAACAGCTTGATCTCATCAAAGTATATTTTGCCGGACACTTGCTCAAAATAGGCATTAGGGACTTGTGATATGTTTCTCTTACTTTCCTGTTTATAGTTTAAACAACCAAGTTATGAACATCTAAAATTTAGCTGCTACACCTCTGGAGTACTTGCTTTTCAAAACTGCTTTAATAGGCATGTCTACATTCACGTTGTATGGAAAGATATAGCACTTTATTGTGGAAACCTTGACAGACCTTTGACCATAGCAAACGAGCTGCCATGGTTACAGCAATCCATCACGACATATAAAGCTGCTCCAAGAATCTAGTCTCTAATGAGGAATTTTAACAAGGAGAGCTAAACTGAATTTGAAAAGGGAGAGAGGGAACGGAAGGCGAATTCTGCAACATCAGGCTAGATTTGATTATGGCAGTTATCAGCCCTATAATCCTCTCTCCTCCTTCGAATGACAAAAATGAAGTCAGAGGAAGACAGCGAAATAACAAAATATTCCCTGGTTCCGTGAAGTAAGCCAGCCATGGAATTCAGTTACAGGTTTCCAAGTCAGCAACATTGCTCAGTATTGATCGACCTGCGAATGCCGCTGCACTGTCACATGTAGGGAGGAGTTGGAAAGAGAAATAACAGAAGCTTTGGAGTCTACGCTGATAATATTCCATTCTAGTTGGTAGGGTCTCTAGTCCTTAAGAAGGAAATGAATGGTTATAATTCCTATTATCTAACGCAAGGCAGGTAGATAAAAATTACCCAGAAGACTAAATCTCACTAAACTGTAAGATCAGAAGTACAAACTTTACTTGAACATAACCAAGAACATTGAAATCTCTAGACCACTTCACTATCCGTTGGCCCATTGCTGTGACAACATCTGCTTCAAAGGGAGAGAGACATTGATACACAAACTCTAAGGATCAAAAGGAGTAACCATGTTAGTCTAGGTCAGCCAAACAAACAAGGAGTCCCGTGGCACTTTTAAAGACTAACACATTTATTTATCTCATGAGCTTTCATGGGAGAAAATCCCGCTTTGTCAGATGCTTTGAAGAATGTCATTATTAGGGATAATGACTGAGGACATCTGAAGTGTTACTTATGTCTCTTTTAATAGGGAAATGAAACCTTCTATGAATTACATGTCATCACAGTTGCAGTTCTGGTCCTTAGAACTGGCAATTCTGAATCCACTTAATGAAAAAATCTCTATTTTTTCCCCAGAATGTCTAAGAGAAAAATGAATCTGTTAATAATATTAACCATACAAAATGATTGCTGTATTGTTAAGAGGTGTTGTATATCATCATGCTGGCTGTCAGTTGTTTGCAGTTTCCAAGAAGCAGGAAAATTAGCTGAAACTATTTTCATCTCTCACTTTAGCTCAGTGGATTTCCCATGTACTCTGTAGCAAAGATTTAATTTACGTAACAAACTCTGAACTTTCTATTGATTCCTAAATTACAAGGTTTGGGGTTATTTTTTCTTTAGCTTAATCGTTACACACACTGCAGGGGTTACACTCAATTATATTTTATTAAAGTTTCGGTGGCAAAGGCTATGTGGGGGGAATGATCCCCTAGCTCTGCACCTTGGGGTAAAAGCCATTGTTTTTCCAAGGACTATATATCAGTTAGTCAACATTTAGATTGCCATAAAACTAAATTGGCTCCACATTGATTTGTGTCCCCTGTGGTGCCCCTAATAAACTGAACAATGAACTAGTTCTCCCATAACTTTCTTTTTCACTTTAACCACTTTTAACAAACCTGAAGACATATAGCTTTGAGGACCATGCAAAAAGATAACTGGAAGATGGATCAGAGTCAGGTACAGCCATATTGCACCATTTAAAGCTCAGGGAGGAACTGTTCTTCCATCCTAACCCTTGCTTCCTACAATGAAAAGGGACTGCACTGCCTTCTCCCACTAGTGCAAGCTGATGTAGAGGGGAGCAGAGCCATGGCTTGGTCCTCTCTCAGTGCTTCCCACCTTTTCTAGAGCAATATGCAGCTGTTAAAATGCACTGGGGAGCCTTCCTCAAACGCTGGACTATATCTGTCCTGAGTCCTATAACAGCAAATGATTATGCTAGAAATGTATATGAATTTCTTCAAAATAATTTCTCTCTTACACAAAAACATGCAATCTTTGATTTAAAAATTGCTAGGGATGGAGAATCCACCATGACCTTTGGGAAATTGTTCCAGGAGTTAATAACTCTCACTGTTAAAAATTTACATCTCATTTCCAGCCTAAATTTATCTAGCTTCAACTTGCAGCCATTGAATCATGTTATATCTTTCCCTGGTAGGTTGAAGAGCCTTTATTAAATATTTGTTCCCCCTGCTGACATTTCTACACTGTCATCTGGTCACCCTTTAACCTTCCCTTTTATTAAGTTCTCTCTATAAGGCATGTTTTCTAATCCTTTAATCATTTGCTGAACCCTCTCCAGTTTATAATCATCCTTCTTGAACTGTGAGCACTAGAACCGGACATGGTATTCCAGCTATGGTTGCACCAGTGGCAAATTCAGAGGTAAACTAACCATTCTGCTACTACTCAGGAGTCCCGTTTATGCATCCAAGGAATGCATTAACCTGTTTGGCCAGAGTATTGCACTGGGAGCTCGTGCTCTGGTGATTATCCCCCACAACTCCCAAACCCTTTTTTATCACTGCTTCTCAGGTTAGAGTACCCCATCCTGCGAGTATGACCTACACTCTTTGTTCTGAGATGTATCGGAACATTGTAAAATATATATTCTTTGCTTGTGCCCAGCCTACACTAAGTGACCAGATGGCTTATATCAGTGCTCTGTCTTCTTCCTTATTTACCACTTCAATTTTTTGTCATCTACAAAACTTTATTATTGATGATCTTCCATTTTCTTCAAATCATTGATAAAAATGTTAAATTGCATAAGGCCAGGAACCAATTCCTGTGGTATCCCCCTACATACAACCATTCAATGACAATTGCTCCTTTCAGAGAGACTTATCAGCTAGCCAGCTTTTAATTCTATTAATGTGTTCCAGGTTTATTTTGGATTCCTCTAGTTTAGTAGTGCAAATGCCTTACAGACATCTAAGTATATTATATCAACACTATTACCTTAATCAACCAAACTTGTACACTCATCTAAACAAAAGGATATCTAGTTAGACAGGATCTATTTTCCATAAACCCATACTGATTGGCATTATTTTTATTGCCTGCCTTTGAGTCTTTATTAAAATACCAGCTTCTGGCAAAATAGATGAGGTGCCACATAAGGCCAGGGTCTAGCAAAAGGTATTTTGCTGCCTATTCTGCATAACTACAAAATTGACTGTTTCTTTAAAAGTAAAGTATCCCTGAAGCACTTCTCTAACAAACTGGCGAGAACAGAACCGTCTCCCAGCCAGAATGCAATGTGCTCTGCAGTTGTAGTCAGAGATCAGTGAAGCACATCACACTCCAATTCTACCCCCTTCATTGTAAAATCCCTTTTTGGCCTCACCAGCCCCATCATGCCCCCCGCGTCCCTGACAGTCAATATGGCTGGCTTCACACCACTCCTAAGTCCCCCTGGCTATCACCAATTCCATGGATGCTCCAGGACTAAGATATCCAGGGGAAAAAAGATGGGGTGCTCAACTTCCAAGGAATCTCAGCTATTTGAGGCGGGTCTGCCTCCCCACCCTGTTTAGCGGTTCACTGCCCGCCTCCCCATTTTCCCAGACCTCAGTAAGTGTTCACCCCGGTTGCTGTTTCGGCAGGCCCAGAGCTGGCTGCTGATCAGCTGTTCAGCTGCCCCACATTATGCCCTGTCCTCCAATGCCCAACCTCTGCTTCATCCTGCTCTGCCTTACGTCAGCACTTACATAAGGGAATATTCAATTGCCCTATTAGGACATATGTAAGGCCATTTTGAACCATTCTGGTGACACAGAATGACTTTAATTGGGCCAAAGATCTGGCTCAGAGCTATGGAGAAATCATACAATTTCAGTGTAGTTCTGCAGTGGAACTGCGCTGTGTCAATTCCTCTGTTAGGCACACCATGTGTGTTTTCAACCCAGACATTCCTCTCTCATGAATTTCTGCTGTCATTTTTTGGATCAGGTAGATAAAATGTTCCTTTTCTCTGATCACTCCTTCTGAGAACAGCATTTTCTTGCCAGAGGCAGGGATTTCTCAGTGCTGATCATTTTATAAACTGGATTGCCAATTCTGACATACACGAATCTGGACATAATAGTGGCAGGGGGTTAAGATTAAATCTTCTTTGAGTTCAAACAGCCTTCACATACACTGAAGCTGACAGAGCTGATTTGTTTTACCACCCACTTTGCCATGCATCAAGAGTAGAGGACTGCCATCCTTACAATAATCCTTTGATCTTGATGTTTCTCATGTGGTTCTTCCTGGACAATAGATTTTAATAGTATTTCATGCCGTCCAAGTCCACTTTTTCCCCCTCAAAGGGAATAGATTAGAAGCAATTTTGCAGGTGAACAAACAATTTTATTTTAGAACCTGAACTGCAAGCCTCTGTAAAGAAGTAATGCTCTTTAAAAAGAGGCACCCTTAGCAGACTAGAAGAGTGAAAACTAATGAAGAGGGTTTTGAAGAACATTATCCTAAAAGTCAATGGGAGTTTGCATCAGTAAGCACTGAATAAATATAGAGGATCCAATTCTCCTCTCTCTTACATCTGGGAAACGTCACTGAAACTCAACAGAACTGTAACCAAGTTAGCATGAGTCTTGTGCAACTTACGTACAAGTTGTTTTTCATTTTATTTTGATTTAGCCAGAAATCCTCCACAAAGTTTCTCTGTGGTGGTGTAATTACTCCACCATTACCAGATGTAATTACCTGACACACTTTATACTTTTTTGTGCTGGTGAGAGGTGCTAGATTGAAAACCATAAAGACTCAAGTCCTTTATTGGTAAGAAAAGCAGTTGCTTTGTGAAACCTTACCAATGAATTGTACCTCTGACTGAGCGCACACGACTAGAGGTGGAACAGGTAGTTCTGTTTCCAACAGAGATGAGAGAAATCTTTTGGCCAAATTTAGAACTCGATCAAAAAAATCATTGATTCCCAATTTATAACTCTCAAATTTTGTGGTTCAAATTCAGTTTTTTTTGGCACAGAGCTCTACAAATATGTCAGACAAAACTGAAAGATCAGGTGTGCGGGCCCATTGTTCAGTGGAGAAGGTGAACTGGTAACAGAAAGTAAGAAGGCAGAGATGCTTGAAGCCTACTTTGCTGCTTGTCCAGTAATATGTTACTTTTGGTGTGAAGACTGAAGCAAAGTTATGGGAAAGAGATGCAGATCAGGATATGTTAAGAACATGTCAGAGATCTTCTGTCTAATTTGAATTAATTCAAGTCAGTGGGGCCTGATGCTATTCACCCCAGGGTGCTGAAGGAATTAGCTGAAGCAATCTCAGAACCACTGGCAATAATATTTGCAAACTCCTGGATAAGAGGAGAGGTCCTGGAAGACAAGAGAAGTGCTAACGTAGAACCCATCTTCTAAAAGGGGAAAAAGGAAGAGCCAGGAATGATAGACTAGTCAGCCTGACCTTGATACCTGGAAAGCTACTAGAGCAATGTATAAAACATTCACTTTGCAAATACCTGGAGGAAGTACGTATGATCACTAGCAGCCAGTATGGCTTTACTGAGAACAAATTATGCCAAAGAATGTGATTTCCTTCTTTGAGACGGTACCTAGTTTGGTAGCTGGGGAAATGAAGTGGACATAATATACCTGCACTTTAGCAAGGTTTTTGACACACTCTTACATGCCAGTCTCATAAGTAACCTGGAGAAACGCAGGTTCAATAGAACTACCACCAGTGAAGAATAACTATTAATGGAAGGATGTCAGATTGGGAGTGGATTCCAAAGGGATCTATTCTGGGTCCAATGTTATTTAACATCTTTATTAATTACATGGATGTAGGAATAGAGAGCATACTGATCGAATCTGCAGATGACACAAAGCTAGGGTGGAAACACTTTGGAGACTAGAGCTAAAATTCAAAGATCTTGATCAACTGGATCATTGGTTTATAGACAGAAAATGAAATTCAGCAAAGCTACATTTAAGCTGCTACACTTAGGGGGGAGAAAACAAATGCACAAATGCAGAATGAGAGATAAAGGAGTTGGCAGCAGCCCTGGTGAGAAGGATCTGGGAGCTGTGGTGGACCACAACCTCAACATTAGCCAATGTGATGCTGTTGAAAAAATAGTAAATGCAATTTTGGGGTTACATTAACAGTGGCATCACAGGCAAGTCACAGGAGGCAATAATGCCGCTCTCCTCGGTGCTGGTTAGGTCTCACCTGGAAGACTGTGTCCAATTTTGGTCACCACTGTACAGAAAGGATCCAGAGGCAAGCAACAAAGATATCTGATCAAAGAGATGGAATGCAAACCGTACGAGCAAGGGTTAAAGGAGAAGCATATGCTAAATTTGGAACTGAGGAGATTAAGGGGGATGGGCAACATAATGGACTTCAAATACTTGACAGGCTGCCATAAAAAAGAAAAGAGAGAGAAAATTGTTCTCTCTTGCCACAGAGGGCAGGATAAGAGGCAATGGATTCAAACTACAGCATAGCAGATTTAGACTAAATCTCAGAAAAAACAACTGTAAGAGCAATAGGACAATGGACATTTTAAGAAATCTGTGGGAATTCTTGGTTTCGACACTCCCTTCTAACCATACGGTTCCATGCTGCTATGACAGTGGGACAGAAGGCATCACTACTGAGTCATTGCATGATGACATTTAAAGGTTAAGGAGCCTAATCCTAAAGAAAATGACAGTTATGGCAGCTGAATGCTTCTTTTTACTTCATTCCACTGGCCATCCCAAGAATTGCTTGCACAACAACATTTTCTGAATTGCTTTCAGAGCGAGGCCTTCCCCTTATTAAGAAAGATGTTTGGTTTTATTTCTTTAAATAAAAAATGTTTGAATTCGGGGTAGGGGGGGGGGAATGCCTCACTTGAAAATGTTCTGTGAATTCCAAAGCTTTTCAAAACAATCCTAGAAGTTTTGCAAAGCCGAAAGCTTTTACCATCTGTCCCCATCCTCTTACTCCATGTCCATTCAATACTTAGGGCCATAAAATAACATGTCACCATAGCTTCATTGAAGCCAATGGATCATCTACACCAAAGGAGCTGTGTTGATCTACACCAACTAAGAAATTGGCTCTGGATTTTCTATTAAGACTACCAATATGTACCAATGAGTAGCAGTTGTACTGCTGGGTTTGCTGTGCCCTGTCTCCTAAGAACTAGGCTGATTACAATAATCCAACTCAAATAAGCCACAAATAAGTCATCAGATGGTCATGTTTTCAGTGGCTAGATGCCAAGGACCTTGCAGCTCCTTTCCCTGGATCATCCTTTCTCTCAGCTACATAGAGGAAATGTTCGTGTTTCTAAATTAACCTCTTTCAGGGCTGGATTAAGACAGGGGCTTTAAGGGCTGCAGCCCAGATCTAAAAGGGTGCCCCAGCAGGACCTGCTGGCAGAGAGGGAATCCTGGCGCCAGCCACTACCAGTCCCACTGTCACCCCACAGAGCACTGAGGAGCCAAAACCTTGCCTGTGAGCATGCCAAGCACGTCCTTCACAACACGCAGAAGACAGGGATGTTGGCCCATCCAGTGCCCCCTGCACATCATGAAGGGCTGGCCACCTTTTCAGGCTGGAAGGCTGCCCCAGCTGACAAGGCCCCCTGGACATTATGTCATCCAAACCCATCGACCCATGCTGAAACCTGTTAATCCAAACATATCCAGAGAGAAAATGGAAACAGCATTTTAAAAAGTCACACTAGAACAATGTGAAAAGGCTTGCTTTCAAATCAGAAAAGGAAATTTAGACACCCATTTACCTCAGAAATGTCAGTGCAATTTTCAAATAACCTGGAAAACCTTGGGGCAAGGAGAACTTTAATTATAGTCTGCTTTTTGCGTATTAAATATTCCATTTGTCTTGGTTCAAAAGGCTCACCTTATATCAAAGATTTTTATCTACTATAACTGTACACTAAAATAGGTGCATTTTATTTCTCTCTTTGCTCTTTTTTCTATTTCCTCAGCAACTAGCATTTTTCCTACACACACTGGAAAGCAAGGATAAAAAACCTTCAGTAACTTTTGTAGTGTCACTAAAACAAATACAGTGGACCTGATTCTCCTTTCACTTATCCCAATTTTACATGGGTGGGAGCCAATAAACATCAATAGAATTATTACGAATCCATATCAGAGTAAATAGAATAAAGAATCCAGCCCCATAGTTGAACCTCAGTGGAAATAACTGTTTTGTTATGCTACCTTTTTTCCTTATTTTTACTACTCCACTTTTCTTTCTGTTATGTGGGGAACATTTTGCAGAACCAACAAGCAGCTATAACAGTGTCATGGGCAGCCACTTCAAATGAGTTGCCCAGCATTACAAGAAAGTAAGTAGTATTTTAATGGATGTCATATTTTTCAGAGGCAGTTTTTATATCCTTGCTCTAACCATTATGATTACTCACAGTGTTCTAATAATGCCTTGGGTTTTATCCTTTAAAACACGATGCATACTTTAAAAAAAAAAAGCCACGGGTGACCTTCAACTTAACTACTTGCAGCCAGATTCTGACATTCTTGCCCATCATGAATTGTATCTTCTGTCCATGAACAGCTCTATTGAATTCAACGGGACCACTGACAGAACAGAATTCTACATACCATGAGTAAGACCAATAAAACTAGCACCTGGTTAGTACAGTTGGAAAGCCTGAAGAGAGACTACAGCCATTCTGATTTCAGTCACACTCAAGTAAATTAAGAGCAACTCCACTTACTTTAGTGGAGATACTGGAGTTTTACAGTAGTGTAAATGAGAAGAGAAATTGTCCCACTGTTTTTACATAGCCATCTTTAGAGAACACAGTCCACTCATCCATCCCTTTAAAACAGGTATGGCATGCTAATTAATTAATATTTCCACAGAAAAGTCAGCAGAGAGACTATTCCTAGGGCCATGCTGTGTCTGAGGGAAGTGCTTTATTGAGTTAAAAAGTGTATATTGGCTAGTTCAGCCCAGCAGAGCCTCTTACATCTTTTATCCACAATTCTTTGCTATGGATCCCTCTCCAGGGAGAAATATTTGCAATCATTCTATCTGCTCTATTTCTTTGCTGCCAAAGATTACTCACACGATTTTGATTCTATATCAAAGAAGATATGCAGAGGTATTTGGGTCAGTTCAAAGATATCCATTGCTCAGCGGCCCATAACTTTTTGGTGAGTTCACATCAACAGCAGAAAAACATAAAACCCTGGCAAACAGCAGAGCAGACAACCAGTAAATATCTCCATTGCCCAGATCTCGTATCACAGTTTGACTGATATCACTTGCAAACATTGCACATCTACTCTGATATTATCTATTTTAAATAGAAATGATCGTAGTCTCAAGTTCAGCACAAGCAATTCCTTTTACCCAAAAGAAAAGCAAAAAGGAAGCTGCACGTGTACACTGAATCTAACATGTTTTCATTAGAGCTGCTTGAAATTTTTCTATTGAAAATTTTTCTATTTTTGTGAAGAAAACATTGACATCAAGAAAATTTTTCAATTCACTGATGGCACTGTAGCTCCCCATCCCCCCAATTGCCAGCCCCTGCCCTCCAGATTTTAAGCCCAGACTGGACCAGACTCCCTGCCCTGCTTTCTGTATTCCATATCACCCTCCTGGCCCCCCAAAACTCCCTCACCTTCCCAGATGAGCTCCTCCCCAACACAGTGGCCCTACCTCTACAGCCCAGACAGGGTGGGGTTCAAACAGCTGGGGGAGGGCTCGCAAACACCTCTGCACCAGGGTCAAGACACGGAGCAGCAGTTACAGGCTGGGCACTGACAAGGAACCCGTTGAGTCACTGAACTTGTGGCCAAAGCCCAGCAAACCTCAACATAATGCCAGGAGCAGCTCCAAGCCATACACCAAGCCATGGTTGTAGCTGCAGTCTTACCCACAGTAGGGGTGGGGAGAACCTGGAGAAGGGAGTCAGAGCATTTCCCGGACAGCATGGCTGGGGACCGCTCCCTGCTTCTCAGAACACCAACCAGTAGCCACTTCTTCATCCAGGCAGCCCCACCAGCCTCATCCCCAGTCTGCTACTCTCAGAAATCTGCCACCCATGGCAGCTGCCCTGTCTGCCTGTAGTTAGAAATCTCTGCTCATCACCATAGTAGCTCAGCACCTCACAATGATTAACAGATTTCATTCTCATCACACCAGCCTTATTTCCATTTTACAGATGAGGATCTGAGGCACCAGCTAAATGAAGTGATTTTCCCTAGGTCAAAGCGGAACTCTGTGACAGAGCTAGAAATTTAATTCAGGCCTCCTAGCTCCCAATACAGCGCTTCGGTCATGAAAATCAGGGTTTCTCAATTTTTTCTGGCTGATTTCTGCATTGTACATAGCGTGTGGCTGAGAGGGTCAAAGTTGCCTAAGAAATTTGAACACCTATCTCCCATTACAAATTAATGAGAACTGGCCAACCAGATACAGATAGGTAACTTTTAAAATTCAACTCAAAATACCAATTATTAAATGACAAAAAGATCTTTTTTCTTGTCCTGAAAAACTTAAATGTTTTGTGCATCAAAGATTTAAACTGTCCTGGGACTCCTTTTGAAGCTTTTTACCCAAGATGTTTTCTAAAGTGCTGCTTCTCCCCCTACAATGTAGAAAGTGGGCCATAAACTTATTTAGACACTGAATGAATAAATTATGCATTTATTGCACTGGAAAAAGGAGCAGCATCATGCTTTGAACTATAAAAAAAAGTTTCCGGTGTCCACATATTTCCTCCAAGTTTGGATGAATTTTTAAGAAAAGCCATGGAAATGGGGCATAGAAGCAGGGTTATGTGAATCTTGCCCACTTTGGTTCACAATGGGTTTTTAATCAATTGTAGTTCATGTCATTTAACTCTGCCTCTCAGATTCAGCTTAGTTTAATATTATGAAGGTGAAATCTAAAACAAAACCTGTGCCTAGAATTAAGATCTGCATATTGAAACTGGATTTGTAAGTTTTTTCCCTGGTTACTTTGACCCTGAGGAACTACCATATAATCAGCAGTCACAAATTTTATAATGAAACCAGAACAAAACAAGAAAAAGAAAGAGCTGTGCATGTCCAGAGGTAGCAAAAAGTTTGCTTTCCGTTTCCCCAGAAGCTTCACAGAAGCAAAGTGTTTGCGCACAAAATTTCATTGCCATTTTTTAACTGAGAGTTAAAACATCATTCACATAACTAAGCCCTCAGGAACGTGATTAGCTAGTTTTTGAGCTGTTGTTATATCAACTGTTAAAGAAGCTGAAAAACCATCATAACTAGGAATTTTCTGGCGGATCAGGGACAATACTAGTGGTTGTATGCCACAGCTTTGTTAGTGAATTATAGTGTTCTAGAGCCAATGAGGAGCGGTTGCTTGCTCAGAAGACTAACAACACAGCGGAGTGGTATGCAACATTAAATTAGTCTCTGTTTTGCGACTGGGTTGTCAGCATTGCTCATTGCAGGAGGAGGGAAACTGGAAAGTGTTGGAAGGAGAGGCATCGTTAACAAAAAGGTACCACAGGACACCCACGATTTACTGTCTAGTTAGGAAATATTTCTCCAGTTAGATATTTCTGAAGAACTTCAAAGGAGTTATAAAAGCAAGTGGATTTCATTCACCTGATTCACTTGGCATCTGAGGTTTTCTGTCATATAACCAACTTAGAGTTGAGAGATTTTGACCCAGAGTTCTTAAGAAGAGAGAAGAGTCACCTGTTCGTCCTGCTTTATCTTCACTCATTCTTGACAAATACCCACCATTTTTACCTTGTGAAGATAGGAGCCCAAAAAATCTCGAGTGAAGAAATGTGTCCTTTTCTCATCCCGTCGACAAATGTAGAGGACATCTGTGTGTGACTGGAATGTGTGACTAGAGTGTTTTTGATTGCCAGGATGGAGATTAAAATTTTCATGGAAGTCTAAGATAGGGACCAAATTTCCAGGAAAATCTAAGAGCCAAATATAGCCATGATGTCAATAAATGGTGGTGTTGGTTTACACATAGGGACTGAACTGTTGAGAAAATGTGTAATATCCCTTCTCTCCATCTCTCATGTCTTCTTCCCCATCTATTTTCTTATTTGTCCTTTCTCTCCTTCATTTAGATACAAGGTACACACCTTGTCCATTAGAACAAAAGTACTCGTAATCAAATCTTAATAAGTGACCACCTTAATTTCATTGGATATGACAGTTCTAATTTAGATATGGAAGAGAGCTATAGCAAATTTAATAGTCTATCATTAAAAAAACCCCAAGAGGCATGAGAGAAGTTGCTATACTTTAGAATATTCCGTGATAGGGTCACACAGAGGACAAGCAATTGAAACTGGTTTGTTGTTTTACGGTTTTTGGAGCTCAGGAATATCAAATATGATGTTGGGGTAATAAGGAATGGCATGCATAATCTCTCTGCTAAATTTGGGCTGTGCCCAATGTTCAAATTTACTCAGAACTTCAAGCCTGAACCCCACCCAAACCAAGCTATCATGTTCTTTCCAGCCCAGCCTCCCTTTAAGTTTTCATTGAATCTATAATAAGGAATTCTCTTTGGAAGCCAAGACTGAAACCCATGGAGGCAACTGGACTGATCTCTCACTCTCACTCGCTCTTTTTGACAAGCATATGAACAGATAAGAGTTTGAAAACGATGGCATAAAGGACTTTTGTATAACTTAAGAACATGTGGTTTGAATAAGGCAGAAACATTACAGTAGGGAAGCACTGAATAAGGTAAAAGCTTTACAGTAAAGAAATATGCTCCACTGGATTGTCTGGGATTTGGAATGGGTTGGTTTACAACAAACATGTAAACATTTTCATGCTTGCCTCAAACCTAAAGAAGTCATGAAGGATTGGGAGAAAGGACTGTTCTAGGATCTCATATTCTACACTTAGCTCCCCCCGCAGTCATCTTCAGAACTAATGCATCATGAGAATATGCCCACCTGCCATTCACAGCTCCTCTAGAAGCCACACAGGAGTCACTGATGCCTCATTAAATTTGCCAAGCTGGCAGGTAAAACTAACCAACAACTTTTTGTTTGAGCACATCTCTCTCCCTGCTGTAATACTTTGAAAATCTTCCTTTTATATGCTTGTCAGAGAGAGAGAGAGAGAGAGAGAGAGAGAGAGAGAGAGAGAGATCAGCCTAAGTGCCTCCATCGATACTCCATCCAACTGATAATTAGAGCTGTACGAGTAACTGATTTGGTAGCTGAACAACAAATAAAAAGGTTTCGAAAAGATTAGTTTGGAGTTCATAGAACACTAAAAAGTTTTGCTTCTATATTTTCACTGAAGTGGAAATAAAAATTAGGTTTGGGTCAAATCATAGAAATGTAGGGCTAGGAGGAACCTCAAGAAGTCATAAAGTCCAGCCCCATCATGCAGAGACTGAACCAAGTTAACCTGGACCACCCCAACAGGTGTTTAACCAGTTTTTAAAACAAGTCCAATTGACAGAGCATCTCAAAATTAAGTGTTCTGATTTTTTTCAGGGATTGATTTTAAAAAAAAAAATCAAAACAATTTTGTAAATACAAGCCATACTCACTAAGTGTTTCAGTTGACCTGAATCTTCATTTGTCAACTGAAAAGTTTTGTCTCAAGAATTTATATATACTGATTACACAAATTTTAGAAAGCTTTTTCATTCTTCTTGAATCGTTCTTGGTAGTAAGATAGCAACTCCCAAACATAAAATCTAGACAAAGTGAAATTCTCAGAGTCTTTACCTTTTAATCATAGCACCCTTTGGTTCTAGAATTCTCTTACTTATTTCACCCCAAACAACATATAAGGCATATTTCAATCAACAATTAAAAAAAAAAATCCTATCTGTCCTCCAGCTTCTAAAATAGATATATGCCTAAATTTAGGCCTGTGGGTCAAAACACACTCCTGTAATTTGCCAAATAGACAAGACAGGTAACAAAAAGATTTCCAAACACTGTGTTACACGCAAAGCATAATCCAACAGGAGTCCTTTCATTCGAGCAGTTTCCAGGATCCAAATTGCCAACAATGAATTTCTGCTACAGAAACTAACCCACATGGACAACGAGGGTAACCTATCCTTGTAATAAAAGGCTGTACAGTGAATAGGAGACAAGCATTAAAACAGAGGCCCATGCCATGCTTAGGATAACTGTAGATGCTTTACCAAACCCTCATTAAGTACATGCATATTTTCTGCATATGCTACCATCTCAATGCTAAGTACCAATATATACATATGTACGCATGGGTACTCTTATTTGATGCTTGCCACTTATGCGTGAAATAATCACGGACATGACAGTTCACTATCATGCAAACAACTGTGTATTACATTAGATATTCATATTAGATATTCTGTATTCTGAGTTAATTGATTTAACCATCAAGCCAAAGAAGAAGAGACATGATAAAGGAGACATTGCTATCTCTGTTCCAGTATCTTGGTCTTCCTCCATGACTGACAAATGGAATACAGAAGACATACAGGGCAATTTAATGGGTTGCTGGAGAATCATCCTACTAAAGCATTCAGCCACCCCTGATGCAAGCAAGACACATTTCTTTAAATCCAACAGACAGAACGCGAACTCCAGAAGTGTCCATCTCAGAGAGGCAACTGGGGATATCGCTCAGAACTTTCTGTTCAGAAACACAAGAAGAACAAAATAACTCTTTCAGATCTATGGTCTTAGACTTTTTCTCTCTAGCCCCATGCACCTGGGGAAAACAGATGCATTTATAGCTGGCTGTAAAATATCCCTTGAAAGGGAGCCCCAATGAAAACTGGAGGCTGGGGAATGGAATTTTTCACATTTTTCCATTTTTTACCCATCTCTAACAACAAACGACAACAACATTATTCTATACTTTCTTGAGTAGATCATTCCTCATTGCACTTTTCACATGCTTACACCTCTGCCTTCAGAGCAAACTGATCCACACTGTCAGGGCCTTCCTTCCCCTACCCCCAAAAGAAAAAATCCACAGGATCAACAACAAATATACACCTTTCTCAAAGAGCATGCAGTACTAATTCATATCATACGATACTTGTTGCAAGTTACACACATAAATAGAATATATACCAAAGGACTAAAATCAATACTTGTTACTCAACCTTCTTGTCAATGCTGTCACCAGCCAGTCTTTTTTGGCACTCTAAAAAACATACACAGTCCCTGAAATACAGCAGTGGGGGAAAATGAAATCATAAATATCAGCTGGGTCATCACTAACATGGCCATAAGAACACCACCAATACCAAGAAACCTCAACAGATGCAAAAAGACATGAACAATCAGTCATGGCAAGAAATTTCACTTTCACTTACCAATTTATGGGTGAGCTGAATGGTAATAAGAGGAGATCCTGAGAGATTATGAGACAACGTTGGTGGTGGCTCCACCTTCAGAGAGATAACGTAGCTCATTGCTGAGATCATGTAGCCTTTATAAACTGCAGCCTCAGCAATCCTTGGAAAGAAAGAGCAAAAACGTCAGGAAGTGGGTAAAACAGCATTTTAGTGTCTGCAGTTCATACTAATATTGGACAATTTCAGTTCGGTCAGAAAAATGTTACCCCTTCAATATGCACCTGTTGCTCTGAATTCAATGAGCTGTGATAGTACCTAGGTTCATGAGAAGGCTGACTGTCCAAACTGAAGGACCCTTGCTGAACCGGGGAGGTGAAGCCCTGTGTAGTGAGCTGTGTATTTAGTGCTGTATCTGCCTTTTAAAGAAAGAAAAATAAGAGCTGGAAATATAAACTTGTTGGGCCAAATTCATCCCTAGTGGAACAACTGGAATCAATGCAGTTTGGCCCTTTGTCTCTGCTACAGTCACAAATGGTGCATAACAACCTGTTTTCCGTTTAAACTGATCAGGCCAGATCCTGTCTGGTGTAAATTGGCACAGCTCCATGGAAGTCAATAAAACTATGCCGTCTCACAAGCCCTGACAATCTGACCCCATGTAACAAAGATCAGATGATCTGACCCCCATAACAAAGATCAGTTTTACCTTTAAGTAAAATTTATTTCTTTATGAGTTACACAACTGAGCATTTAACTTAACATCTCCACAGGTCTCTTCCTGTGCTGCCTGTCTATGATTATCAGCTGATGGCAAAGCTCTAACATGGATCATGCAGAGTCAAAACTGTGCCCATGCATAAATCAGCATGAAACCGTTGAGAAGATTAAAGTGACTACTAATAATTTGCGGTTTCGTAAATCTATTTTCCGTATATCGGAAGCAAACAAACAACTACAGGAGACACCAGAGTCACAATATTCTCTGACCTCTTTCCTCAAAACCAAGATCCCAATCCTGCAATCAGGCCCACAGTAATGATCCTCCCTTGGTGTTTAATAGAGAAGTGTGGCCTACTGGTCAAGGCCACAATCGGCGACCAGCAGGGGAATTGTAGGGAGGGAACTCCCAGTGTCCAGGGTCCACAGATGGGAAGTGTGGGGGGAGAGGGGGAAGACACCAGACTTCTCCTCTCTGATTATTGCTGGGGTGGATCCTCCCACTCGGGCAGGACCCTTTTGGGGAAGCAGTACCAGAGACCACAGGCTTCCTTAATCATGCTCTGCTCTGTGAGCTGAAGTTTTCGGCTGCAGGGCTGCTCTCTTTCAGCTCTGCCTCCACATGAGATGTTTCTCTTTTTTAATTCCTCCACCTGATTGAGCATTTGCTGCAGGTATGGCCGGGAGGGGCAGTCTGGGCCCAAATAATCTTTTAATCCCTCGTTGCCCAGCCAGGAGTTTCAACACTCCATCACATCCACATGAACAGACCATCCCACCTCCCATCTCACTGATGTCCTACATGGACTAGGTTCAGCCCATGAGGATCCTCCCACAGGCTCAGGGTCACAGTCTGAGAACAGTTCTAGAAGCCAGACGTTATCATTGGTATTCCTGTGTTCGCTTTCTGCTTAGCTTAGCTCAGCTCTTTTTCCGCTTTTTGTAAGCCTTTTTAAAGGGTTTTAGATTATAAGGGACAATCATACTAAGGAATGGATTCACACAAATGTATGATGATGCATCTGACTAACTGAAGAACAGACACCTTTCTGCTGCAGAGAAAGCTTGACACACTTACATGAGCAGATGCTCCTGTGTGGTGTGAGGGGAGAGAGAGAGAGAGAGAGAGAGAGATAGGGTTTCTTTAAATATCATTTTGCTATGAAAATGTTTTGCCCAGAGAAATGTTTTCCTTCTTGAGATGATTATAATTCAAACCCAGAATGCCGATGGAGATCAGAATGCTGATGGAGTATAGGTTCTGATTAGAAAGCCAGCTTTGTCCAAAAAAGACAAAATTCTGCTCTAGATGGATCTTCATATAGAGCTGATATCCACTTAGAGAGGAATTCTGACATAAATTTGAAAAGGTCTCATTGATCAAGAACAAGCACTGTTTACATTAGCCAAGCATCGTCCATCATTCACTCCTTAGGATTAGATCATGCGGACAGACAAGTGATAGTTACAATGGCAAATGCGAATGCCTGGTGAACTCACTATTCATGAGCTAAGGTTACCAAGCAAAGCACTCTAGCCTATTTGACTGCCCACGAGAACCATGTTGGTCCCTCCCATACATCACAATCTCACATCCATTATTAAAAATGCACTAATTTTAGAACTATACCACAAACCACAGTGCCTGTTTGTTTGTTTTTTAATACTAAGAAAAGTTCATTTCAGTCATTAACTGGTGTCATCAAATTACACAGCTGCATTGACTTGGACAGTAACTTATCTGGATGAAATGACATTAGCATCATTAGGGATTATTTCTGCTCCTATTGAATTTAGTAGGAGTTTCATGAATGCAATGGGGGAGCGGGGGACATTAGGTGCCCCTCAGAGTATACAGAGTTCTAGCCAGAGAAGGGCTCATAATTCCAAGTTTGGATCCAGATGTGCATATGAATGTTGAGATTGCTTTCCCACAGCCTGGGGATATTTGGATCCCAGGATTTTGTAGGCTGAATCACCCAATGTTTAAAGGTGTTCATACCCAAGGTTTTAGTCCATCTTGTGTTACCGCCCATCATTTAACGTAGTTTAGCATTATGTAATGCTGCTTTATAAGGCCCAAAGCAAGACTCAGATCAATCTGGATACATGTGAAAAAAACTAAAGCACAAGCACAAAGTTGGCATTTCCACACCACCCCGTTCCCCAGAACCACTGTCTAACATTAACGTATGTTAGAGCATCAAGGGCCTGTAATCTGTGTGACTTCAGTGGGGTCACTCCAGATTTGCACCAGTATAGGACTGAGCGCAAAGTCAGGCTCAAAGCTTCTGTAGGCTCTGATTCCCTTCTTAAAGAACCAAAGTGACTCTTTCAGAGAGCTCTGGTTAGATACTGTGAAAATAGAGCAGTCATCAAAACACAAAAGAATTTCAAGAGTTTTAGTATGTGCCATGAGGATAATGAAATTCTGTCATGAAGAAGAAAGGAGGCAGGTTGTAAATTATAGGTGCCCAAGAAGGCTGAGGCCAAAGAACCCTTTAAATGGATCTTTAAAACAACTGCTCTGTGGAAAACATCATCAGAAAAGATTATTCGAGTGAGTCTTAAAGTAAGCCAAAGTAAGCCAACGGGGAAAGAATTGCACACTTATTATTTTCAAGCATTCCTCAGCTATCCCACGCTTGATTCCACAAAGGAAATCCTCCAAGACAGCATTCCTTGGATTATCGGGTTTCAAAACAGCCCTCTGGACAGGCAAACTCTCTAGACTCCAGAGGCACAATTCTGTGATATTAGAAATATTGCAAATAATTCAAGTCACCCAGGTTAAATATCAGAAACCTTAGCAGCCACTTTTAAACTAAGTGTTCCTTAAAAATGCTGTGTTCAGAGCTGATCCTTCTCCCACTGAAATTGGTGACAAAAAACTGTTATATACTTCAGTGGGAGTAAGAATGTGTGTCTGGATTGTCATATTCTCACTCTGCAAAGGTTGACACATGGGAATACAGAACTCCTCAATGCTCATTAAGATGGCAAAACTGGACCTGTTGCATGGAGAGATCCCTATGCTGGATTAGAGCCCAAGATTGTCTAGATTCTAGATAGCCATGAATAGGCCTCAAAACAGTGATTTATATCTTGTTTTTATCCTTGTTAATCGTTGACCTGTGAGTCAAGACCACATTAATATTCTCTCTCTAAGGGGGGTTAAAATTACAGGTTGTGTCCCTTAATAAATTATAGTGGACATACAGCTTGAAAAACTAAACCTTCATAAATTATTGCCTCTATTTCTTCATATCAGTGATAAACATTGCATGCTGCTGCTTTAATTCCTTCATACTCTCTAGCTAGCCGCCTTTTTTTTTTTTTGGCAAGGAGACAAGTGCATGATATTTTTTATAAAATTAATCCTTAAACAATTCTTCTGTGATCATTTTCACATTGTTTCAGCATGATTGTAAGTAGCCCTAAACCAGGGGTGCTCAACTCGTTTCTGCAGGTTGCAATCTCTCCTCCCTTGCTGTTGCACATGGCTAGATAAGAGGAAGTCCCTGAACTAGATTGGAGTTGGCATACCAAACCTTTCTTCTGCCGTAGCATGGGTTACCGGTATGGGAAAGGCTGAGAACCACTCTCCTAATCAGCAGAGATTGAATAAGTGACCAGTTTAAAAGACAAATGTAATGATTGATGTGCACAGCCTTGCAACATTCTCTGGGAAATTGACTTTGAGAAGTATATTTCTCCTAGTTTATTTTAACTTATCTGCAAATGATTTCATTGGAACAGTGTATAAAACAAAAGGCCTTTGATGTATTGTCTGGTTTATTATTGCAAGATTTCCTTATATGTTTATGGGAATAAATTCATATCACTTTGGGGGAAAGGGAAGGGAGGGGAGGGGCGGGAGAGAGGTTATACACTGCTACGTTATTTAAATACAAATAAACATCACCTTTTGGCAAGACTGCATAAAATAAACCATTTAAATGTTATATAAGGCGCTAATTCAAGGTTTAAAAATATGAACTTGCAACATAACTTTCTGATGGATTGGCCAAGTATGTAGTAGAAGAGGTTAAGACGACAGAAGACAATTCACCAAAGAAAATATTTTTCCCCAGCATAAAACAACACATCTAATAAAGGTCTTAATTCCACTTCCACTGAAATCAATTGCTAAACTCCCCCGGGATCCGTGCCCAGGCCCATGATGTCTGTTACACCAGCTAGAGAGAAGACTTATGCCCATTTGTACTTGCTGTCCCACTAAGGTGATCATAAAACTATAACAGCATGGACAGTTCTAAGATAGCATTGGCCATGGGGAAGGAGGGCAGTAACTACCTGTCTCTTCACTGGCTGTATAAGAAGCAGCAGCAGCGGCTTGGGCTGTTGCTGAGCGCAGAGCAAGCTAGGTCCCAGTCCCCACCCCGAGCCATGCATAGATAGGAGACACACCCCTGCCTGCATCCTCCCTTCCCTGTCTCCACACTCCTCTGGTCAGAACAAATCCATCACCTCTATGTCCTCCTCTGGGATGGGGCCAACTCACTAACTCGCCTTACAGTCCCCTCCAGGCAGCCAAGGCCTTAGCAGAGAGGTGGAAAAAGACATGCTGACAATGTTTTCAGAAATGGCGCCGGTCTAGGATACTTACTTGGTGTCCACAGGGTTGATGTTACGGAAGTAATGGTGCATGTTATGGTAAAGAAGACCCACAATGGTAACCCAAGCTGTGAACAAAGTCAAGAGGAGAGATTATACTTCAGAGACACAGCCCTGAGGGAGACACTTTCCACGTAGGAATGAAATGCCATGTTAATGAATAAACCTGACTTCAGCAGACCTTCACACCTGAGCTTTAATGGGAATTCTGATGGCATAAAGAGATGAGGGCAAGCTGCAGTCTGCTGTGCACTGTTTGGAACAGATGTCAGGCTGCCTTTCATTATGTGTCTGACAGCTACTCACCATGAAAGTATAGAGTTAAACTGTTAAATGCATCACCCATCCATTACAAGATCATCTCAGAACAACAGAGAGCTAAAAGTAGCTATGTGACGTACCAGACTCTTAGCATCCAGGGAACCTATAAGAATCAGAAAGGCTACTTGACCGCCAGCAACACTGACTGGCATCTGAAGAAGCTCAGAAACATAGAAGAGTCGTTTTTGTTTCTATTGTTTGCTTGGCAACTGAACATCAGGTGAACAAACACCTGCAATTTCAGTCCCTGAAGTAAGAGGAGAGAAAGGGGAAGAATAGATTTTGCACACAGCTGCTTCGAAATGAGCTTTAAAAAGCTAGGATGCAAGTGGGTATGGGAAAGAGTGCTGAACCACTGCTCTGCCTGCCCTGCTGGAAGTAGGATTTTGGAACCTCAGTTTAGTAATTCTTGGTCTTTTTTTTTTTTTTTAAAGGGGGAGGGCCTCACTGTGTTTGGCCCAAAACAAAATCCTCACTTCTTCAGGTTATTAAAATCCAAACTCAGATCTGCAGTTGAATTTTGCCTAATCGTCTTTTTTCCACTGCTTGTTGTATAGGTATTCAGTTCTCTTTCCTTTTTCTGGTATTTATTATTTAACCCTGTACCCTTCCCATAATTCCATCAGGTGTTCTGGGAAACTGCTAGCACAAAAGATGCTATACAGAATAAAGTTGTACTGTACTGAGCTAAGTACATGATTTGTTGTTAGAATTTCTTGGAAAATACCCAGTTTTGGTGATTAGAAAGATAAACATTAGCTCCAGGAATTGTAGCTGCCCTGTTGTAAAATAGTGCCAAGATTAAACAGTTGCAATATATATATATAGTTGCAATATATATATATATATATATATATATATGGAGCTGTATTGCTCAAGGTTTTAGGTCGGGGGTGGGGAGAGAGAGAGAACATTAAAACAGTGCTGTAAAGCAATGGGGAAGAAATAACTTACGTGCATTTTCTGCTGATTATCATAGCAGGAAATTGATCACAGTTTTAAAGCTAGCATGACTGGAATAACGATCAAATGAGTTACCAGAAAATGCAGCACTAACCAAAATCCTTGTCCCCATTCAAGAGCATTTTTGAAGACAGTACTCATCAGAATTGACTGTCACCATTCAACTACTCCCTGCAAATCTTGCCCTTACCTTTTTTATGAAAAGCTTCACTGGGGATAGAAATATAACTCCGTCCTTGGGATGGGAAGCGATAGTGAGATAAATTTTGATTCCGAGGAGACATTTTGACCAAAGAGTAATCTGAACAAAAAAACCAAAAAAAAATATGGTAAAAATCAATAACATTTACTATCTAGTTGACCGTAGAACTAGAGTTTGCTCTTTTAATAGCTACTGCAAATCTTGGCTACAAAACTCCAGCTGTTGGGGGCAGGGGGAGAGAGAGTAATATCCCACCCCCCCGTTAAAGAGTAAAATTGCATTTAAGAAGTTCTGATTTCTTTATAAGTGGAAAAAGTAGTACATGAGGTGTTAACAGCCCATAGATCATTTGAAACGTGCACAAACTGATCTTAACGAGACATCGAAGTAAGCAAAATTGATTGATACCACTCTCTTTTTTTCCCCACTGACATTTTGAAGACATTATTTTAGAGCCTTGCTGATCAATTTTAGAATGTCACTGACTAGGATGATGTGGTGGAAGAGACAATTTGCATGTGATTCATGACTGCTCTTCTCTTTTGTAGCTCAAAATGCA
Source organism: Pelusios castaneus (assembly GCA_007922175.1). Classification (NCBI taxonomy): domain Eukaryota; kingdom Metazoa; phylum Chordata; order Testudines; family Pelomedusidae; genus Pelusios; species Pelusios castaneus. The sequence continues at coordinate 6,089,441 of ML685868.1, forward strand.
ATAGGGAAGAATACCAGGACTAATCAATTATTTGGTAGCTAGAGCTGAGCTGTTGAACAAATAGTTTATTTAATGAAAAATGCGGGTTTAGTCAACTCAAAACTATGTGTCAATTTGCCATTAACAGCTTTGGCCATTCACAAAACAAGCAGACTCAAATCCTGCTCTGGAACAGACATGAAATGGACTTTTCTGATTCACTGAACATTCTGTAAAAATTTAAATTCAATTCAACCTGAATTGAATATTTTCCAAATTTTTCAGAATTGCCACCAAACCGGGGAAGGAGGCAATGAGATAAACCACACAACCCAGTTATTCAACCAGCTCTATTTGTAGCACATAAAGTTCATTAAAAGAATTCCCCCCCCCCCCGTGAATGTCTTGCAATAGGCATACTGTAGATGAAAATATACCCCACCTTTCTATTCTCTTTTTCCCATATTCAGATTCTGTAGTTTTTCAGACTTAGAGCTTCAAAGACTTGCACAAAAGGCTAGGTCAGCCCTTTAACTGTTCACATATCACTAAACTAAATCCGGAAATATTATTTCAGAGCATTCATATCCCCAACCCACCCAGACATCTCAAAAAACACCAACCATAAAAAGGAAGCCGGATTGTTGAGAAAAGCTGATTACCGTTTCCTGAACTCACTGTATAATCATCTTTCTGCACGTTGTACTATTTGTTGGATTGAAAGAGAGAAGGGGGAAAAAATCTATTTGAACTTCTTTCCCACACTGACAAGGTAGGAGTGGCAGATGAAGAAGTAGCAGACTCCAGTTTAGAAGGCAATGGATGGCACACCAGTAAAAGACCTGCAGCACAGCCACCGCTGGCCTAGGTCAGCTGACTCAGGTAAAGGGCCATAAAATTGCAGTGTAACCACTCAGACTTGAGCTAGAGACCGGCCCCTGAGACGCTGCAAGAGGGGTGGGTCTCAGAGCCCAACTTCCAGCTAGAGCATCTATGCTACAATTGTTTGGCCCTGCAACCCAAGCCCCACAAGCCCAAGTCAGCTGACCCATGCTCCGAGATTCAGGGCCACAGGTTTTTTTATTATGGGCTAGACATAACCTGAATGTTGCTGCTTAATGCTACCTGCTACTGATGATGTTCCTTCAACGGTAACGGTGGATGGGTTTCCGCCCAGATTGTAGGCCACGTGCCCCATCACACTGTCAATGGTTTCGATTAAACCTCCAACCATGGGAGCAGTCTGAAAAAAGAAGGCATCTCAATAATAAAAAGAAACCATTATTCAAAGCAAAGCATTGGTCTAAAATCCTGTTCCTACTGGTCATGTAAGTGTGCCCAACTTCTGCTAATGACGTCTTATTCCCCCTTCTCAGGGCCACACAGAGTAAAAAATGATAGAATACCCATGATAGAATAATCCTCAGAGCCTGACCCTGCAAAATACCAAGGATCTCCTGAGAGATGCTGAATGATCCTTACCTCCACAGCCATCAGCTAACATGACGATGGGCAGCACCAAATAGGATCAGGCCCTGCATTAAGGAAGTGACTTGGGGAATGACATATATACTGGCTTCTGTACCTCAAGCAGAAACTGGTGTCATCACCAGATCATTAGATGGGGTGGGTTCTGAGTTATATTACAGAGAATTGTTTCTTGGGTGCCTGGCTGGTGAGTCTTGCCCACATGCTCCGGGTTTAACTGATCGCCATATTGGGATCAGGAAGAAATCTTCCCCCAGGGCAGATTGGCAAAGGCTTGAGGGGTTTTTTGCTTTCCTCTGTAGCATGGGCCACATCTCACTTGCGGGTGGATTCTCTGTACCTTAATGAATTGAGAACTTTAATAACTCAGTCATAGATTAGAGGTTTATTACAGGAATGGGTGGGTGAGGTTCTGTGGCCGGCATTGTGCAAGAAGGCAGACTAGATGATCATATTGGTCCCTTCTGCCCTTAGAGTCCATAAATCTATGAGACTAGGAGTTTGAATACATTTTAGCTCAAAGCTTGTGTGGCAATCATTACAGCTACATCCACACTCCCCTTACAAATACCCATTCTCAAGAGGTGTATATTTTGGCAGAAAAGCTTGCATCCAGGCTGAAGCTTGGTATGCAAGGTCTAAGAGTGAGTACATAGCTCTTTTAAAACATTTCAGTTCAATCCATTTGATTATTTCTTTCAAGAGATGCTTGAAAGAAAGCTGCCAAGTAATTCAGACAAAGACATTAAATCCATTGGCCTTCCGCCTGTGGCTTTCACCAAAGCAATTTATGATTCAGCTACCGCTTCGTCTGTCACTGCCTAACCACTCCTCCTCCTTTTTTAAGGCCCAATCCCACATTCCTTGCCTTTTGAAACTTGATCCTGACAAACACTGAGCAACCCATCAGCACTTCCAACTAGTGAAGAACTGCATGAACAAGACCTGCACACTCTCATTCCTGTAAGTCATGTTTGCTCGTGGGCTGACATCTATAACCAAAGGCTGAAGGATTGGGACCTTAACATTTCAGTAGAGTCAAGTGACCAGATTCGCAACTTGCACGTAGCTGAAATTAATGGAGCTATGGTGATTTACGTTAAATAATGATCTGCCTGTTCTACTGAAATTGTTACACACTATAATCATTTCCATTTTTCAATGCACAGTGATGTCATAGTACTGGTTAATGACATCATAGCAACAAGACAAAAAGGGAAAACTAAGCTAACAAAGCTATTCAAAGCATACATGCATCAACTTGTGTTCTTACTTTCATTGATGTACATCCAAAATAATACCAATAAATTGACTGACTGCATCATAACTAAAAGCGAAGTTGGGAGCAAGCACTGGATGAGCATGAAGATTGAAACGTCCTCTCACCACCTAAATTAGATGTAATCTTTTCCAGTGTTAGCCCACTGATCAGGAAGAATTGTTGCCTGAACTATATCCAGTCGGTAAATATGAAGATGGCTTTACAGGCCCTAGATACACTTTAAGGGGAAAAAAATGGAAATGATTTTTTAAAATCCTATGAACATCCAGATGCAGAAGATATGTTAGTTCTTTTACATGACCACTTCCAAGAAGAAACTGCAAAGGAGACAAATTCTGTGTAGAAATGATCTTTGTTTCACTGATATTGCCTATTCCTTTGTAATTCTTTATACTTTTGCACTGTCTTTATGGAGTATCTCAGAGCAGTAACACAGATGTTGCCTTATTTTAACTGTCAGGAAATAATTACAAAATGAACATTTGCTTCCTTTAGATCTTTACTTTGGAGGCAAACAATGACAAACAGGAGTGCAAATAAGTCATATTGCCAGAAACACAAAACTGAAAGGTAATAGCTGAAACCAATACTATTACTGACCACGTGAAAATATACACCTGAATTAACCCACAAACTGAAATCATTTGTCTTACCACTGATATGTTCATCAAGGTTGGCAACAAAAGAAAATCTTCAACAGCTTTCAAGAAAGCCTAAAGATAAATAAGACAACATTATTTGACGACTTATTCATCTACTATATCACCTGGTAAACATTCAAAACAGATTTCTACTGACAGTTCCAAGATTAATTTTAAAATGATAGACACATTTATATGGAAGTCACGGAATCCTCCCTGTTGGGAAGTGTTCTCATTATCTTTTGTATAGTAACTTTTTAAAAGTAAGAGTTTATTGGTCAATAACAGCATTACAGTGAATATCCTATGTTACACCTAATATACCCCAGCTAAAGTCCACTGAAAACATTCAAATAGACTGGAGCTTGAAACTGCTCTCCAATGAACCCAACTGAATCCACATGGAAACAAGTTCCACAGGGGTAGCTGTGTTAGTCTACTTCAGCAAGACAAACAAGGAGTCTGGTGCCACTTTTAAAGACTAAATAAATAAATAAATGTGTTAGTCTTTAAAAGTGCCACCAGATTCCTTGTTTGTCCACATGGAAACAGGCACCAGAGTTCAGAGCAGGCTGTTAGGAAGCAAATGGAAGGAACCAGAGTTACACTATTTGTTTAATCTGATTTTTATCTCTGTTGGACTAACATCTGGAGGCTCCAGATGAGGCTAGTCACAGTTCAAAGACTGAGTGAGTGACCATCCCTGCCTCAAAGAGCATACAATCTAAATAGAGAAAACAACATGTGAGAGGGGAAATGGTCACAGAGAGGGGAAGCAACTCATTTAGGCTCACACAGAGCAGCAGTGGCTGAGACCTAGGCACACAACACAGGTCTCCTGATCACCAAGTGAATTTCCTCTCCTCAAGACCGCACCAATCTAGATATCACAACGCACACAAAACTCTCTCACTGATTTAACTGGGTCTTATAGGCATACGAGTGGTTTGACCGAGCTGTGCTGGAACTGAACAGGAACAGGGTTTGTCAGAACCTATGAATTATAAGAAGCGTGGCTGGAATCGAAACATTTACTGCCTAGCACTTAATTCACAATCCCTTATGCTGCAAGGCATATGACAACTACTACCGAGTCAACAGGCCCCTTGAATCCTTGATAGAAAATGGTGGGTAGGCTCAGTGGCTGTAACTCTGGGAATTAGCTACAGATAATAAGATAACCTAACGCATCAATCAGATGAATGGCAAAGTCTACACATATGATCAGGACTCTGTTGTATAATTCCTAAAGCAGATTTGCTAAAGATGATCACAGGGGGGGCATGCGATATCTCAGTGGATCAATCGCCATTTTCAGAGTAGATCCAATCCCAACTTTCCAATGAACCAAGGAACAGCACATGATGAGGTCTTTCAGAAGGATTTTTGCTCAATTGTCAATCATGAGGATGCACACATTCTGAGACTTCTGAACTGGAAAATGTTAACATGAAGCTGCCAGTCTCTGCCAGGCTTTTTCAGAAAGATTTTATTTACTACGCCTTTTGTCTGAGCCAATAATCCTCGTACCAGTGGTTTTAGAGAAACAATCATTGGTAAGAGCAGCACTGATTAGTGTAATAATAGCTTTCTAGCTTGCTGAAGTCAGGTAATTAGTTGCCCATCTTTCCAAATGAAGCTAGAGTGATGTTAGCAGGAAGTGACCTCTTGTCTCCTCAGTCAGTTCAGACTGCATGTAAATGTTTGAAATAAACCACAGAGAAAGAAGAAGAGTAAATCATTCTGCTCTGTGGGCCCGATCCTGCAATCTGGGAATTTTGCTTAAGGAGAGACTGCAGATAAGTAACCTATTTTCAATAAATTAGAGAACACAAGACAATCTTAGATTTTTCCAGGATTATAATCATTCCAGAATTCCTGATTACCCCTAAATTTTCAACACAAAAGATTTTTCACAAGAAGTAATTGTTTCTCAGTCATCCATCTAGCTAGAAATGTATATTTAAGCCAGAACCCTGATGCCTGGGTACCACCACATTGTGCAAGTAGTATGTCCTAACAAGATGAGTCCTTCAATTAAGTTAGTCCTCTTCCATGAATTCCTTTTGTGACTGTCCTTTTTAAATATATTTTACAACCAACAAAATCTTTCAAAGCTGCATTTTACATTCCAGCATGTGAAGTAAAAATAAGATCATTTGGCTTCACACTGGAAACTGACCTCCGTCAGGTTGAAGGCAGTATTTTCCAAGAGGGATTTGTTAGGTAAACTGAGTGATATATTTTCCAGGTAGTGCAGCATGGTCTCTGGGTGTTGGAAGTTTCCTCTCTCCTCGGTCAATTTAGTTATGACAGGATGATAGGCATCCGTGGAGAGCTAAAAGACAACAACATGGTATCAACATTACATGTCCCGATAACCAGCCATTATTTCTGTGCTTAACTACATGAAAGTAAAGCAAATTTGGGGCCTAATTCTCTCTAAAAGCCCACACTCTATGCAAGTAATTGAACACCCAGGACTGGCCCCAGGATTGCTTAATCTCCATGCATGAGAGGTAACTCCTGGTTCAAGATACCCTTCCAGTAGCCTGATGCAGTGCAAATTATATGCACAGTAGATCATAAACCTAGAAAGAAATGGATCATTAGCATAGTAGACACATACGATGATATTCGCAGACGCATGTGCGTGCACACACACAAAGAAACAAAGCTGGGAAAGCAATTAAACCAATTAATACTACTGAAAGGAATTTGTCTTCTGCTTGTTCTTTTCATTAGAAATTCAGGTCCTGTCTACTCTGGTTCCTGAAAGGGTCTAGGATCAAGAAAAAAAACTAATGGGTTTTTGATATCACAGATATCAACAAAGAACAACCAGCTTGAGAAGGAAAGTTATTTTTGTTTAGACTATATAAAAAGCTCGGGTATTTATTTTAGACATCTGTCCCCGATCTCTTTTAAAATTCAAATTATAATATTTTTTAAGAAGGAGAAACTTTTGGCAAAATTTTCATGACTTTCCCCATTTAACTATTCTCAAATTTTAAATGTTCACAAAGTTTTGACTAAGAGGGAGGAAATGAATTTTTCCCCTTTGTTTCCCTAAACTAAGTCTTATCTTCGGTTAAAAAATCACTTTAAAAACAAAAACAAAAAAAACCCTCCCTTTTCCCTGAGAGCTCTGATTAGCTACAAGGGCTCTAAAATAAGCCTTTATAATGAAAGCTGGATCTGACCTAAACAATGGAAAAGCTGCTAGCTCTCTGTAATACACAAACATTTTGACATGAAGATAGCAAAACAGGATTGAGAAGGAAGTTATTGTTGATAGTTAAGAAAAAGCATTCAGACTGTCCTACCATGGGAGTGGTAGTGGTTGTCATGAGGGGCCACACAGGTGTTGAAGAAAGCAAAAGTTGCTTGCCTAGAAGAAAAGAAATTATAATTTTTTTAAGTGTGCAGCAATAAATGTATTTTAAAAAACTAAAACAAAACAAACACACAGCTTAGTAGATCTGTGGGGAACATTCACAATACAATTCTGGGAAATTAAAGCCAAGACTATGCTTGGGGGTGGGGTTGGTCCATTTTCCTGAGTTCCAATATTGAAATTGGACTGGTACATTTAATTAGTTTAATTCTAGTCAGTTCTACTTTCTGGTCCTGATACATGGGTCAACACTGTTTCAGCTGGATTTCTCAATACTACAAGGGAATGTTTTTTCAATTTAAAAACAAAAAAACTAATTTTAATGGAATTTAAATTCATGGAAACATCCATACAGAGAAAAGAAGGTTGACCTTGTGGCTAAGGACATAGGCGATCCAAGTTAAATTCCCAGCTCAATAGGATGTAGGCAAATTGTGCCTCAGTATGCCACATGTAAAACTCTTTTCTCCCACACTCCCCTGTATCTCCTTTCTCCCACACTATATCTATCTTTTCTATTTATATTAGAAGCTCTTCAAAACAGGGATTATCTCTTAATATATGTATGTAAAGCACCTAATACAGTGAGATTCCAATTTGAGTTGGTGCCTCAAGACAATAATGTAATACAAACAAATCATATATATTCTGAACCTAAATTTCTTGACAGTGTGATAATAGGAATGTGCCATCCACAGCAGTGTCTCTCAACCTTTCCAGACTACTGTACCCCCCTCAAGAGTTTGATTTGTCTTGCATACCCCCAAGTTTCACTTTAAAACTACGTGCTTACAAAAATTAGACAAAAATAGAAGTGTATCGCAGCACAGTTACTGAAAAATGACTTTCATTTTTACCATATAGTTATAAAATAAATCAATTCAATATAAATATTGCCCTTGTATTTCAGTATATGGTATACAGAGCACTATAAACAAGTCATTATTTTTATTAAATTTAACTCTGTGCTAACGTCAATAGTGCTTTTTATGTAGCCTGTTGTAAAAGCTGGTAAATATCTAAATGAGTTGATGTTCCCCACTGAAAGATTCTGCATGCCCCAAGTGGTACATGTACGCCTGGTTGAGAACCACTGATCTGGAGCATTAAAATAGTAGAACAAAATCAATTCAGAAATAAAAATCATTGAGAGATAGACAGAAGTTAAAGTCCCTGCAATTGAAATGAAAGGTTTCTATTGAAGTAATTGGGACCAGGATATTACCCAAAGTCAGAACAAAAGGGCATAACAAAAAGATGGCAGCTTTTAATCATGGGAGTCCTGTAGAAAAGCGAGTATATTCTCTAACCAACTGACTTTCCTGCATGCATTGAAAATATGGCATCTGCAAGAAGTCTGAGCACCATTCCAGATGTCTCCATTAGCTATTTGAGTTGACTTCCAGCAACAGAGAAAGCTGCTTTTAATCAGTCTGGCTTTACCAAGAAATGTCACTCATTATTAACACTCAGTGAAGGTTATCATACGAGTTATGTCATAAATGATTTATGTAGACAAAAAGCATAAACTGGATTTTTGGATGCTCTCCAGTAGTTCCATGTTAAATTTATTGATTCCTCTGCATGTGTCAGGATTTATGAATCATTTGTGACCAGAAAAGTAAAAATGTGTCTCAGAATTTATATCATGCTCGTTATTTTGGTATTTGGACACAACCATCAGATATTAGTGGTATTTGCGATCTACAATTCAGTACTGAATCCAAAATGAGCCTGAGTATTCAAACTATTTTTTTTTAAAAAGTGGGTTTCCTAATCAAGCTTTTGATATCATTAGTCCAACTTCATTCTAGTACAACTCCACTGAGGTCTCCACTGAGGTCATCCAGGGATAACTTTGGTTTGTTATATAGTCTGCCATTATCAACAACCACCAGTGCTTCTGTAGACCATGTCACAACATCACCAAATCGACGTACATGGACATCAAATACTTACTTGTGGGAATTTTTAAAAAATTACTGGCCTATAAAAATACCTGATCAACCCACTGCAACTGTCCCATGCTAGAGAAAAAAAAGCCATGAGAGAGCAGCACACTCAGCAAAGCCCAGCTCAAGTGTTCAATAATCATGTGCCAGACCTCTACAAATCATGCATTGGCTTAAAAAGAAAAGTCAAAAGGTTTAAAAAAAAAAAAACCAACATAAACTTTGGGTCTTCGTTTGCTTTCCAGTTTCTGAGTCTTTAGTATGCACTTGGGTCGTACTTTTCTCTGTAGCCATGAGGACTAGAAAGTTGCTTTTCTTTTCTAACTGAAAGATTTATTTAAAAAAAAAACCCAATGCCAAATATTGTGAGACTTGGAGTAAAAAAGAAATATATATATATGTGAAACACTGTGCAAACGTCTAACGTTGTGAAGTGGCACTTAGGGATTCATCCACATCTCTTCTCAGAAGATCACCGGGGCTGGGAGGTGTCACACACAGTTAAAACCCTGTGTAATGCTTCAGAAATGTAGGCTTCAATGGAAGTTGGGTGTCTGTTTCCCTTACACCCTTTTGAAAATCTTATCTATAAACAGTAATGTCTTGTGACTAGCTGTTGTAAGCCCACAAAAACCTGGAAATGCAATATTATGTAAAATTTGTCACATTTTCAAATTTAAGCCAAACAATGTAAAATTTGGAGCTAAATTATATGAAACTGCAACCATGAGAACATCCCAGCAAAATTTTTTTCCAAGGTGCACCCACTCTTTGGAATGGAACATGCAGGCAGGTGGGCAACTGGAGTGGATAACAACTTGTGCATTCATGAACCCTGAAAAGGTTTAAAAAGTTAGTATTCTTCTGGTATTTATATAAAAGCTTTTCTTTGTCTGACAGTGAAACAGTATACACATACAGATGGACTGGGGCAAGTTAAAAATCTAGAGCCCTTGAGTTCAGTAACAAAACATTCTTGAGTTATATTAAACCAGGAAGTAAGATTTATAGTAGCTTTGGTTTGATGGTGTTATAACAACATTGGTTTGTTGTGATAGATACAACCAGATACCTTAGTAATTTTTGCCAACATGACTAAAACATTTTCAATTTATTAAAACATAGTTTAATATTTTCAAACACTGCACTGAAATATTAATGCTATTTCAGACACCAAATGAATGTTTTTCCAGAGAACAGGCTTTAAAACATTCACAAGAATGATTTTCTTTTTAAAAGGACGTCCCTTTGCCATTCTGAAATTAGTTAAAAGGAAGGGAATTTTTGGTTTATTCGACATTTTCTAAATTTGGAAAGACAAAAACAAAAAGCAGATGTTCAAAGCTTGCCCTATCAGGTGAATTAGCGTAGGGATTAAGAGTTTAAGAGTAACCTTGGCTATTTTAAAGACTTAACCTGCACCTATGCTCAGAATAAGCTAGTCCCGTAGACACTTCCTTTTTATAGCCCAACTTCCACTGAAATCAAATTAAAATTTTCCCCGTGGACTTTAATAGAACAATGGATCTCCTCTCACCTACCTATCTACTTATATGGCCCCCATTCTTGTGGTAACAGAGTTCCTCCCAAGCCCGAGAGAAAGAGGAGAGATTGTTCTATTTTATTTGCTTCTAGCCTGTAGGAGATGTAGTCTGATCATCTTACAAATCTGTTTATGAATGAGTGGAGGTATATGTGAATGCGTCTGTGAAGTTGTGAAAGAAAACTAAACTGAAGGCGCGAGTTTCATGTTTAATTGGTTCACAGTCATTATTAGCCAGGGCAGGAGAGAGTGACATAGTCACATAGCCGTTTCCTGTGAAACTTAAGCCTTTGATGGGGTTGACACTTTCATTGTTCCAGTGGAACAACGCTGTCATGAGAGGTCATGGTCGCAGAAGGAAATGCAATCTCTCTGGTAGCACAGCCAAAGGAGAGCTTTAAATATCAGAATATATCTTGACCTGGAGTCACACAATAGTATTGAAAGTGAAGCTCTGATATGCATCTATGTTTTGCGCTGTTAAGCAAATAGATGTCTGTGTTTTATACCAGATGGAGCTAGTCAGGGTTTGTGGCTTCATTCTTGGATACAAGCAGCTGCTATAATCAACTCTGGAAGTCATGAACACATAGATCATCATAGAAGGCCTATGTCATGTTCTGAGTGTTACAAAAGGGCACTGTATTAAGAATGGATTTAACCCCTTTAGCTTGAAATACTTTACTAGAGAGCTATGAAATGAACCAAACGTCCAGCATGGCCATGTGTACCAAGAAGACACCTGAAGTTTTAGTTAGAAGAATAAACATTTTTTACCTGGACACAAGCATTTCCTGCCAGTAGCCTCTGTCAGTGGCTTATACTAAAGTTTTAGGACAAGGGATGGAACGCATGGACCCTTGTCTGGCAAAGCTGACATCTGATTAAATGCAGATGGTTTGAATTTTTATAGTGCTTGTCTTCCAAGGTCCAAAATCTTTGCAAGGATCTGTTAACTCGAAGCCTCCCTGTTCTTCTTGACATTATCATTCCCATTGTACCAATGGCATAGAGCAGTTGAGCAAGTTGGCTTGAGTTTAGGCAATGAACCAGAGCAGAATTTGGAACAGAATCTGAGAGTCCTGACTCCCCCTACCTTCCTTGAACCACTAGAGCCTAGAGACTGCTCCTTTGTCCCTCTTTTGCTCCCACGGAGTCCTAGCAGTAGTTGGATTCTGCTGGGTTTTGGGGTTTGGTTTTTTTCAGCCAGGGGGTGAGATGAGACTCAGTGGGTGCCTTTTGGTGACATGCCTGAGGGGCTGTACCCCCAGATGAGAAACTGACCACGTGATTCTGATACACATTTATACTTGCAGATTACCTGCCTTTAAGACATTTATGAAACCACAATTAATGAACTTTTTTTAACATAAACATTGATACAGTTAGAACACACTTACCAATAGCAGCTGTAAAATATTGTTCAATTTCCTGGGGCGTGAGAGCCCTTTCCCATATGATAAACTCATCAAAAGCCCCATTCACATAGCGCTTGCTCTGGTCACTCTCTGTCCCGGTCAATAGATTCGCATTGGGGTCCCCATAGCTGTAGGAGACTTTCCCATTGGGGTCGGTGGTGTTTAGAGTTCCATTGACGTAGACTTTCAAACCTTCTTTTGATTTCCATGTGAAGAGAATATGAGTCCAGTAAGGCCCTGCAAAACATTAAAACTCACTGTAAAATCCGTGAATCAACCTCATTTACAGCCCTTCCTGTTTAATAAATTTTAGCTCAGTAAAAATGTATTTCATTTGTGCAATGCAATGGAGCTGTTAACAGAAATGGCAACTTTGAATTATGGAGCAATGATATCATGTGCATTACTCTTTAATCACAAGGGGTAGTTCATACTTTGGCAGAACCCTATTGGCTTCAGTGACATTTGGCCAAAATCCTTCCTCAGACTCATTACAATTGCATAAATTATACCATAGACCCAGATCTAAAGATCTTGTTCAGTCCTATCTCAGGCAAAATTCCCATACAGTGAGGGCTGCATAAGGACTTCAGGACTGGCAAATATGCAGATACAGACTAACTAAAAGTTGTTGCAGATTACATGTTATGCTGCTGAAAATGTCTAAATGAGGGGTGTCAAACATGCGGTCTATGGGCCGAATGCAGCCTGCGAACCTCTTCCATCCAGCCCATGACTGTACTCCAGGGGACCACACTCTCCCTAACAGAAAGTGTGGTCTCACTTCTTACCCAGCACACCACAATGCCATGAGTGTGTCAGGACACACGACAGCACAGAACACTGGGTATGTGAGACTGAGTACTGTGAGACCACTTCTCTTCCTGAGAGTGGGGGGGAGGGTAATCACGGAGTGCAGTTTCGCATACACAGCCTTCTGCAATGCTGTGAGAGTGCCCTAGTATTTTGATTTATATGTACGGCCCACTTGAAGTACATTGAAGTCAAATCTGGCCCGCCATAGCAAATGAGTTTGACACCTCTGGTCTAAACATTCCTTACAATAATTGCTGCATGGATTAAAGTAATTACATAAAGCAAATTATTCTTATCTAACAGCTTTCCTCACAAAACACTTCCACAAAAGATTAATTAAACTTAACACCTCTGCAGCTGCAAGGCAAGGAAGTATTAACCCTGTTTTACAGATAAGTTACTTGAGGCAAAGAAAGATTACGTGACTTTCTCTGCCATAATTACAATCCACAAGCCCTAACAACCAGTGCCCTTTTCTAACCATTAGACTCCATTGCTTCTCAATCAATAACCTGTATTCTGGATGAGAAGACAGAAATAATAAGATATCCATTTTTAATCATCATGCAAATACATTGCCAGGACTTCATTCTTACCAGACAAACAGCCAAGGTGTTATCATATAAGCATGGTATGCTTACCCAAAAGGGTTACCAGAGAGGTTTACAATTAAAGAGGATGTGAAGCTGGACTCGCATCTAGCTTTAAAATGCACTGAATGAGGACCCCAAAAGTTTCATCCTGCACGCCTCACTCACTCTTTTTCAGATAAATGTCTATACATTCCCTGATACCAATAAGATTTAATGTCACTGACATTTCTCTCTTGGGAAGCGATATCTTCCACTTACTTCCTCATTTCTCATATTTTCTCTCTCTCTAGACACAGGAGCAATGAGCACAGCTATGTATCTCCCTAATGAGCCCTTTACAGTGAAACTCAACTTTACCTGGTGGACTGAAGCTTGCTTCCCACTTCATTGAATTCCCATGGGCATAGAATTCCACAAAGCCTTCATCTTCATTTGAGCAGATTTTGAAACCACTGGAAATAACCTGTCCGCCATAGGCTGGGAGAAACTTAGCCTGCTGCTCCAGAGTCTTCCAGAAAAAGGAAAACGTGACTCCTGCCGGAAGCAAATGAGAAAGAGATGTTGCTAATGAGAGAAAGATGGTGTTAAACATCAAACGTCTAGAGTTCACACAGCAAATATGGAGGTGGGGGCAGATCTTCAGCTGGCATCAGTGGGGCTATGACGGCTTAATTCAATAGAGCTATGACAATTTACATCAGCTGAGGATCTGCCCTCAACTGAGTTTAAAAGCCCTCTTTCCCCCTCCAGTCTTCTGCATATAGTTCCGTGATAGGGTGTCCACCCCACAGAACGCATGGGCAGATTGAATTGGCTAAGTGGGCCAATTAACCACATAAGTAGAGCCTTGCACGGATACAAATATGTGGATCCGTATCCAATCTGCATCTGCAAGAAATGGTCTGCGAATACCTGTGTTGTATCCACGGATGCGGATATAATGCAGATATCCGCGGATATCTGAATATTTGCAGGGCTCTAACCCTGCACAGATACAAATATGTGGATCCATATCCGATCTGCATCTGCAAGAAATGGTCTGCGGATATCCGCATTGTATCCGCGGATGCGGATATCCACGGATATAATGCAGATATCTGCAGATTTGCAGAGCTCTACATATAAGTAGCACCTAGAGGAGCAGCCAGGGAGCAAGGAGAACTAATCAGAGATGAAGATCAGCTGGAAAGGAATAGGAGGTGCTTGCATAAATCCCAGCAGCTGGAAGTAGAAGGGAGGAGCATAGGGAGAGGCTGCAATCACTCTTGCCATGAGAGAAGGCAACATAGCAAATAGCCCAAGCAGTAAGGGGCCCTGTCACCTGCTTCACCTACCCCAAAAGCCGTGCCTGCCTTCGTTGGCAGCAGCAGGAAGCTCAGGGAGCAGGGACACGTGGGAGGGAGCTGGGGCAGGAAGATAATGTGGCGAGGGGGATCAGGACCACGCGAGGGGCCCTTGCAGGCCTAACAGGGGCCCCACAATGGGCCTTCGCCTAGGGCCCCCAATGGCCAAAGGCCACCTCTGAACCCAAGGATACAGCAGTGAGACTTAGCACTGTGTGGACCTTGACTACTTGTTGTAGGGTCCCTGGGTTGAAACCCAATGTAGAGGGAAGGCCTGGGTTTCCCGATCAGTCACTGGCAGTGTGATCATTAAGCAGCATTGAGCAGAAAGATTGCCTGGTACAGTAGATCCCTTTGGTACCCTAAAGAGGCAAGCTACAGTGACCTGGCTGAAGGACCAAGCTATGAAGCAGGAGCAGCTGAGGAGCAAGACAATAAGTGATGAAACAAGCTGCTGCTGGAAGCGGCAGCGGGCTGGCAGAGCTAATCCCAAAAGGATGTACCCCAGTAGAGAGCAGAACATCCTGTGACAAGTTCTTACAAATGTCCCAATATTCCTGTTGTCAAATTAACACTTGTGCAAAAGATGCAGATTGTCATGGCCCAATAAATATCGCATGTATATTTTGCCTTTCTATCTAATCTTTCTGCATATCTCAGTCCTCTTAATGGCACCCAGTACTACATCACAATCTAAGCACCATTCCTTGCATATCTAGAAAGGAATCATTTCACCCCACCCTCTGAAACATTGGCTGGCTCTCACTAGCTTCCTAGCTTTTGATCGGCATGCAAATATCGTCAGCTTGTTTGCCATATCTCCATCAGCACGGGCCAAAGTGTCTGAACACAGTAAAACCTCCCAGCCCAAGTCTCACTTCTTTGAGATCTGATGCAAATGTTTTGCAAAGTTCTAGCCAAGAGCAGATATTGGTTTCATGTCTCAGCTGAAAAGCAGCTCCTGCAAGACACAGCGGTCTCACAAAAGACTGAAGCATTGATTCAGTACTAACTCAGAGGAAGTAGTCACTGGCTGAAAACACCATACCACTTTGAGTTTCTCTTGGATATCTGCCATCTAAGTACTGACCCTGCTTAGTGTGAGAGATCATAACCCACAATGGAAGGATTAGTACACATTTTCCCATTCACCAGCTATGTCTATCTATCCAGATCTCCAGAGCCCAAAGCCAACACACACCTGAGCTGCTGAACCATCCAATAGGTGCCATATCAGCACCATGAAAAAGAATTATTGCTCAGGAGTTTAAAATAAAGCCTTAAATCCTCCTGAAACACACTTTACTGCTTTTTGAAATGATGAACCTAAAAGTGAAACTAAATGAGCTCATTGTAAACCTCAGCATAAAAATCAACATAGAATTTAGAAAAGTAATTTTATCCAAATAGCTTGACTGCATATAAAATTTCCTCATGATCAAGTATAAATGACATCCTGCCTCAACAGATGTCTGCAATAACCCTGGGCAGGGAGCCCCTTCATAGCTAAACAAAACAAAGGAATAGAAAGACAGGAGGGGAGGGAATGAAAGAGTTGAACTACAGAGCTTTGTCATTTAAAATAGGCTTATTTCTTCCAAGAACATTCATAGACTTCCCCAGATCCAAACCAAAATCTTCGCAATGTCCTCACCGCAGGAGAGAATCAAGCTTCCCCATGAAGGAAGGCACCTACACTTCTATACACTTTGTTGCTTCACCGGGGGGGGGGGGACAAAAAAGAACAAAACCCAACTACAGTCCACGGCAACTATTTCATTTCATTTTTTTCGTGGTCCAGACAGGGGTACTTGAGAGCCTTCCATTAAGATCTGTGATCAGCATGTGTTATGTAATGTAGTAATGCATTACATTAAAGAGCATCACAGAACCGCCAGCAGGGTCTATACAGACCATATTAGTGCAGTTTAGAAATCACACTCCCCCCCCCCCCCGTGTGCATTACCCCATATAGACACACCTCGAGACACACCCGAGTTATTGCTTATGTTCTGCATCAATAATCATCAGCTTTAAGGATCTGGGAATTCCATTAATCCTCCTTCATTTCACATCATGAAAGTACCCCTACTCAGAGTTTATTCCTTCCCTCTTTAAGTTTCGAGTTAGGATGAACCAAACTAAGTCAAGGCAAAACTCCTCCAGTGTTGCAGAGGTTCGCATTGATTTAACCCCTGAGTAAAACATCCTCCCCACCCTGAAACTTCCTAGGAGGAAGAACTAAATATTTGCTCTGATCTGCCCCAGATTTACAAGCCTGCATGAGCTCTTGAATGACCTGGGGCAAGTTTTGGAATCACTCAGCTTTAACCAGGGCCCCACAGAAAGACGGGTAGAAAGATGAAGCCTACAATATAATACAGGCTGAGATTTTCTTAGAATTTATATGCCCAATTCCGATTACAGATAATAGAATCTGGTCATCCAAATCTCCTGGGGCAGCTTTAAGAATCTCAGCCATAGTGTGTAACGTGATTAGAAGAGAGTCATGCTTTGGTGTAGGTACAGCATAGGTTAATGCTGCTAATATGCAGCTGTCCAAGTCTCCAAATCTTATCACCCCAATTCCGACAGAGACCTGTATTCCTTGAGCAAATTTATTATGAATGATGAGCAACTCAAGCTTGAAGAAACTTTCCTTCATGTGGATAGGCTCTGACAGGATAGAGGTGGAGAGATGAGACAAGAGGATCGTCCAAGGGTGAGGGCACTAAGCACAAAACTCATGAACCCAAGATCAAGTCCCATTTCCACAACAGTCTTTCTGGGTAACCTTTGGCAAGTTAGCTTATGCTTCCATTCTGCATCTGTAAAATGAGGATATTAGCTTTGCCCTCCATCACAGTGGTGTTGTGAGGATAAATATGATCAAAATGGTAAGGCACTCCATTATTAGTATAATGGAGATTATATACTTATTCAAGGCAAACCAACAAGGAGTCCTGTTGACAAGTTCCAAAGGGGTAGCCATGTTAGTCTAGGTCAAACAAACAAACAAGGAGTCCTGTGGCACTTTTAGGGTAAGTCTACACTGAAGGCTCTGTTAAGTCGACTTGAGAAGGTCAACTTTAAGTCAACTTAAAGTCGACCTTGTTAAGTCAACTTAGAGAATCTACATTGAAAACTCCTGTTGACTGCCTGCATCCACACTGGCAGGGGCTAGGTCGACAGATGAGTGGTGAGTGGTGCATTGTGGGTAGCCCTGGGAGGGGGCCTGGGGGCCAATTAGGTCAACTTAAGGGCATTCCCCATCTACACTGGCTTAAATCAACTTAATAAGGTCAACTTAAGTATTAAGTCAACCGTAAGAGGTGGTGTTATTAAATCGATTTAAGGAAGCAGTTAAGTTGACCTAATAAAAGCCCAATGTGGACGCAGCAGTCTGTAGGTCAACTTAACCTTCCTTAAGTCGACCTAAGGCTCCAGTGTAGACGTACCCATAAAGAGTGGCATCTTTAAAGAATAACACATTTTTACTGCTTTGAAGCGTCTGACAAAGTGGGATTTTCTCCCACGAAAGCTCATGCGATAAAAAATTTGTTAGTCTTTAAAAGTGCCACAGGATTCCTTCTTTGTTTGGCTGACCTAGACTAACACAGCTACACGGTTGGAACGTTGCAAACAGCACAATTGCCTGAGGCCTCTCAATTTGGATGAAAAATTTCATCAGGCTGAGACAAGGTGCCATGTAAACATGGCAGCTCTTGTCCAGGGTCTGAATTAAGATGATCAGATGTCAGCTGTGGTCAGGGTTGGTATTTTTCATTTTAATCTCAGGTATGTTGGCTATTTGCAACCTTTCCTAACACATTCCATCCTCAGAACGGCAAAGCCGTCTTTTGTGAAACCAGCAGGATTGCTCTCTTGTGCAACATTTAAGGCACACTTAGAAGTAGAGCCAGTCATGAATTTCACAACAAACTATTCACAAAAAAAAAATTGCTGATTTGTAAAATATGAAACCTTTTGACAAATTCCTGACTAGAAGCATTTGGGGGAAAAAGTTTCAAAATTGTCAAAATGTTCCATTTTGACATTTTCAGACTGGAAAGTTTGAAGATTTTCTGAGTCAAAATGACAGTTTTTAAAAAAAAATTTAGACCAAAAACGGTTTTTAAAAAGATCAAAATTGAAACCAAAAGTTTTGATTGACCAAAGTTTATTTGATTTTGCGAAAAAAAAAATGTGCAAGATTTCAACTTTTCTCTCAATTCAGAACAGGAAGGTGTTTTTGGTTTTTGACATCTCAAAAATTTTCCTAACATTGGAAAACCATTTCTCACCCAGTTCTACTTAAAAGCAAATCCATACAACTATAACCACTGTGCACTGAGACATGTTTATTGTATCTTAAGAAACGTGTTATTTTGGACAAAATTATAGCCCACAACTGCGATAGATTTACTATTGTTTAAGGGAGGCATGAAGGTTTCTCTAGAAAAGGTTGTTGCAGTGATTCGATATTAACTATTTATGTGATTCTTCTCTTCAATTTTTATCTGCTGAATATTCAGTGCTTTATGGGTTTAATATTCTTATTTGTGAGGTACTGAAAATAGCACCATAAAATAAAATTTATTTTGATTATTATGTTACATTGTAGTTGTAGAACTAATATGGCTTATTGATGGTTATATTTCCAACTGATATGAAAAATATATATTAGATATATAAAGAAATATGTCTGCTCTACTCTTCTCAGGGAGCAACTAAGTACTGACTGGAGTATGAATTTTTACAACATTTTTTAAATGGTGACACAGTATATGGCTATATTTGCCTAGTATGAATAAATCTTGTGTCATGTCTTGTCACTAGCTAAAATAATAGCCTAAATTAATAAAAGCAAGGAAATTCAGTATTAACACTGCCACTTATGCCTAATGGATAAGTGAGGTATCACAGAAGTTAAAGCATATTTTAAAAAACCAAAACAAAATAAAAAACACACCCACCAGTCTATATTGATCCCTTCAGTTTCAGTGCATTTTTCAACCTATCTAGAAGTTATTTTGTTCAGTCATGCAACATTTTTAATCTTTTTCTCCAAATCATTGCCTCTCTGACATTAGATAATCTGTGATGTGCACCATAATTCTGTCATTTTAATCTTATACAACAACATACTTTGAGGACTCTAAAATAGTCTCTGTGGGGGAAAAAAAGCAGAAGAGAATCAACAATATGAAGAAACTGAACAGTGAAAACAACCATTTGTTGTTTATAAACTTTCCCAATTGTATTTTTAATTAATGTTGGGGAAACATTGAAATGTGTTGCAACTTTTATAAAACTTTTGCACTCTGTATATTTAAATAATATGATTAGTATTACAAACCCCAGATTTGTTAAAATAAAATGCAGGGTTCTTTTTATTTGCCTTCTCATGTTTGATCCTTTACAGTTCTCATTTTCAAGCTTTTCTCTTCAACCTCAAAGGACTAATCTCAAAGGACCAAATTTTAAAAATAATAATAATAATAATGAAATGTGAGATTCTAATGTAGTCACACAACTTGAGCTCAGGATTTAATAAAACCATCCAACTTTGCAAGACTTCTGGTATTCAAAAAAAAAAAAAAAATCAAGCAAGTTGACAATTCGCCAACAAATGATTTCCCCACCCACCCACCATATGAGGGCAGGGCCTCTGGACATCCAGAGTTGTCAGAGAGGCATGGGAAACCTTGAACAATGACCCTAGACTCCTGTTGATACCCTGGGATCCAAGCAGATATTTGGAGCATCAAGTGGTCTGTGGGTGAGCCCTGAAGCCTGTTTTGGAGTAATCCCCTCTCCACCTGATGGAATAAATGGGGAGAAATATTAGTGCAGAAAAAACTCACTAAGACCTCTTCCCATTTAGTATCCTACCTGGGTTTTCCTGCTAGGGCAGTAATGAGAGTTGCCAATGACAATATTTAGGGGAGGGTACAGGGGGACAGGAAAGCAGTGGATAGGACTAGGGTAGAGTTATGGTTATTGAAAAGAGTATATAGTGGTAGAAAAGGAAGAAATAGGATTCATGGGAGAAAAATTGGCAGGGAGAGAGAGAAGAAAAAGAATGGTGCTGCTAACAATAAGAAGGAAGCAGGGCATAGCAAGCTGTGGATAGAAAGACAAGGCAGCAGAGAGGACAGTTTAGCTTAAACAAAAGCGACTGGATTGGGTCCACAGTCTATGTAGTATTTATTTAAACCACACCCCACTTGGTGTAATCAACCCCATAACTACCTCTGGCAAGTATTTTAGCTATCGGCTGACAGTTTTTTGACTCCAATAACCTAACACAAAAGAAAAAATTAAATGTTCTATCACAGCTAAGAAAAACAACCCGAGGTTGTGAATGCTGATGGCTTGCAGCTGTGACAAATCCCATTCCAGCAGTCTCTCCAGTGCCTATGAGCCATGGAAGTTGACCTTGCACATTATACGTACATTTTTAAAAATCATTTGACTCCAAATGTAGGCTGCAGGATTTTAGTCTAGGTTGCTTTGGATAGTTTCTTCCCCCGCACACCTAGGAAACGTTTTATTACCTGTTCCAGGGATGGGAACTAAACCACAATAACCGTGAAGGACACCATGTGGAATTGTGTTAGCCATCTGTTTATCCAAGCTCAGAAGTTTTAAGACTGGGTAAGGGGCTTATTAAGCATAGCAAACCCAAGATTTTAACCTGGTTATGGTTTATCTTGTGTTGCTATCGTATGTTCATTTAACATAGGGTATTGTACAAACTCAGATCATGTGATGGGATTACAAGCCTTCTGCTCTCATTTAACTCGTGTAACTCCAGAGTAATGCTTAGTATAGACTTCTGTGGAGTTGGTCTGGATTACCTGGCTGGATAATGAAACTATTTTATCCATAGGTAACTGCCTATGGAAAAAAGGCCAGCATTCGCAACAAATATTTTTTACAACCTTTTATTCAAAGGCTCATAATATTTAAGACCAGAAGGAACCATTAATCATTTAGGTGGGCCTCCTGCATAACCCAGGCCATAGAATTTCACATGGCTTTCCCTGCTCCAGGCAACTGGTCCTCTTCAGTGGCCTGCTCAGCTCAGGATATACATCAGTGCAGGGGCATGCATGGGGGGGAGGAGGTGCCAAGAAGGGCATGCCCCACCACCACTCCCATCAGTGGGGACATAGAATTCCTCCATCCACCAGGTCACAGGGCAAGATGAGGGGGGAGAGTCAGCTTCCCCGGTCACATTGGGCACAGAACGTGCTCTCACAGTAACCCTTCGAGGTTCACATAATGCCATGGATTAGAGTGGAGTTAGTCCTAATTTATATTGGTATGCGGGGAGGGGGGAGAATTCTTCTCATATCTAGTTGTAAACTGTTTTAATTTAATAATTGGCAAACTCAGAAGTTAGAACTTTAGAGAATTAATTTCCATTGCACAAAAGGACCTTGTGACAACTACTTATAACTCATAACTTTATGTTGCCTGAGTAATAGAGCTTTTTTTAAATTACATATATATATATATACACACACACACACACACACACACACACTTTTTTTTCCAGCAAAAAAGGGCTTAAAAAAAAGCTGACACCAGTATCCTAGACTCAGAGAACCATGGAGTATCTTGAGGCTTCCAGGTGATCTGTCTTCAAAGTACAGATACGGCCCAACTCTGCTTAACTACTGACATCTGATATGGTTATAGCATAATTAAAAAAATAATGATGTTGGCATAGAACTCACCTTCAGGTCCACACATTTCTGGATTATTAATGCAAGAGTTTTGGTAGCTTCCATAGAAGAGAAAGGTAACACCTTTTTTTCCAGTGACATAAATTCCTTTGTTGACCATTCCTTCTACTATATCTAAGAAAGGAAAATTAAAACATAGTCCTTTAACATTCTCATCTAATGAAAGCTTCTTGGGACATTACTCAAATGACTCAAACATTTTTAATACGTTTATCTTTCCATCCCCCTTTTTCAGGACAAAATAAATGAAAGACACAGCTTAGTCTTTTCATTTATACTCTAGGAAAATTATATCTATCTGCCCTCTCCAATCCCCTGCTCAGTTAAATCATTTGTACAGCCAAACCAACAAGGCCAGAAATTACTATTTGAAAATAGTCTGGGTGAAGTTGATATGTGCCAGACTTCTGAATATATGCAGCAGTCTATCGGCATTACTGGCTTATTGTTCAGAAGCAGAGTTAGGCAGGAAGTTCTCCACCCCTTGGGACAAATTTTGACCAAAAAAAACCCTTAATTCCCCTCCCTTTTACCCTCCTCCTTCTTCCCCCCAACAATTCTGTTTTAGAAAATGGCTTTTTGAGCACGTTTGATCAAAAACAACATTTCCAAAGGAAGATATAACACCTCCTCTGTCAGAAGGCAGGAATGCATGTATGTTCTTTTGAGACACTCAGGGCAGTGACTGATTTTTATTAGTATACAAAAAGGCTGTAACATGTGTAACACTTTGTTATTTCTTAGGGTCTCTCTTCACTGCTTAAAAAAAGTTGTGGTTTTTTTTAACCTTAGGTCAACTAATGCAGGTGAGCCATCTAGATGTAGCAATTACAGGGAAGTCAAAGCACTGTAGTTTACCATGAGTTAAACTTGCAGGAGTCAACTCCAGACCTAGGTATAAAGTAGATCTCAGCAAATTTACCCTGCAATAGAACTGACGTGTTTTGTCTTCACTGTGTTTTTACCTCAGGATACTCATGCACATTATTTATCCAGAGGTAAAAACCACAGGTTTTTAAAACAAAAAACAAAACAAAAAAACCACTGAAGTCCTTAGTAACATTTTCTTCTACAGGACACAAAATATCACACAACTTTTCTTTATTTACAGCTGAGGCAGACAGAAGGCAATTGCCTGATCTGGAATTTGTCCTGGACACTACGTTTAATAACGCCACTTTTGCAAACAGTGCCACAGGATCTACGACAGTGAGACTTCAGGATCTTTATGTCCCCCTCCAAAAATACTGCCTTCTGGACAAGGCACTTTCAGGATGAGGGTTGTCCAATGGATGGGCCGTGGCAAGAGTAATGATGTGTTGTTCCTGTGGCAATACACAGAAATCTTAGCCAGGGCAATAGTTGGTATCTGTAAGCATCAGGATGCAATAAGAGATAAAGAGACCCTTATCTGTCCCTAGCGCAAATGCAAAAGGGATAAGGAACCTTTTTATATGTGCCCTGTGTGATGGGTTCAACTCAGTAACAGTCCATGTGCCAAGGGAATACACAGACTTGACCTTCTGGCACCCCCAAGACACCGTTAAGTCGCAGAAGCAGGGCTATGGCCCCATCTTCCTCTATCTTTATCCAGAAAGGCAGCCAGGTACGCTATAGGGAATGGGCTTTAACACTGTCAAGATACTGCAACCAGTGCTTTCTGGTGACGGTACACAGGGGTATGGAGCACCGGCACCTTTTCTGCCGGCCCTGCTGCCCAGCTGGGTGTGCAGGGTCAGCAGGGAAAAGGAGCATGCCGTTCCTGTCCCTTGCCAACCCAGCTGTCCAGTTGGCGGCAGGGTCAGCAGGGGAAAGGAGCACACCACTGGAAGACGAGGGGTGGGAGAGGCATTTTTCAAATTTACTATCAAGATATGAGTACCAGCACCTTTTTTTAAAAAAAAGTACTGGGTGCAACATATGCATTGCCCCTGTGTTACTGGAGGGTATTGGATCTCGTGATCCTCATCTTAAAGGCAGGAGAGAGGGGAGACACCATTCAAGTAGCCTGTCCTCCTGTCAGGTAACCCCACTCTGGGACAAAGACTGTTGAATGGAGGTGTAAATGACATGGTCAGTGAATCTGGCCCAAAATATTTCTTGATTCACCCAAAATTTACTGTCCATAAAACATACAGTCTCCAGGGATTTTCTCTTCCTTAGGGACAAAAAAACGACATTGATTTCCCTCAACACCAGACAGCCCTTAACTCCTTTAAGCCATTCTAAGGCATTGGCATTATGAAGTTAAGCAAACTCTTCTGAATTCTCTATGAACAGCATAACCTCGAATTAACTGAGTCAGGATGAATTCCAGAGAGTTACACATTCATAGTACTTCCTCTGGCATCAGTGTCACCTTCTTTAATGTTAACATGGAATATATCTTATTGTGTGAAAACCATAAAGCAGATAAGTGAAGACTGGAAGGAATCTAGGTCATTTGAAGTTCATTATTAATAGAATTCCTAGTAGCCAGTCCACACCTCTTGTTACAAAGTAGAAAAATAAAGCATGGGAGTCCTTTAGCTTTTAATACTAACCCTCTTGCGTTCAGTCTGCCCACCTGGCATCTATTTTTTAAACCTATACTACCTTTATCATCTCACTACTCACTTGTGTTTTTCAAACAACCAGCTGTAAGCTGATCCCTAATTATAAGGTAGGCAGCTGGCCAGATTCCAACTGCAGTTACAATGGTATAAGTTTAAAGCAACTATACGTGTTTCAGTGAAGTGTCTCCAGGCTTATACTGGTGCAAGTGAGTGAAGATTCTGATTCAGTAAGATATTATTGTAAGTGCCTTTTGGACTATTCCTCATTTTCCATTCTGCTTATTTTCCTTTTGATCTGTTGGCTGGTGTAGATATAAAACAGTTTACATTTAAACCCCCCCTCTCTCCCGGCATGTTTTGGTGCTGCTTTTACGATGGATAGCTCCCATTTTCACTTGCGTCCCGCAGAATTGTTTGAGGTTTCTCTCATTTAATGTGCTACTTTAAAATAGCTACAAAATTGTAGAAAGACCACTTTTTTCTTTTAGGATTATAAATCAACTTCTAAAGGCAGATAGTTCAAATTATATTGAACTCTCATCCCAATTGATTTTTTAATGCCCATGTTTACAATTCATCCCATATGGTTCACACCTTGCTCTCCTTTGTGAGCAGTTCCATTGAAGCCAGTGGATTCACTAGATTAGTAAAAACTGCATGATCAGCATATAGCCAAGTCAAATTCTGCTCATTTACACCAGTGTAAATCCAGAGTTCCTGAAGAATATCCCTGGAGTTTTTCCAGATTAACAACCAAGTACGGAATTTGACCATTAAGTCCAGGGGATCATTTAAGAATGAACTAGATGCTCATTTAAGAATGAACTAAGTATTATCTTTGAATCCAACATTATCAGACCAGTCCAAATTTAACAAATGCAGAACAAAAATACTTGAATCCTCACCTACGGTTGCAGAGAAGTTAGAGTAGGCAGAGTCATTGGTATATACAAAGGTAGAGTTATGGGAAGGAAGCACAGTGAAGTTGTGGATTCTTAGAGCTGGGTGGAACAACAAAAGAAAATAAGCAAAACGATGAATAAACACAAAATCAACATGAATTATCCAGTTCATATCTCTCAACGTAGCACAGATCAAATGGTACTCAGTGGCTCTTTAAACCATAACATTCTAGCTTCCCTCCAATTTTTTTCCTATAAAGGGCTTGTCTACACACATAAAAGTTGTACCACTTTAGTGATAGTATAATTAAAGTGGTACAACTTATCCGAGTGTGGACACAGCTATATGCTTTATGCCAATGTAGCTATTCCCTTAGTGGAAGGGGAATAAGATATAACTGCATCCACACTAGAGGATGTATTGATATATCAGTTTAAAAAGAAATAATCACCCACTCCCCGTACCCTCCCTCTCCCACAAGAACCAAAATAGTTACTCTGGTACAAAATCTGTGTGTAGACCAGGCCTAAGGGAAACTGACAAGCAGTAAACTTCAAAAGGGCAACATCAACTTAAAAAAAAAAGTCATACTTTGGTCTGCAGATACTGTACCTGCTATCATTTCAAGAACTCTAAGCTATAAGATATTAGGGTATAAATATATTTCTAGTCTTTTAATGTGCTCATTTTATACATTTGACAGCATTTTGTATGCAGTCATTTTCACTGTCCTGAATGGACAGTTAAGACTTGATCTAAAGCCCATTGAAGTCAATGGAAAGACATTTGTTGACTTTGGATCAGGCCCAAAAATCAGTAGAGTATTTCATATAGCAACAGAAGGGGGAAATATATTTTAAAAATAGAAAAATATGAATGTAAAACTAAAATTATCCAGGGAAGAAGGGGTCAAATGCAACATGACAATACTCTTAACCCCCTGAGATTTTTTGCAATATACTAGATTTTAAGTCAGTGATGTCCCTTTAATTTCCTCAGTCGGTTCTGCCATTAGGATATTGCCACTGTAGATCTGAAATAACAGCCAATCAGCATGGAAAGTTCACAAAAATAACCTAATTTGGTGAAACCGACTCCCACAACAGTAAGCCGTTGAGAGGTATGAAGCTGGATTCCAGCCACACAATGATTTCAACAAATAAAATGGATTAACATGATGGACAAGATTATAGTGCTCCCAGATTTTATGAGAAGAAACATGGGATGAAAACAACTGCATGATATTACAAGAGGGAAAAATAATGTGAGAGACTCTAGCAATGAATAAGAGAGTTGTGTAATCAAAGAGTGGTATCAAAGAACAGGAAAACTGTCATCTGCAATAGAATATAACAATAAATAAAACCTTTCATGCATCTTCAGATGCAGGCATACAACTCCCATTGAAGCCAATGGGAATTATAACCATGTAATGGAGGGTAGAACGTAAGCAATTGCAAGCTAAGAAAATGGATTACCTACAACCCTAAGGAAAGAATTCAACATGACCACACAAAAAAAAATCACACCAAAAGAAAAAATATTGTCAGCTATTGGCATCCTTCCAGAAAACTTACTGCAATCTGATCCCAGAAATCTTCAGTCACATGAGTAATCTTTATTCGTGTAAGCCATCCCTTTGACTGCAATAAGAGTGCTCATTTGAACAAGTACTCATCAAGTAAGTGAGTGTTTGTAGGATCAGGTCCAATAAATCGAACTATTCAAATATATGCTTGAAATGGGTTCTGAATTTAAGCAGCTTTTGCTCCTTTTGAAAGAGAGGTCTTCCTAGCCTTAACTGTGTTTTTCTCACACCTATTATTAATTATTTTATTATTATTTAAGAACTGCATTTCAGGTTAGCTTTCACATCACCTATGTCCCTTTGCAAATCTAGCCCAGAGCCTACAGGAATTAGGCATTCAGCTCCCATTGTAAATCAAGGAGTGTTAGACACCTAACTCCTTAGGGACTATTGAAAATGCCACCCACTTAAATTTGTGCATGGGTGTGTACGTACCAAAGCAACTGCCGATAATATGGTTTTAATGACACTTTGGATCACAAAACAATTTTTCTTCACAACCCTAAGAATGTGTAGGATGTTCATAAGATGTCTGAGAATACTTTGGGAGAAAAAAAAAAACCCACAGCTTTGAAATGAAAAATCATTTGGACTGTCAAAATATTTGCTGAATAAATAGATCTCAACTGCTATGGCTTTAACTCTAACCTATTTAGCTTTCATATCTCCAGCTCCCTTGCTATTTACTATTACAAATGTTTATGTTACTGTCATTGTCACAAATCCTGCTTCTACCTCCATTTGTATCCCGAAGTTCATGGATTCCATCCACATGGTCCAGGGGCCAGTAGTGGGATGCTGTCTGTAAAACTTCAAACCCTTTCAAGGAAACACAGGTTACAACAGATCATAAACACTGGGTCCAAGGTCATCTGTAACAAGTTACCACAGATACTTCCATGTAGAAAGAGGACATCAAAGGATTAGGCAAAATAAAACATTTTATGTAAATTAAACACTGCACACAAGAAGGGAGCATGTGAAATAAATCAAAATAAATAAATAGCAATGGGCATTAAAGCCATGCATTATGTTAAAAGATTTCTGATAATACATTATAGGGAACCTCTGTTCTAAAAAGCTGGGTACTTATTCTACTTCAACTGCATTAGCATTATGCTGCTGCCTAGTGGATAGGGAAGAAGCTGTAGACAATGTACATCTTAATAAGGCTTTTGACACAGTCTTGCATGACATTTTCAAAAGCAGACTATTTAACTGTGGTCTAGATGAAATTACTATAGATGAGTGCAAGAGTGTTTGAAAGACCATATCAATAGTTTGCTGTCACACCTAGTGGGGTCCCACAGGGATCTGTGCTGCATCCAGTCCTGTTAAATATTTTCATTAATGATTTGGAAAATGGAGTACAGAATACGTTTATGAAATTTGTGGATGACACTAAACTGGGAGTGTCTGCTAGTGTCTGAAGGACAGGACTGGAATTGAATATAACCTTGAAAAATTGGAGAGCTGGTCTGGAATCAAGATGAAATTCAATGAAGACAAGAGCAAAGTGCTATACTTAGGAAGGAAAAACTCAAATGCCCAACTACAAAACAGGGAATAACTGACTAGGCATTAATCAGTTATTGAAAAGGTTCTGGGGAGTGTACTGAATCACAAGTTAATTTGAGCCAACATTATGATGCAGTTGCCAAAAAAAAAAGGGTTAATATTCTTGGGTGTATTACATCAGATAGAGGAGGTGATTATCATGCTCTACTCAGCACTGATGCGGCCTCAGCTGGAGTACTGGGTCCAGTTCTGAGCACCACACTTTAGGAAAGATGCAGACAAACAAGAGTCCAGAGGACTGCAACAAAAATATTAAAAGCTTTAGAAAACCTATGAGGAAAGAAAGGTTAAAAAACTAGTGGGCGTGTTTAGTCTTGAGAAAGGAAGACTGATAGAGGACCTATTAGGATTTCAAATAGATGAAGGATTGTTATAAAGAAGAGCGTGGTCAGTTTTATGCCATGTCCACTGAAGATAGGATGCAAAGTAATGGGCTAAGTCAGCTGCAAGGGAGATTTAGGTTAAACATTAGGAAAAAACTCTTTTTAAATAAGGATAGGTAAGCTTCAGAATAGGCTTCCGAGGGAGGCTGTGGAATCCCCATCATTGGAGGTTTTTAAGAACAGATTAGACATACACCTGCCTGGGATGGTCTAGCTTTAGTTGGTCCTGCCTCAGCACAGAGTGCTGGAGTAGATGACTTCATGACCGACCCAGTTCTGGATTTCTGATTCTATGCTGCATAAAGATAGAAGCCCTGATGCTCAGCTGGTGAAAATCAGCACAGATTTATAGAAATCATTTTCTGCTTACACCAGCTGAGGATTTGGTGTTAATATTAAATTTAACATGTACATATCTATATTTTGTGCACCCTCACACTTGTCCCGAAATAATCCACACAAGCTTTTAAGCCACAGTATTTAGACAAGTTGAAGGACAATGTGCAGAGAGCACCCAAATGCTAGATAAGGCAACGTGCAGACTGGCAGTTTCCTTTCTACAGCATGCTTCCTCCTTTTCTACCTCTTTGGGAGGCCCCCTACACGTGTTCCAGCTCTGTAGAATTTGAGGGACATGTAGAAGAGGCAGCTGATGTCCTCAAGACTTCCCCTCTCCCCAAAACCCACAGGGAAAGACAGCATAAGTTAACACACCTTCCAGCTATTCTGATCTGTTTTCATCTCTTTCCTGGGAAGACCTTCCTGTCCTGTTGGGCATTGAGCAACCACTGCGAATTACCTACTGGAAACATGGATTTCTGCAGAGGCCATGTTGTCCAGAAGGGTTTGGAGCAAGCCAGGGAGTACAGCCCAGCAGCAGAAATACAAGCAAGAGGCAAGCCATGGGGATTTTGGGAGGGTCCATAGGTGTCAGAACCACATTCTTCATTGGAAGGAGTTTCCTAGATTGAGTCTCAGGGTATTTAATGGCACTGGTAAAAAGTTAACGGCTCTTCACGCAGCAGCTGCTATTTCTTCAGAACCTTTTATCCCCCACAAAAGTAAAAAATAAATCTCATAGCTAATAGGAACATTTTGTTTCCCTAAACATCTTCTCTTGCAGATGGTTACACTGAGCTCCAAGTGGACAAGTTGACAAAAGCAGAACATCTGATGGTTCTCATTTCCCAATGGCAGATTTATCTACAGAATCTAATTGATGTCAACTAGAGAACACTTAAGTTCTGAAGCTGGAGCAGAAGGAGGCTGCCCAGAGCAATTAAGTGGTGTGTTACGGTAACACTCTATTTTAAGGGTGTAGCATTAATGATGAAGACAAACACAGATTGTATTTTATGTTATATTATTACTTGTAAGAGACATTTTTCATTCCTAGAATAACTAGTTTAACCAGATGTGCTGGAAAAGAATGTGTATCAACTGGAACAGTGAAAGTTTCAGAGGGCTGAGACAGTTATACAGTATAAACCTCTTGCTATTACAGGCAAGTGTGGCAAATCATTGTATTGGCATACATTTATCTGTTACTTCTTTTTTGGTGGCATGAGGTAGATGAAGAAAAATCCAATATTTCCAGAGGTTAATTTTTTTCAACTGGGTTTTCAATTGAATTTGGTGCTAATTAGGAAATACCCAAGAGTCAAGTCTCCTATTAAACCACAAAACAGATATGCAACTTATAGTACACCTGCTTAGAACATTTTTGCCAAAATGAAATATCAGCAACATATGCTGTTTCATTGAAGCTGAAACATTTTGGAGGCTTGTCAGTTTCCAAGAAACTGCTGTTGGGAAGGTTTCAGGAAAGGGAGAGACTATAGCTGGCTTGTTAGCACACTGCCTGGGACATGGGTGATCTAGGTTTGATTTTGTATTCTGGTGGTATCAGAATGATCTGGGATGAAAAACTCTGCCCTGAAGCAGAGAAGACATTGTTAAGTCAATTTAACAAGGTCGACTTAAAGTTGACCTTGTTAAGTCGATTTAGAGAGTTCAGACTGAAAACTTCTGTCGACTGCCTGCGTCCACACTTGCAGGTGCTAGGTCGACAGAGGAGTGGTGCATTGTGGATAGCTGGGAGGGGGCCTGGAGGCCAATTAGGTCGACTTAAGGGCTTCCCCTGTCTACACTGGATTAAGTCAACTTAATAAAATTGACTTAAGCATTAAGCCAACCGTTAGGGGTGGTGTTATTAAGTCGATTTAAGGAAGCGTTTAAGTCGACTTAATAAAAGCCCAATGTGGACACAGGACTCCATAGGTCGACTTAACCTTCCTTAAGTTGACCTAAGACTCCAGTGTAGACATACCCTAGGTGTCTTCACATCCTAAGCCAGTACC
This sequence comes from Pelusios castaneus, assembly GCA_007922175.1. NCBI lineage: Eukaryota > Metazoa > Chordata > Testudines > Pelomedusidae > Pelusios > Pelusios castaneus. The sequence goes on from ML685868.1 coordinate 6,121,017, forward strand.
CTAACCACCAGACTATATGGAGCAAGCACATTTTTTTAACCTGCCAGTACAGAACAAAAACAGCTTTCAAAATCAGCTGCAAAACAAATTGTTGTCTTCTCATCACCTTCAGTGGATAGGTGCCTAGAATCTGCTTGAGCCCTCTGCTCAGCTGCTCCTTGTCCCTGGCGTTCCCTTGTATCTTCTTCCATGGTTAGAACCCCCTCACTAAGGATCTCCCTAGCATCCTTCAGCTCCTGGTATAACCCCTGTGCCTAAATGGAGAGTTTCTGTTTAAGAGATCTGTTGGGTCAGTGTTGCTAGGCAGACTTAGCTGCTTAAAGCCAGAAGTTTCTGGTATGTGGAGTGGCAGCTTTCACCATGCTCCACAGGGTCCCCTGCTGCTTGCAGCTATGGTCAGATGCCTCAGAGCCAGTTGAATTGAGAAGAGTCCATGTGCTCTATGCAAGGGGGGAAGCTGAGCCAGGAGCAAACAGCAGGCTGTTTTCCCCAACCCTGAGGCATTTTGCTTCAGGTCAGTGACATTGTTAACCCTCCAGCAGGGAAGTCTGGGGCACTGGTTGCAGAGAAGGGACCGTTGGAAGAGGAGGGGGGTTCTTTTAACTGGATACTTTGAGTTGTTTTAAATACTGTGATGAATGAACGGTTCTTTAATATAATAAGGGGAAAGAGCTAATTAGATTTTTGTGATTCTCAGAGTTGTATGTTTTCTTTTGTAACAGGGTTTCTCTCTTTCTATATATGTATATGTAAATGTAACTGAGTGGTGACTAAGCAGGAAGCTCACGGGATAACAGTGGTTCCAGCAGAGGAAGAGCAGGCTCTGCATGGGTTTTCACTGGAGATTCCTGCAGCCCAAGAACAAGGAGCTGTTTCTTCCTACTCAAGCCCTTGGCCTTGGTATACAGAGACTATCACTGAGATCCAGGTGAACTGCACCAAAACTTTGGGAACACTTGAGCTGACAGTGTTTCCGTGGGGCTGCTCTGTTTAAATTCATTTTTTCCCCCCTCATTTATATGTGTCGTGAAAAGAAAGTTGTGGAATAGTAAATGTGAGTTTACAAAATAGCCACATCATGTTACAGATTTATATAGTAGTTCTTTTGTTTCTTTATCATAGGAGTTATAAAGTTAATAAAGTTCATTACTTTTGTTTTCATCAACTCCGAACAATCTTTTTTGTGAGTTCTTTGGGACTGAATCCTGGGTCTCCAGCTGCTTCTCCATATAGGAGTTGGGGTCAATTTTTTTGTGGCATTGGAGAAAGGCAAATTGAAGTAAACTCTAGCCCACCCGAAGGTTATACTGGCACAAAATACAGTACATCTGCTAGACTTTTCCATGCTAGCTTCTTGTCCTATTCCTTCTCTCTCTCCTCCCCCCACGCCAGAAGGAGAGGAGTAAAAGAGGCAAAACAAAACAAAAACCAGACAATTACAAGAAAACCTACCTTCCTGCCTTTTGTGTGTATATTAGTATGATGCATATTTGCTATTATATTTGGACTGCACTTATGATGCCCTATCGATTACTGATCCTGCAAACTTTTATTAACATGAGTAGTCTCATTTAAACCAATAGGACTGTTCATGTAAGGAGAAACTCACAAAGGTAAGGCGTGGCTTCAGTGGGATTATCTATGAAACAAGGTACTACTACCCACCCCAGATAAAAGTATCAGAATGATTTAGTCTAGCTCTCTCATATAAATTATATCATGTCAATAACTCTCTCTTCTCCCCCCCCCCCCCAACCCCGAATGTGTTTAGATTCCCTGGCAATTTTCCAAGGACATATGGAAGGAGAAGGGGTGGGGAACAGAAAGGCATGTTGAAATCAGAGTGAGAAAAGTACCAGGAACGCAGAACTCATCCGAATGATTATACAGTACATATGCTAGCCAAATGGTCCAAGAACCTGATAAATATTGGGTGTGTAAGTTATAACAAACCACAGGCAAATTTTCCCTGGCACTTGCAGCCCATCCCCACTGTTCCATTCACCTCAGCGGGGCTTCTGTTATCATAAGGACACAAACTGAGTTTCTTCACTGTAGACTGCTGAAAGGATATGTCCATCTCAAACCACCCTCCTCCCCTCCATTCAGTGAAGCTCTAGCCAGCACCATGACTGTCTTGTTTTACATTTTGCCCTCCTCTCTCCCTCCTTGACACAATTGCAGGGCTGTAATTCTCCAAGGCTGGAGGGTTTTTTGGATTAGCCCTCTGATGGCGCTAATGTGATTGCTAAATACCACAGTGGGAGGGTTGTGGCAAGGAGAAGTGGCAGATTTAGGACTATGGAATAAGGGAGCTGCATTTGCTGCTGCACCACAGCCAGAAAGCACTATTCCTCTTAAACCCGAGTCCATAGTGTCTTCTGACACTTCTGATCCATACAAGGGACTAGAGTCCCCAGCTGCCCTCCTGGTCTAGAAATATTTGCAGTGGTCAGAGAGCCCTGCTCAAAGAAAGTGCAGCTTGAGCAAGATTGTCATTGGTATGCAATGATACAGGTGTGGCTGAAGCTAGATGGTGCCCCACATGAGACTTTATGTAACCCATCAGCCTAAAACAGCCATCTCTTTAAGAGACCTATTGAGAATGGGTTACTGTTGATGGGCAGATTAGCTGCCCAGAACCAAAAATTTCTAGAAATGGGGAGTGGTAGCATTTGAACATGCTCCACAGGGTTTCCTGGAGTGGTCAGGTCAGAGGAGACTCCATGAGAGCAGCAGACAGGAGTTGCAGTGAGAAGGGCCCATGTGCTCAGTGTGTGATTGGGAGAAGCTGAGCCACAGAGCCAGGAGTGGACAGCAAGATGTTTTCTCCCTGCTCTGGAGTCTTCTGCAGCAGAGGTTGTGCACATCTATATGTGACTGAAGGCTAGTTAACCAGTAAGCTGACTGGATGGTGCTGGTTCCAGAAGAGAAAGAAAAGCCCACATGGAATTCTACTGAAGATTCCTGCAACCAAAGAAGATAGCTACTCCTTTCCACTCAAGCCTTTGGACTTGAACAGAGACTGCGACTGAGATTTGGGTGAACTCCACCTAGACTTTGGGACTCTTGGGTGTCTTTCTCACAGTGTTTCTGTGGGGACTGTTCTGTTTAGATTAATTTTGTTTTCTTAGGATAAGATTTATTAAGTTGGTAGTTGATAAAGTTCATTGTTACATTTGTTCTTGGCAGTATTTTTATGTGGGAGGGTAACTCTGAGCAATCTTTGCTCTCAGTCCCTTACAGACTGGATCCTGGATCTCCAGTTGCTTCTTCATAGGAGTTGGGGTTTATTTCTGTTAGGCACTGGAAAAGGGCAATTAAATGAATTTTTAGCCCACCTGAAGGTTATACTTTGCATACCTGCAAAACCTGCAGCCTGGCGTAGCTGGGGGAGAGACAGAAAGCAATTAAGCAGGAAGATAGATCACAAGACACACACATCATCTGCTCTAATTTCTTGGACAATCAAAGCTCCTGCTGAGCTCAGTGGGAGGTTAGGTGTGCAAAGAATCCAGAGGGAATGGGGTATAAGATTAGGAGGGGGCTTATTTTCCACTGAATCCCTGAAACTCTGGGTTGTGCGCTAGTTCTGTCTTCCAAGAGCATACACGAGCACCTCCACAGGAAAGAAAGGCCGCAGCTTTTCAGGGCACCAGAAGAATCTACAGGGATTGTAGGTAGAAAAACTGGATCTGCATCATCTATCCATGAAATCGAGAAGCTCCACCTCTGTGAGACAGCAAACTGTGCAAAGTATAGAGTGCGCACACTGGCTTGTGATACTCCTTTGTGCAGATGTCTCCCACTCCCACTAGCATCTAATTTCCAGATGAACGAGGAATGGGAAAAAGGAATCAGAGCGACCGAAGAGGAGATAGAGAAAATCAAAAAAGCCAGAGAGAAAATAGAGAGATAACAATAAACTGCATCAGAACATGGCACCTCATTATTTTTAGCTTTATTACATTGCACCTAGAGGTCCCAACTGCGATCAGGGCCCCATTATGCAAGATATTCTACAAACACATAGGGAGAAACCCTAACCAAAAAGCCTACAATCTAATCAGACAAAGGCAGAGAGGTGAAACAAGCACAGAGAGAAGTGATCTACCTAGCATCGGACAATAGACCAATGGCCGAGCCAAGACAAAAACACACATCCTACTGATTCCTAGTCCAGCATCTTGCACATTAAACTGTGCTGCCATTTCAGTTTATAGCCAATCCATCCCAAGGACACTCAAACAACAGTTTGAAAACCATTACTATACCTGCTCCCCTGACTTCTCTTTTGTTTGGTCATAACCATTAAAGGATCTATCTGTGCTACACAGAACCAAGCTAGAAAACTGGACTACAACACAATTCAAATCTATAGCTTGATTCAGGGGTTAGGAAGGTGCTAAACCCTACAAACGATAACTGTTCTATAACAGGTTTCCCAATATATGAAGTTTAGCTAAAGCCTGTGGTTCTGACATCGCTTCTCCAGCTAACGGTTGCCCAGCCTTACCTATAGGAATTCAGACATGTTAACATTTGCTAAATGAAGGTGAAACAAAAGAAACACACAGGAGCAAGGACAATAGGTTATGTGTATTGTAATTAGGCCTGAGATAACAGGGTGGGAGCAGGACAGACATAATGCAATAGCACAATAAACACTATTTTATTTTGAAAGTAAGTACACATGGGCAGGAATTGAAAGCACAAGACAATATGTGAATTAGTTAAAAAGTAAGACTGTACTTGTACACCACCATGAGGTTAAACTATTTGTGTGAACAGACGATCTCTCCAATTACATACATTCAGACACACGAAAAATAAGTCAGATTTTTGCATTGAAAACAGATGACTGGATTTCAGAAGAAAAACATGATGAAGTTCAGTCCTCAGCAAATTATAATTAATCTTCAAAGGGTTGGTGGGGTTTTTTTAAGAAACGGAAGCTATGTAGTGTTTGTGAACTGGCAGCTCTAGCTGTAAGTCAGTGAATTTGAAGTGCTGCTTGCTAACGCAGTGTGGTGAGAGGAAAAGTAAACTGTGTACATCAGATTCAAAGAGCCACTTAAGGTAAAAAAAAGTTGTAAGCAGATTCTGAAACATTGGTTTGCAAACTGTTTTGTATAAATGCAAACAGCATTTCTTTTGGTACTTGAATATGCAGAATGTCAGTGTACTCAGAAGCAATTGTAACTGATTGAGGTTGTCTATTATTCTAGACTGATTGTCATGCTTTATATTTTTATGATGTTACTTTTATTTATACATTTCTGATCGCTGTTGCCTTGGAATTACGAAGAAAACAGGATGTGTACCAGAAAAGTTTTACTAAACATGCTGTAACAATTAAACACAAGATGGTAGTGATAAAAAATTCCTTACCTGGGTGTTTGGATAGCCATGAATTGTTTCCATACACCTGTATATAAAACAAGACATTGTGAAATAAAAATATTGCTAAAAGGAAATTCAAGTAAACCTTAATGTTAATCATGTTCAGAATGTTACCTGATATTTAGACTGAAATAGAATCAGCAAGGAATAATGACAGAGCAGGGTCAACAAATTGTTCATGGTCCTGGTTAAAAGTGCAACCGAGACCAAATTCTTGTGAGATTTCAGTCACAAAGACAAATTTTCCTTTGCTACTTTGTTTTCTTTTAAAAGGGGCATTTTCCACACAGATCCAAGCTGTCCATTCCTTCAGTGACAGCAAAATATTCTTCCAGTTCCTTCATGTATATTTGCCTCCTTCACACTTGAATCCCTTTTGTTATTCATAAATACATTGCTATGACTGGAACAAAATTATAAGACGAAATGTATTAGTTCCAAAAATGTACCATTCCACAGAAAGAATACATATAATTCTGCTGCAATCTGTGCCCAAAAAGAGAGATCTTATTTTTCAACTTCTGCTTTCTATCGTTGTCTTTCACTTTGCCAAAGATCTGAAGTCCATTGTGGTTCTTCAATTAAAAAAAATACCTCTTATGATACATAAGGCATCTAATTCCCACTATGTCCTTAGGAATTGGATTGAAATGAGTTGCTAACTTCTTGCTTGTCTGGCTTACGTTTGCATCTCCATCTAAGATCCCTTTGGGTGGAGAGAAAGTCTGAGTGATGTCATGCTTTCTTCTCAAACTTTGTCCCATTCTGGTACTCTATTTATATCACATTACTGCTGTCTCCTTTCTGGGTCCTAACACCAGCCTGCTAAGAACATGTGGAAGTAAATCAATGTAGTTCAGAAAACAGATTAAAGAGACCACTGTCAGAATTGTTTCCTGCAAGTTTGCACACTGAAAGAAGCAGCAAAGCCAGTATACATATTAATATTTCAAATTCTTAAAAAAACAGAAAATAGATTTGGGGCACAAATTTTCTGAGACAATCAACAAACAATTATAATATTTTGCATTTTTCCAGCGCTATTGTCTCTGAGGAACTAAACTCATTATTATTTGTAAGATTGTTTAGCCTCACAGCACTCATAAGAGATGGGGAATTTTATTACCCTTCTGTATAATCAGGAAAAACAAGGCACTAAGAATCTAACTGATTTGCTCATGGTCACACAGGAAGGTTATGGAAGATGTGGAAATGGAACCCAAATCTTCTAATGCCAAGTTGTACACATTAGCCTTTCACCCTCATTTTTGATAAATGACATTTTGTACTGAATGGGTTTCTTGAATGGTCCTTTTTCAGTGCCTCTTAATTTTACTCTACCCCAATGGTTCCCAACGACTGGGACAAGCAACCCTTTTAGGAAGGGCGCCAAACGTTACAAGGGATCCATGAGTCTTCAGTAATACTGAAAGTCATTTAGCCCCCAGCCCTGAGCCATGCGTCAACCGGATGCAGCAGCAGCCCTAAGCCCCACACTGACTGGACCGAATGAGCAGCCCCTCCCTGCTATGTACCGGCCAGGTGCCTGGCCACGGCAGAGCAGCTCTGTGCCGGTAAGGCTTGGAGCAACCAGCTCTCTCCATCTCCATTATCTTCAGTCCATGAGGGACTCATATATCCCATGAGGTGGCGGCTGAGCCAGGGAAGGCTTAGCTTTCCACTCAGATAATAGTCATTTCTTATTATTTATGTCATTTAGTGGTGCTGTTATTATATATTTATAGGGGTTATGTGTGTTTACGGCCATGGGGAAGGGATGGGTGTTTTACTTAGCGTTAAGTAGTGGGGCTTTCACTCAAAAAGCTCTGCTCTAACACAACATTGCTAACTGGAACAGGTCAAAATTTTTCATTTTGCTTTTTTTTTTGGACAAAAGTAGTCTTGTTTCAAAAACAAACTTCCCATAGAACTTGTTTTCATTGTGATTTCTCAATGAAAAGATGAAAAATGTCAGTTTTGTGCTTCTGCCTTTCCCTTCCCCCAGCCCCGATTTTTCTCCTTCCCTCTTTCCCTGACAAACCCTCAGCATATCATGGTACAGCAGAAAACTACCCCTTTGTGCTCCCCTCCCCTTCTGGCACGTGGTCCTTCCTCTTGGCCCCTGTATTAGCCATTTCTAATCTTTAACGCCTTCCCCTTTAAACCCACTTGCTCCAGACCCTGAACCTCCTTGCCTCATCCAGCTCTGGAGTGTGGCTACACCCCACTCTTCCCCTCCTCACCAATGTTCCCGCTAAGCTGCATGCATGTATGGCCACATGGCGGCTGTCGCACACCTGCACACGTATCACAGATGCCCACGCAGTCAAAGCACCCCCAGTCCCCATTCCTTAGAGCCAGTGCACCTGAGCTGTGTCTCAGCCCCAGGCACTGAGTCCACCCACTCCCCCTGCCCCCCTCCGGCCACAGGCCGGGGCTCCGGTGAGTAGCACGGCTCCTGTTGGGCAGCAGTTGGCTCCTCCCTGGCAGTGGCTGCCCAGGTCCCTCCAGCAGAGCAGGGGGTATAGGGCGGCCCAGCCATAGGCACCACTGAGCACAGCTCAGTCGGCAGCAGGACCCCAGCTGGGATTCTGTATATGTATTCTGGAAATGTGACAAAGACAGACGACAAAAACTGCGAGGTGTAGATGACGGTAAAGGCTAGAGAGGCAGTAAGTGTCATCGTCTCCCATTTGTTTAGGAAATGAATAAAACTACAGTATTTCAGTTTAAAGTTTGAACAAAAAGACAACAGCTGTGCATTTCTTTTGAATTAAGGTACTTAGGCATGCTGATGCTTCCGGCGCCAAAAGACTGTTGCCCGTGCGGCGCCTTGCGTCACAAATTGCCGCTCAACGAGTACCATAACTTGCTCCGCTGCATCATCAGCTTAGAGGGAACGTTGCTTCTCACCTCTAGTTTGGAACTGGCCGCAATTTTTCCGACAGAGTAATTTACCGTTCAAAAAAAGATTATTCAACACAATTAAAACATTCTGCAAGAACGTGTCCATTGTCATCAAAAGCTTTGATCGAAATTATGCTGGCTGGCCAGCTGTCTGCTTCATTGCCATCTTACTTGCCTAATTCCTTGGACTCCCAGGCTCCCCAACAGCATACCTGGTAGATGGTTGCATCAAAACACATTTGCACTGCCGGAACATTTCAGTGTTTCCCAAATGGAATCCTGCAGAATTTCAGTTCTGTCAGAAATTCAAGTTTTTGGCCTTTCATTCCAAAAATATATGCAGGGGTGTTTTTTTCCCCCCAGAGCTGAAATTCCATCCACCAACTGGCTCTACCCTAGTCAGACCCAGGTCTCCTTCCCCTATGAATCTTGCCATCCTTCTTCCAGCCCTGTTCCCCACCTGCTATGAACAGCTAGAAGCCCTTTCTGACCTAGGAAGAATACTGAGATTTGCATCTGACCCAGAATCCCAAAACTGTTGCCTGTTAAGTTAACGCCATCCCTGGCAATTATAAAGCACTGCAGCTGAAATGCATAAGAAGAGCTAAAACGTAAGAAGAGAGAGAGGAATTTATAATATTTACAAAGAGGCCTATTAAGGGAAAGTAGATGTTTGTACGGAAGAAACTTTGCTAGAATCAAAGCAAACATGTTCACTGGCAAGAATGTGTGTGGAAAGAGCTAATTGTAAACAGATAGAGAATATTTGCAAAAAAAACCATTTTAAACTTGCACATGTGGTACACCGGAAATCTGATTTGAAGAGTTACACTCCATCCAACCAGGGAACTTAAGCAATAGCAGGGACCAGGTGCGTCTAATCAAAACTAACCAATTTCAACCTGAATTTCAAAAGGCAAATAATCACAATGAACTGGTCTTGAACAGCTTTTAGGCCAAACACAATTCACTGAAAAAGTACTTGGATAGTAATTTTGAACATCAAATAAATTTTTAAACCACCTGCAAACAATCTGAGCAGAAAAATTAGCTAAACCCATTGAATCATTTATTCACCCCAATAACTCAAATGAGAATAATGCATGAAATTCATCCATTTGTGAAATATCAGCTTCATCATATAATTCCTGTGGTGTCCCCTTAAGGAATGAGGCAGTTGGAACAGCTGAGCAGGGCCTCTACATTCTCTGTGTGCCAGAGTGCTAGAATCCATGCCAGCTTTGGATGCTGGTGTACGTGAGAGTGCTGAGGGGAATCATGCTGTGAGGGCCATGGATCTGAGCTAATACACCTAATGGCAGGTGCTGATACTCCATGGAAGGAGGGCCATGTAGGTGGAGCTGGTGGATTTAACTCCCCACATAGTACACAATGCTGGATTACTCTGTCCACATAAGAGATCAGAGACTGTTACCCAACCTTGTAAAATTCTACATGCCTTGAGCAAGTAATATTTTCAAATTTTTAAACTAAAATATTTTTTCATTACAATCATGGCATGTCACAGTGCTGGCAAGTAGATTTTGTGCCTCAACTGGAACATTTTCATAACAATTCTGCAAGGCTCATAATGTACTAGAATATGTCAGTTTTTCAAATTAAACAAAGATAGTGAACTAAGGCAATTAAACTTAATTTGGTTTCAGCTCTCCTTGTTCACAGCAGGCTTATCCAGGGTGGTGATATTAAGAAGCAAGAAAATGAACTAAGTTTTGTAGCAAATAGACACACACGAGGAAAAGAAATATACCCTAAAGTTAAAATCCCCTCTGTGTGGAAGTAGAAGCAAAGACGGGCACCTTTTACACAATTTATTTCACCCTGAAACCAAATTTATAATACAATTTTCTTACTGTTTTTCTTGAAATTACTCCTCCCCTTGGTAAAGCTGTCCAGGAGATCTCAGTGCATAGTTGGCATTGAAATGTTTAACAAACATTATAGAAAAGAGCTGTTGAACAAAGTCTCTATATCCAATCCATACCAATACTCCACTAAAAATTCAAATTGAAGGGCTCTCTACTGTGACTATTTCTAAATAAGTAATAAGCTACTATCAAATAGTCACAACCAACATGAGTGGGAAAAGATTTCCAAAGCACACTCGTAATCGACGTAAGTTAGAGCTTTAAATGTTCAATTCCCTGACTTGCCTCAAAGTCTCAAAAGAAGTAACAGGAAGTTGTATTTAATTTCAGTTGTGGGGCTAAGAGGTATGTTGGGGCAAATTCTGCTCTCTTTTGTAGCTGTGTAAATGCAGACTAACTGTTGACTAAATTGGAATTTCTTTGGTTTTACATTGGTGTAACTGGTTGAAATTCATACCTGTACAAAAGGTCAGCACAAGACCTGTGCATCATTTAAGCTCTGCTCCATACAGTTTTTAGGCTGTCTCAACTATTTTAGTTAGCAGTGTGATTTTTTAAAACACTGATATAGTTATACCATACAATCTTCTAGTGTACACACAATTATATAGGTACCATATAATAGCACAGGCTATTCTCCTTCACACATGGTGGCAGAGGGTTACAAGCTCTCGCTCCTTTTCACTGGTTTTCCGCTCTTCTTTAACAGAACAGAATAGACTTTGTGCTTTTAAACCCCCCTCCTGTTCTCCTGCTTCTGACTGTCCCCCAGCAGGACATACACGGGGCTTTCTTGGGGGCCTGAGAGGCTAAGAGTGCTCCCCTTCTTCTAGTCTGCTTGCATGCACTATCTAAAACTCTCTCTTCTTGAGCCACAGCACCCCCTTCCTCGTGCCCCTAAAACGGGCTTTACCCTTTTCTGGGCAGCCACCCAGGTGTTGCCTGTTACCACTGGGGCTTTGCTGAAGCCAGCTTCCACCCATCAACCCTTCAATCAGGGCCCTTAGTGTTGCCTCGCTGCAACCCAGCCCCTTAGAAAGGGATAGCCAAGGCAGAGGAGGGGGTTACTGCCCTTCACTCTGCCACACAAGGGAATAGCTATGCTTGTATACAGAACTTTGAAACACACATAACTACACCCACACCAAGTATTGAACTGGTATTACTATAGAAAGTTAAGTGGTTCAGGTTAAAGAATCATTAAAGTGTAGGCCTGGACGGTTCCTCAGTGGGCCATCTAGTCCAGTACTCTGCACTCAAGGCAGACCTAAGTAATATCTAGACTACTTGTGACAGGCGTTTGTCTAACCTGTCCTTAAAAACCTTCAGCGATGGAGATTCCATAACCTCTCTAGGAAATTTGTTCCAATGTTTACCTACCGTGACAGTTAGGAACTTTTTCCTGATGTCCCACCTAAACCATCCTTGCTACACTTTAAGCTCCTTGCTTCTTGTTCTATCCTTATGTTTAGATACGTCTTTAGTTAAACCTCAAAAAGGGGCTTAAGACTCACATTCATGTTGCAGAAGACTTTTGCTGGATCAATGATCAGGAATGCATTGTACTCAGTGAAAGCAGCACCTGACCAAAAGATTAATTGGGTGAGCAACTCAGCAACTTCCACACACAGTAACTTTTGATGCAGTTGTTCTGCACAGGGAGGCCAAAGCTTTGGTGAATTAATTACTTCCTCACCTGGAAATGATACCAGCACAAGGGGGTTGACATCCAAAGGAAGTAAGAAAGCTCTGCCACTGTTTGGAGCTACAAGTGTTCCATAGATGAAAGAAAACTTCAGTCCTTATAGTTGTCATTCTGGCCCTCATTTTCATCCCATTACCTGCACTTCTGTCCCTGTTGGTTCATTTTTTGTTCCCTGTACTTGGTTAAATTCTGGGTTCTGTGGCCCGTCCCTCATCTGAGGATGCTGGCCTTTCGGTGTTCCGCCCATCATCCCAGGATTTGAATAGGCTGCACCAAATCCCTCCAAAACTGTCAAAATAAACAAAACAACTTGTATTAGATATGTTAAATAAATTCAGTCTCTCTTTAATATGGATATGACTGTTCTGCCGAAAGGTTTGTACCATTCTATTGAACCAGGGGATGGGAGATAATGATTCTGGGGATTTTTTACTCAATAGAAATGAAAAGAAAAGACAAATATTTGGCGGCCTGAGGCTTTTAACACCTGCAGGTTGGCTGAAAGCTGCCCTTTCAATTCCCTGACAGTATGAAGCCTTTGAAGGAGCCATGGTTAACTCTGAAGCTGTTCTCCACAACTCAGAGATCATAGCAGATTTTAAAAATCTATTTCCAATCTATTACTGACAGACGACTTGCACTTGGCTATAACTAGAATAAAAGCATTGCTTGCTTTTATATTTTATTTTATTTTTCCACTCCCTTGTTTCTCCTCAAGTTAGTTGCCAAGAGTGGAGCGAGCAGGAGCTGCAGGGGCTGAAGTTTGTACAGCCTTACATTATTTTTGCACTTAGGTAGCACCTTTCTTTTAGGGATGTCCAAGTAATTTACAACATGTTTGTTTTTATGTACATCAACACTTTTAGAATTAGGTAACATCTCTATTTTATAGCTGGAGAAGCACGCAGATAAGTTAAGTGACTTGTACAAGCCCACATAGGAACTCAGTGGTTTAACAGGGAATACAGCAGGGTGCAAAACCATTAGTTTGCATTCACCTGGGTTTTGCAAATGGTTCCAGCAGGCTCAGGTTGCATAGATGAGCTTTGCTTTAGTTTCAAGTTTTCACTGAAGTCAAGTGGGTTTTGCCCACTTAAGCTAGCAGAAATTCTGTCCCCTCATTGCTCTAAAAGGATTATTTTCTTAGGGCAAGAGTCAAAAGCACTGGATGGGATATAGAGGGACCCCTCTGCACTAAGGGTCCCCAAGAGGAAATCTGAGCAACTCAGCTCTCCCAAATGACATGCCATTGCATGCCATGACATGCAACACTTTAAAAGATTGCAGCTTACCCCTCATTCTACGTGGACTGTTGCAGGGAGCAGGGTGGATCCATAGTCATGCTGTCACCATACCAGCAAGGACTAATTCTGTCATTTTCTTAGCATTCCCTGGTGCAGGAGTGGGGGAAGAGAAGATGGTCCATGTACAAGCAAATAGAGGCACAAGAATTTGGCCCTTAATCCAAGGATGCCAGGAACTGAGGCTAAAAGAAAACCACCAAAACATCAAGAGACTCACCATAAAGTCCTGAGAGTTGACAAGCCTATGGGTTGCTAGCCCTCAGGCTTATGGAAAAAAGTCTTAACTATCAACTCTAAAGGATCCAAAACTTAAGAGACAAACTAAAAACTCTCAACATGATTTTGTAAAATCTTGTGATTATTAAAATAATTTCATGATTGTTTGGGACACCTGATACCCAGTTTTGAACTCTTAAGGCTGGCAATAATACTGCATTTAAGTTGGCTCTATTTTGCAGCTGAAGAAATGGACAGATAGCTGTTATAACAGATTGTAATACTTCTTGGGTGCTGGAAAGAAACACTTGGCCTTTATTCTTATGCATGTAACTACTACACCCTCTTTTGTATATTATCCCTTACATAATGCACAGCAAGGCTGTGTTTAACCACTGGGGAGAATCAAGTCAATGATATGCTTTATCTGAATTCAAAACATACCGAGCTCCCTATGGCTTCATAGCATGGGGCTGTGCATTCGAAGAAAAACCAAGAGACATAACTGAGGTTTTTTGTTTAAAAAAATTAAACAAAAACACAACTCTGTGTTAGTATTTCTCCTTGCAGCTGTATCAGCATCTTGTAGCATAGCATTAACCCTTCCTTACAAGAATTTGCTGCAACCTACACTGTTCATTAAACAGCAGTATTCTTTCAAATGCTAATTATCCTTGGGAACCTGTAGCTAGGACAGCAGTGGAGGTGCATTTTGTGGCATATTTTGGGAATATTAAGCAGCACTGAAACAGTTAAACTTTTAGGGCCTTGTCCTTAGACCTTTCCAAGCAGTTTCCATGGGAGTTTTGCCCAAGTAAGGATGGAAGAATAAGGCAGTGGCATTGGTTGTTTCAGTTTGCACGCAAGCCAACAATACAATTTGCAATTAATAAATCACATGTGGAAGAGTCCTACCGTTAGAGAAAGGCAAGGAGAAAAGATGGAGAGCAGGGATAATACTACGGTTCTGAAAGACAATAACAAAATGCTAAAATATGCACATGTGAGAAAGGAAAAGGCAACAATCCTAAAAGCAAAAAGGACAATAACCAGAGGATTGCGCCTATTGAAATTCAGCCTAAGTCAAGCTTAAAAGAGTACTAGGCTAGAATTTGACACATTTGTTCTGCAAAAGTCAATAAAAAACCTATTTTGTATTTAAAGATTCATGCAAAAAAAAAAAGAATTTGAGTTTCACATTTTGATTTCTGAAGCCACCATTCTCTTGGAATGGGCTCTTTTTCCATCAGAAATTGACTGAAAGATTGAAAGCTCTTCAAAGCAGGGATTGAATTTTTGTTCAGTGTGTATTACTGTAGCACATAGAAGCTCAGTGTCATTGTACAAATAATAAAGAAATATTCACTACAAAAAGAGATCAATTTCCAAGTGAACGGCACAAGTAACTTGGAAAAAATTCCAGGAAAACGGGACCATTTTCAAATACATAATGAAATGCACAAAATTCTACATTGTTTTAATCTCTATAAGCAAGGAGGACATTTAATTAATTTTGCACCTTCTGTGAGACCCTGCCATTTCCTGTCCTCTCCCATGTTATCACACAGTGCAAAGTATTAGTAGAACTGAATTTATCTTGGAATAATGATCCTTTTTAACAAGGTCATTCCAGTACTTTCCATATTCCTCCTCTTCACTGCTTTTCTTATCACCTGGTGGTACTAACTTTAGAAAAGGAGAAGTACTAAATATTTCAGTCATAATTTCCATTTCTCTTCAGCAGACAATAGGTTAAAGAGTCATCCAAAAGTGACTTTATCAAGTCAGAATGAATACTAAAACATAATTAATTTGAATGGCCAAGAGAGAAATAGCCAAAAAGATTAAAATCAAAGCAAACAAAAACCACCTCATAGCATTATGAGTAATAACCTAAACAAACGAGAATGAATTCAGAGTAGCTAAATCCACTGCTGACTTTGGATCCATTTGGGAAAAGTATCATACAATGATTTTTGTACTAGTTTTGCAAACTGTTAATCTCTGCCAAATTTATACTGTGTGTTAGCGAGAAAAAATATGCTATTGTCTGAGTGGGGCACAAAGTGGGTGTGGAATGGTTGCAGGTACAATCTTTACTCCTCAGCCCAAAAATCACATCTTCTATACGGACCAGAATATTAAAGGTATTGAGGTGCCCAAAGATGCATATGGCATTTCTGAAAATCCCCTTATGCACATTGTAAGGGCCTATATATCCCACTCAATTTTAATATCACAAATCCAATTATAAGGGCCTTAGAGACAAAGAAAAATAATTCACATGAGAAACCTCTAAAAGTGACCATTTAATAGCTTTTTCATACATTCTTATGTCCTGATTGTTAGCGAGAGATATCAGCTGTCTATCTACCAGGGCTAGAACAAAAGCATTTGACCACCGGAAACTGGGGATTCCAGGTTTTCTAATGATATATGGGTTTGATTTTTTGAAGTTTTAGCTCTGAAGAGTTGTGAGCTAAGGGACCTTAACCCTGCCATGAATCCATGATTGAATACTTCCCATCGTGTGGTGTGTGGGATTTTGAGAAAGATTCTCCACAGGTTGGGGAGAAAAGAAAGAATTTACCTGACAGGCTTCTATTAATAATTAGAGAGCAGCAAAAGGTTCACACAAGATTTTACCCAATTGCAGGTAGACAGTTAAACTGGTGTTACTTATGCAAATACCTCGCCAAGCTGGTCAGTGTGATCACCAATAGGAAACTCATGAGAGCAATCGCATGGGTTGAAAAACGTATCTTCAATACTGCAAGCTTAGCAATGAGTCGGAGCTAGCGTCTCCATGCCGACGGACTCTCTGCTGAGCCCCACTGGTTCCAAGGGGGGTTCTATCTATGCAAAACTCATTACGAGGTCAGGGCTCAAGTGAATGACAGATTTATAAAGCATCATAAAGGCGATGAGCAGGTCTCAGGGTTATCCATAATGTTTTACATTTATGTACTACTTATTAGGAAGAACTTCAAAACCCTTTTGCACACACGTTGAACTGCAGGCTTATACAGGAGTGGGAGTAAGCACAGGATATAGGCAAAAAGTATTAAAATGCAGCACCCAAGAAGTATTACCATCTACTATAACAGGATATAAGCAGGAAAGACACCAAATTCAAACGAACAAAAAATACATCCTGTTTAACAATGTCTCCAAATTGACCCCAGCCAGTAGAATTCTTAATCTCCTTATTATTCTAGGGCTATGTCTACACTTGTTAATTTAGGTCGATTTAGCTAAGTCAACTTAACAAAGTTGACTTTGTTAAGTCGACTTAGCATGTCCACACTCAAATTTTAAGTCGACTCAGGGGGGGCCCTACAAAGTCGACCAAGAGCGTCCACACTGGATGCCTAGGTTGACTTGTAGGGGCTAGGTGGACCTGGGACTGGTCCACGGTGGCAAGGGGGGCACCCTTTGCCAAGTGCGAGGGGGCTCAGCCTTTGCCCCATTGTATCTGGGTACAATGAGACAAAGGAGGACAGGGACCCTGGCAAGGCATAGGGGCAGGGTGGGCAGGGCTCTGCCCTGCCCTGTGGGGCGGCATGCCAGGCTCTCCTTGTGCCAGCCACCCTGGCAGGGAGGGCAGTGGGGAAGCCCTGGAGTCCCCTAAATCGACTTAGAGTCGACTCAGAGGTTCTCCACATTTACACTGGCTTAAGTCAAGTCGACTTAAGCAGAAAGTTGACTTAAAATGGGGTTTAGTAAAGTCGACTTAATTTTTCCTTAAGTCAACTTAAGCAGCTGCTTAAGTCGACTTAAGGAAAGTGTAGTGTAGACACAGAGTAAATTAAGTCGCCTTAAGCTTGCTTAAGCTTGCTTAAGGCGACTTAATTTACAAGTGTAGACGCACCCTAGGAGACTAAACAGACTTTCTCCCTTCCCCTTAGGCAGCAAGTCAGAGAAAAAGAACTGCTTACTGAAGGCCATAAGGCCTTTACTTCACAGCACCCACACTTAACTGCCAGAGTAAACAGCTTGTGAAGCCCAGGTCTAGCTGATCTGGATCCTAACAAGCCTGCAACATGAATAACCAGCATAAGAATTGAGTCGAGGAAACATTCTGGCAAAAGGGAGGCCAGGAGCCCATGGTAAAAGTAACACTAAAGTAGTGGGCTGCCTGACTAGCATCATTGCAATGTCACTTACTTTGAGATCTATGCAGAACAGACGGGAGATCTATGCAGAACAGACGGGAGATCTATGCAGAACGGACGGGAGACTGACTTTTAAAGTTTCCTCTCAAAGTCAGTAACTAGACCTGGCCACAGCATTTTCTGTGGAAAAAATGGAAATGAAAGGAAAAATTTCTTTCAAAGGCTTCTTTCAAAGGCTTCCAAATCTGTTGGGTTTGTTTCATTTTGGGGAATTGGGGGAGAGGGGAGGAGGGTGAAAATGAGTAAAAGATATTTCTGTTAAAAATTAAAATTTAAACAAAATGATCATTTGTTATGAAAAAGGTCACTTTTAATTTTTTTTAAAAAGTGAATAAAAAAACCTGACCAATTCCACTAATAACATTGGACTATTAGGGCCCTGACTACATTAAATGAGTGAATTATTTTTATGAACCAGTTTAAGTGCATCCACACTGTACAAATTTAGTGCTTTGCCTCCACAATTTCAACTGTAATTCCTTCTGGGTACCTCGTTCCAAATTCTGAGAGATTTCACCAGGACAGCAACATTACATTCTGTGGGGCAGCAGCAGGAGGAGTAATTGAACAATTTCCGTTTGTTTTCACCCAGACTGGCACAAAACTGGTTTGGATGGAATGGTTAACCATCAACTTGTTATTAAACATGTTGAGAGGTTCAGATCATTTTCATCCGCACATAGAAGCCCTCCAGAGTGTTTTACAGATATACCATTAATTAATTACTTAATTAATTATTAGAGGTCAGTGCCTAAATATCTTTGAGGATCGTGGTCTTATTGTTTCTAGGAATAAGAGATACATGCTAAGCTTACACAAAAATGACTATTATAATAAGCATTATATGATATTTAAAAAGTTTACATGACTAAAACCCAAATTTTATTTGCCAAAAGCCACAAGCTATATAAGTTGCCTATTATTATCTGGCATTTACTTATGATCTTCAGATTTTCTTAATTAGAAAAATATTCTACCATGACAAAATTGGGGATATGTATAGGGTTTTCTATTTGCCTTCTGGCTTTTGTGTCTTTGGGGCAGAAAGGTTACATTTTTCAAACTTCTCTCTGTAATCAAGAGAGCTGAATGCTTTCATTTTTTAAAAAAGTGGTAAGTTGAGAATCTCACATCATAACATGACTCCAAGAGTCAAGGTGTTAAGAAAAATAGCAACTATCATGAGGTTTGTGATAAAATCAGAAGAGTAAGCAATGCTGTGTTAAACTGTCGCTTCAGAGAACTCTCTCTCTTTCTGATCTCACTATCACTTTATAGAAAGATGTCCTGGATCATCATTACCCTTCAGGTTTCCCAAGATATTCTTGTCCAATTTTTGTTTTGTTATACTGAAGTGTTCCCAGTTGAGAGGCATATTTGATTTTGCCTCATACTGCACTGAGCACCCTTTCACTACTTAACAAACTGGAAGGCACTTTATATGAGATAAACACACGCCCCATTTCTCCCTGGCTAAGTCTGCCAAATTCATATCCCTTGTGACATAAAACAACAGAATCTAGGTTTCCAAAGGGAAGAGATTAGTGTACTAATGACACCTGGTCTATGGCAAATAATGATGTATTTACTACACTCAGCCAGTTCATCTGCTGCTGAAAATGCTGCTGTAAGGAATTTTGTTCGTTTGGAGCCATAGTTTAAGTTATTGATTTTTCCATTTTTTGTCACTGTCCTCTCTATGCACTGCAGAAAAGTAAACCAAAAGACAATATCTTCCTCAAAACATGTGATTTTTTTTTATTGCTATCAGCCCATCCTAGCCATTTCTGGCATTCCACTTAGCTTAGGAAGCTTATTTAAATTGGACAATGAGCCAAAATAGCATATTATTTCTTGAACAGGTTTAGTGGTATTTCTAAGCCTACTGATCCTGGGAAGTTTATGCTTTAAAATAAGACCAAAGATTAGACAAATATACTGATACAAAAACATCCCTCCAGAGGGGCTCCTTCAAACTCAGGACAGCGCTCCCTATTTTTCTCTCTTTAAAATCCCCCAGCCCATAGAACTTTGTCACAAGCAGTTACCACCTTACAGCTGAAAAAGACTGAGGAGTCCTTCAGAGCCAGTCAAAAATCTCTCCTTATTAAATCAGAATTTTTTAGCTTTTCAAAGAGATTAAATATTCCTTTCTGGTCTTTGGGACTTATTTGCCATACTGCCTCTGCAGCATTCCCAGCCCCTGCTGGGAAAGGGAGCAAGAAACTTAGACCAGGAATAAAAAACAGGGCAATACAGAATATACCTACCAATCTGGCTTAACAGCCTTTTACATCTGTATCTATTTATCCCTTTCTTCATTCTATGAAATATTACAACCATAAACTGTTACCTGTGGGAACAACTTTGCAGAACTAATTTATTAGACTTCTGTAGATATGTAACAAAACTTTTACAAAACTGATACGGTGGCTGGTGCATTTACTTTAAAACATACATATTTTTAAAATGAGTTATACCGGAGTGGTCCCTACAAGCACTAATCGTGAATCAAGTATCTGTCATGCATGGCACTGTACACACATAAGCATGTAACAAAAAGACAGTCTTTACTCATAGACTCTAAGGTCAGAAGGGACCAGTATGATCATCTAGTCTGACATCCTGCATAATGCAGGTCTTAAAACCTCACCCACCCACTCCAGCAATAAGCCTCTAACCTATGACTGAGTTCTTTACCTCCTCAAATCAGGATTTAAGGACTTTAAGATACAGAGAATTCACCCATGTCCCTTGCTACAGAGGAAGGAAAAAAAAAACCCAGAGCCCTAGCCAATCTGCCCTGGGGGAAAATTCCTTCCTAACCCCAAATATGGCAATCACTTAAACCCTGAGCACGTGGGCAAGTCTCAACAGCCAGTCCCCTAAGAAACAATTCTCTGTAATAACTCAGAACCCACCACATCTACCCTCCCTTCTTAGGCCACTTGCATATCCACCACAAGTAGCCAAAGATCAGTCAGTTTCCAAAATTTATCATAACAGGTTTACAGCCTCAGCATATTATAGCCCCTTCAATCTTAGGGGTTAGTCAAAAGTCAAGGCTCCAGGAATGTTCCAGTTTGGCAGAAAAATTGGTGATATTTAGGTATTTTCTTTGATATACTCTTACAGACTCAAGCCTCATTAGCCAACAACAGACCCCAAAGTTCTCTTTATCCAGTCACAGGGTATTGCTTAAGTTCCAAAGGGGTAGCCATGTTAGTCGAGGTCAGCAAAACAAACAAAAAGTCCTCTGTCACTTTCAAAGACCAACAGATTTATTTATTGCATGAGCTTTTGTGGGAACAAATCCCACTTCATCAGACGCTTTGAAGAAGGATATTGCTTGGCTTTCTTGCGTGCACGCATGCACGCACGCGTACATGCCCTTCAACAAAAGCTCCCTGAATCCAAACTCATGAGTAGGTTCAGAACCCCTTTTGTCATAGGTGGAGGGGGGGCTTCTCATTATCTCATCCTGACAGTTCTGTTAATTGAAGGGTGTTATTCACACCCAATCTCAGACAGATTTGTGATAGAAGCCATCACCAATACCTTTCCGCATAATAATATGCATCACTGAACTCTTAGAAAACAAATTAACTCACAGAACTAGCAGCAAATAACAAAACAGACATAGGAAAATATATGGCCCAGGGGATGAATGAAAGTTTGAATTGTAGTACAGAAGTGTGACATATTGCATGCCTACAGTAACAGCATTATTCATCCTTTAAGAGTTGTTATACATACACAGTTTATAGACACAATGCTTGATGGTATGTCTGCTAAGACAGGGTTCGTGTTTGTGTTCTCGTTCTCGTTCTCTCTCTCTCTCTCCCTCCCTCCCTCTCTATGATATCTCACCTACTCCTCTAAGCTGTATAGGTTTTCCTTCTCCTCACTCTTCTTTCAATTTGTTTTGATGTCAAATATCAGGTTCTCATTAAGTGTAATTGTTACTAATTTGTTTTGCTGTTGAGTGTTGTGTTAATCATTACCTGCTGGGTGACAGCCACAAGTTACAGAGGATAAAAGGATATGTTATGCTGTGGTCCTAATTTGCTTCCTTTCATATCAATTCATCAAGGACTTTTGGAATGGATGCCTTTCTTACAAAGCAAGGTGTGTTTCTCTGTACCCCCTTCTCACAATCTCACTCATTAATGACAAAGGTCCCTCTTCCCCAGCCACTGCAAAAGCTTATCTTCCTGTGTCTCTTTGCCTTAGTAACTCTCTGGGCTGAACTTGGCCTGGACTAGAGATAGAGAGGTCCTTAATCAGATGCTAGGAATACTAGGTAGTATTTAAGGCCCCATTTTTGCTAGAGTGTCCCTTATTTACACTCTGGTTACTATGGCCCCTATGGGCCTTATTGCAATTGGGGAATAACCAGGGTGAGGGAACAGCTCAGCCACGCTTTCTCCCACTCCCAGTAAATTCTCGGTATGAGAGTTTTTTACAGGTTCCGCACACAGTCAGCTCTGCACCTAGACTGAGATGCCATCTGTGCAGAACTATTCTCTGAGCGGGGCTCCTCTCTGCTATCACTGGAGTTAGTGGATACTCTTTACGGATGAATTCCTCCTATTTTATTTCATCTCTCTTAAAATATATTTTCTCTCCTTTGCGTAAATCTCTTAGCAAAGGGCAGGAAAACAGTTAATATTTAAGGCCCCAATCCTGCAGTTGACTCAGTGCAGCTCATTTGCACCTGTGCTGAGTCTTGACTGCAAGATTAAGCCCTAAATAATATTATATGAAATTGTACTGAATTAAACTTGATTAGTATCTAGTGGATAATTCTTTTGTGCCCCAAGATTAGTGTCAGCAAGTTCTTTAATTAGTGGATTTATTAGCTCATCACATGTATTTGAATTCAATATCAGTTTTCAAGATAGTGATTGGTTCCATTTAGTGATCTACATTTTTTTACCATACGTTTGCAGATTGATAGGAAAACATGACCAATTGTAAGATGCCATTAACTCAGCCATGCTTTGTCAGCAGCTCTAGGATGGCAAAACAGTAATTCACTAAGCTAGTCTATTTAGCGGTGTTGGGGGGTTTAATTTAAGATGAACAAATAACTAGGAAAAACCACCAAGTATATTTAGTTTATTTTACAAAGAATAGAAATACTGCACAAGGAATATAATACTGATCTTCAGCTGGTTTAAACTCCCATATCAAGTAATAACTGATACGGCATCTCTCCGCTCCTGGCAGCTGATACATCTGGAGCTCTTCTTTTCTAGTTAATAACTTGTGAAAGTATATTGAAGTCATTTGCTATTGTTAGTAAATCTAAATGCATCCATGTTATTTTTTCCTCTGGAATATATGTTGTTTGTGCAACCCTGGAAGGCATTTGACCACTTACACAATTTAATTTGATCAGAGCAACTCATCTACAGCAGTTGCATGGATGTCATACCCCACCATGTGGTTAAAGGTGGTGCCACACTAGCATTCATTTGTTTTTTATTAGCTTAACTTTCATGGGAGGAAGGGGGAGAATATGAGTCTGGCATTGCCCCTGCCTTCTCACAAATGTCTACTCCTCTCTTCCAAGCCATGTGTAGGGTAGAAAAGCCTAAACACTGATTCTAGATGCCCAAGATTAATTTTTGATTGTCCCACCTGAGACACTTTGAGCTAGATCCACAAAAAGACTTAGGCAATTAAATGCCACTATAGAAACCTGAGTCCAATAGTAGGTGACATAGAGATCCTCAAACTCTGTTCAGCTGTTGCCTTACCCTGTGGCTAAATTTCCTACATGAAAGTTCTCTAGATATCTGCATTTCTGCCAGGATGGATGCATGCAGCTACCTCAGTCTGGGTACCTATCTTAGGCCTAAGCCTTAGGCTCATGTGTTCCCATAGTGATCTTGCCTATGCCACCATATTTGATAGGTATTCTCAGGGCGTGCCTGAACCCACGCAAAACAGGGAGGAGAAAGAAAGCCCTCTTAGCTCAGAAAAAGACCTACACTGGAGTATCCCCTAGTCTTTTAGTTGGGGCATTCCCCTAAGAGGCAGGAAACCCAAGTTCAAATTCTTTTGCCACATCTGGCAGGAGAATTGAACCTGCATATCCCATAGCCTGGGCACGTAATCACTGTGCTCTAGTCTAGATTATAGGAGGAAAACGTGCCTTATGAGAATTCCAAGCAGAGTCAGGCAGCTTCCTCAATGAATGGCATAGAGCTTAGCAATTACTCCTTCCTCAGCATTTTCTACTGTCCAACTTAGGAAGGGCCCTACTCAGCGTGCTGACTTGTGTGGATCCTTTTCTCAGGCACCAATCTCTCCGCATGCAGTGTAGAGGGAGCGTAGGGTAGCCTCTGGAGTTCTCTTAATAGCAGGATGCCTAAAAGGCCTTACATTGCCTAAGCCACTTTGTAGATATAACCCTATGGGCTTGATGTTCAGAAGCACTGAAAACTCACGGGTCTGAATGATTTCAGTTAGAGTTGGAGATATGAAAGTCAGGCCTCATTATAAACACCCAAAATTGGCAGCCATTTTTCAAAATTTTGACCAAAGATACCCCTGATTCTCTTGAGGTCCAAATGTGGAAGCAAAATAATAGTTCAAGAAGCTTAAAGGAGAGATGAACTCTGAAAAGCATCTATTCAAATTGAATTGGGGGCTTCTTGCTTATTTTTACATCTTTTCACCTGTAAATGGACAAATTTGGCAAGGTGGGTTTTTTCAAAATGCCAGCTCTGCAAACCCAACCTGATATTAGAAATTCAGGCTGTGATCTTCTGGTGCATCCATCGTCATCCAACAAAAAACTTACATCAAATTCTCTTCCTTCTGTACTTGCACTCTAAACATGAAATATTGCTTCTCTCTAGCCTTTTTACTTATTGGGTTCTAGCGGCCAAATGAGAAAATTGCCAGAGAGTTGTTTCCCATTTTTGTTGAAATTAATAGTGTCCTAAAGAGGGAGAGAAGCTGTTGGAGACAACTAGTGAAGACAGATATAGAACAGAAAGATAAAATGGAGAGAGAAGAAATACAAGAGAGCAAGTTCATGAACTGTAGAACTTCCAAGGGATGTCATGCCCTGTGTGACTACTTGCTTGTTTGTGCTTAAGCCAGATCTCTTGTTCTCTTACCTTTGCTTGCAACTTTGTGCAGAGGAATCAAAATAAATGTTATAATAGGAAGAGCACTAAACCACTGAAGGAATATGAGTATTGTTCCCCCTCCCTCTAGGTCAGTGGTTTTCAAACCATGGATCGAGACCCAGTACTGGGTCATGGCACCCCCTGCTACCGCCACCAAAAGACTAGAACGCATTGCTGAAAGATGTAATTGTTGGGTTGCAGACATAAATAATTTTTTTCAACTCAGTCCCAAGGAAAAAAGTTTGAAAACCACTGATCTAGGTTATGCAGAGAGAGAGTGGCACACCTTTAAAGTTTTCTTCTAAAAGCTATTTTCTTCAATGAGAGTGCCGTTTAAAACTCTTGAATCTCAAGAGCTTCACATCTATCATCTTCTCTAAACAATTATTCCTGAATGCCAATCAGATCTTCACTCTAGATACCCTTATTATTTCTCTATGCCAGAAAGAATAGAGAATATTAATATACATGCAAGCAAAGCAGACTTACTGCCCCTCAAGAACCATTTGTGTTTATTATATGTGTATTATTGCCAACTGCAGGAGTTAAAAAGCTGAGAACCCCAAATAATCACAGGGTTCCAAGATCTAGGGCTTAAAGAAAAACCCCAAATATTCCAAGCCTCATGATAAAATCACTAGAGCTGGAAACACTTAACTTGTGGTGTGCTATTATCTTTGGCTACTCACCTTCTCCATATTTCAGAAATGCAGTTGATTTTTGAAGAATGTATTTATCAACAAATATTACTCTTAGGCTATGTCTACACTTGCTAAAATTAGTTCGAATTAGTTAGTTCGAACTAACTAATTCGAACTAATTTTAGTTAGTTCGAATTAGCTTGATTCAAACTAGGAAAACTTAGTTCGAACTAAGCAAGTGCCATTCATGCCACTTGCTTAGTTCAAATTAGCGATCCCCATTCATTTCAATGGCCGGTTAGTTCGAACTAAGAAATTAGTTCAAATTAACATGGCCACATTGGTTAATTCGAACTAGTTAGTTCGAATTAACCCCTTAGTTCGAATACCCTATTTGAACTTATTAGTTAGAATTAAGGAAGCCCTTAATTCGAACTAACTAAAGCCTAGTGTAGCCATGGCTTTAGTTAGTTCGAATTAAGCCTCCTTAATTCGAACTAACTTGCCAGTGTAGACATAGCCTTGGGTATTTCTGTAATACTAATTGCCTTGGCATTTCATTCTGGTGACAAAGCTGCTATCATCATCATAACTTGTATTTATGTATTTCTCGTCATTCCAAAAGATCCAAAACACCTTATAAATCATGAACAAGTGCTTTGCTCAATACTAAAATACAGCTTTTTAAAAGTGCACACTGATGCTACCTAACATTTTAGGGCAGGACATAAAGAATATTCTTGAAAATACTAGCACAATTTTGGGTAAACAGAATATATTGACCCAACTTGGAATTTGGTTAAGACATTAATTAATGTGCCTACTTGTGATAAATGCCATGGGAACTTTAATGTCTACACGTGATCTGGACTTTTATGCCTCATCCAAAAGATAGCACCACCAGAAGAATAGTGACCCCTGTCCATAATAGGCCAAGGCTACAGCCACTCCTAAGGCAATTTGTTCCAGTTCTTAACTACCCTAATGCTTAGTAAGATTTTCCTAATGGCCAAACCCCCTTTGCTGCAATTTAAACCCATTGTTTCTTGTCCTATCCTCAGAAATTAAGGAGAGCAATTTTTCACCCTCCTCCTTTTAACAACCTTTTATGTATTTGAAAACTGTTATGTCGTCCCCCCTACCCCCATCTTCTTTCCTCCAGACTACCACAAACCAATATTTTTAGTCTTTCCTTATAGGTCACGGATTCAAGACCTTTAATCTTTTTTGTTGCTCTCCTCTGGACTTTCTCCAATTTGCCCACATCTTTCTGAAATATGGTGTCCAGAGCTGGGACATAATACTCCAGTCAAGGCCTTATCAAAGGGCATATGTTGGAAGAATTACTTCTCTTGTCTTGCTTACAACACTCCTGCTAATACATCCCATAATGATTCCCCTCCCCCCACTTTTTTTTGTACCAGTGTTACACTGTTGATTCATCTTTAGCTTCTAATCCACTATAACCCCCAGATCCCTTTCTGCAATAGTCCTTCCTAGGCAGTCATTTCCCATTTTGTGTGTGTGCAATTGATTGTTCCTTCCGAAGTGGAGTACTATGCCTATGTCCTTACTAAATTTCTTTCTCTTTACTTCAGACCATTTCTCCAGTTTGTCCAGATCATTCTGAATTTTAATCCTATGCTCCAAAGCACTTCCAACTTTTCATGGTTTGATATCATCCACAAACTTTATAAGTGTACTTTGTTTGCCATTATCTAAATCATTTATGAAGATATTGAACAGAACAAATCTCTGTAGGACCCCTCTTGATAAACCCTTCCAGCTTGACTGTGAACCACTAATAATGACTCTCTGAGAATAGTTTTCCAAACAGTTTTACCCCTGGCTTATAGTAGCTTCATCTAAGCCATATGTCCCTGTTTCGTTTATAAAGAGGTCATATGGGACAGTATCAAAAGCCTTACTAACGTCAAGATATACCACATTTACTGCTTCCCCCATTCACAAGGCTTGTCATCCTGTCAAGCATGAAAGATCAGCAAAAATTAATCCCATTTCTTACAAATCACAATAATGTATATGAAAAAAATCTTACAAAAATTTTAATTGTGCAGGTACCCACTATATATAATCCTATATAATTTCTCCCTACTAAATTATCAACACAAGGAAGGAAAGAGAAACTGACTTCAATGCAATTTTAAGTTTACATATCAGAAAAATTACTCTGGCTCAGTTTTGTTCCATTAACATAAAAAGGAAGAAATCCACTATTGTCAACGAAGTTTACTCTAAAGTTAGAAAAGAACCAAGCCTAAAGCATATGAACCTACAAAATACAGCTTTCATTTAAGCATGTGTATTTTTATAAAGCAGTTGACAGCCCAAATTCTGCCCTGCCATCTCCCATTTTTGTATCAAAAGATCAAAAGGCAGTGCTTGGCCATACATATTTTGACCAAAAAGTGGGTGAAAATAGCATACAAAGCATTCCGGTACTCTGTTATAAATTTCCCATGGAAGTTTTCAAGAGTCCACGATGGGCCATTTTCGGTGTCCATGGCCAATTGCAGAGTAAAGTGGTTGCTTAGTATATAACCCAGGATATTGTCCAATATCACTAGTAAATTTAATGGAAAAATCTTGTACAGTATCTTTGCCTCATTTTCACATATGTTCTGTTTTCCATAAATTGCTTTTCAATCATGTCTATAAGGGTTAGCATCTGAAACACTAGAGCTTCAGCCTCTTACCAGGCATAATATATTTGCCTACATCCCCTTCTAGATTTGAAAGCTTGAAGAAAAATACAAAAGTTTTTAAAAACACAGGTTGCAAAATGCAAGGGCTAGAAATCTCATACACAGGCAGGCCTGCCAGCTTAATCATGTGAAAAGCACGGACAGCATATGAAGAGCCCTGCTTGTGTACCAAACAAATATGAAAATGCAGCAGCCATACATCTGGGATATCAAAAAGTGCACATTTTGACTCTGATTAGTACATTTGGAACAAGTGAAGTAGTGTATTCTAAGGCATACCACTAGGTGGAGGTACACATACAGGTTAATTTTCCTGACCATTGGAAAGAAAAAAAAAATCAAAGAAAATAAAGAGAATAAAATGATCCTTATTACTTCAGGATCCTTTAGGACAAAAGATGCTCTATTTAAGCAGAACATAATATTTTGGAGTGGTAGCAGCATCATAGTTAGGGTTGAGATGAGCTTACTGTTACAATGTCAGCATTAAGGCAGAAATGAATATGCAGACGGTCTGGAATTATCAGGAAAGTGTTCTACCTAATTTTCTTTTATGTTTGCATACATTCAGAGAAAGCTATCAATGGGCAGCTCTAAAACATAGCTCAGTTTAGTCCTTTTAACAGCAAAGACAAGTTGCCATCATTATAAAGCTGTTAAAAATCACTTCAACTTGATCTTAAATTTAGCAAGACGGTGGGCCTCTCACACAAACTAGCAAAAACTAGACCTGCTGAATAACCTATTTCTTATCAATAGCAATAGTGTATATGAAACAAGCTGAGAAAAGTTGTAATTGTGCGGGTACCCACTAAAACTGTGTGTGTGACATTGGCCTCACTGACAATTTAGAGAATCAGGTCAGGTCCCCAAATCTAACAGAGGCAGGAAAGGCTGTGGATGACCATGATCTCAGCCCCATAAACATGGAGTAACTTTATTCTTCTACAGCACCAACCTCCAGTTGTTAGAAAAACCTGCAACGAGGCTACAGAGAAGATTCCAGCCTATTCTACTACACCAAATGAAATTGCAGCAGCAGGATCCAGGAAAACTGATAAGATTTGGGGGGGGGGGGGGGCCAAGAGAAAAAGGAAGGTCACTAGAGGTCAAACACTGCCAACGAAAAGATCCAGTGTGATTTTTCTAAAATTCCAATTTCATGAAGTTCTATTTGTACTTTCAATGTCTCACATTTGAAGTATTGCATATCCACTAAAATTGTAATGTGGCCATTCTCCACTACTTTGCAGAAGCCATATGTGCAGAACAAAAATACCACAAAT
The DNA here is from genome assembly GCA_007922175.1 of Pelusios castaneus. Lineage (NCBI taxonomy): Eukaryota > Metazoa > Chordata > Testudines > Pelomedusidae > Pelusios > Pelusios castaneus. The sequence goes on from ML685868.1 coordinate 6,150,417, forward strand.
ACTATGAAACAACAACTATGAAACCCGTGATACAGGACTCCTTGTTTGTTTTGCTGAACTAGACTAACACAGCTTACCCTTTGGCACAAATACCATGGATTCTCCTGTTAAACTTTAAGCGGTTGAAGAAGGGGTAAAAGTGATGACAAGAAACTATTTTAGGGGGGAGAAGGACAAGCAGCTAGGACCAACTATTACAAACCAACTAATATGTAAAATTAGTTCTATATACTGATTTTGAACAAGATGCTTAAAAGACTTATATCTCCTTCCAGGAAAGAACCAGTGAACTTTAGAAGCAAAACTCTGTATTGTAGAACCTAATATAATAAGACAACAGAGTCTTGTGGCACTTTTAAAGACTAACAGATTTATTAATCCCATGAGCTTTCGTGGGAGAAAATCCCACTTTGTCAGACGCTTTGAAGATAGGAAAGTTACAGAATGGGAGGAAATTAAATGAAGGGGAGTGTATGACATAGCATCAGGTCAGGCTGTAACAGCAAATCAAAGTAGGTGTTAGGATTCAAAACACTGGGGAACAGCACATAGAGGAGGGGGGAGGTCAATTCACTTGATGTAATGCGTGATAAGTGGGTGTTTAAAAATAATCATTAGCTCTGATTAAACTAGCTTGCTAAAGGCAGTGTACCACAGGGGCAATCTGCCTGAAGCAAATGGGTAGTGTTACAGGTGTATATTCCATCATTTAATGCAGAATTCTGTTCAAAGCTAGAATGTTTCTCAAGTTGGGGGAGGGAAGGGGAATCACAGTCCTAGCTCAGAGTGTAGAAATACTCTAGACATTAGTGGTAGAATATATGAAGTAGCTGTGCCAATAGAAAGCCCAGTCCACAAGAACATAAAAACAGCCATACTGGATCAGACCAAAGGTCCACCCATTACCCTGTCTCCTGACAGTAGCCAGTGCCATGTGCTTCAGAGGGAATCAAGAGAACAGGTGATAAAATCAGTTGGTCTTCCCCAGCCCCTGGCAAACAGCAATCCCTGCCCATCCTCGTTAATAGCTATTGCTGGTCCTATCCAGTTCTTTTTGGAACCCTGTTATAATCTTGGCCTTCACAACTCCCTCTGGCAAAAAGTTCCACAGGTTGACTGTGTTGTGTCAAGAAATACTTCCTTTTGTTCACTTTAAATCTGATGCCTATTAATTTCATTAGGTGATCCCCTAGTTTTTGTATTATAAGCAAATACATCCTTATTTACTTTCTCCACACCTGTCATGATTTTATATACCTGTCATATCCCATCATCTTTTTCAAGATGAAAAAGTCCCAGTCCTAGTAATCTCCCTTCATACAGAAACTTTTCCTTACCTGTTATTCCCTTTCCCAATGATTCCCAATGTCATTTTCTTTTTGACTGCTGCTGCATGGATGTTTTCAGACATCCACAATGATGCCACAATCGCTGAGTGGTTACAGCTAATTTAGACCCCATCATTTTATATGTATAGTTGGGATTATGTTTTCCAGTGTGCACTACTTTGCATTTAACATTGAATTTGATCTTTCATTTTGTTGCCCAGTCACCCAGTTTTCTTGAGATCCCTTTGTAAGTCTTTTCAGAGTGCTTTGGCCAAAAAATTTCCTTCTGTATCAGCTGCAAAATTTTGCCACCTATTTACCCTTTTCCAGATCACGTATGAAGTATTAGTTCCGGTACAGATCCTGCAGGAAGCCATTATTTACCCACCTCTTTTCTGAAAATTGACTATTTATTCCTACCATTTGTTTCCTACCTTTTAATCTGTTACTGATCCAGGAAAGGACCCTCCTTCTTAACCCATGACCATTTACTCTGCTTAATTCTTTGATAGACTTTATCAAAGGCTTGCTGAAAATCTATGTACTCTATATCCAAATTTTAGATTAGGGAAGCATGATTTTCCTTTCCAAAAACCATGTTGACTCTTCCCCAACTAATCATACTGATCTATACATCAGAAAATTCTTTTCTTCACTATAGTTTCAACCAATTTTCCTGATAGTGACATTAGGCTTACTTGCCTGTAATTGGCCAAGCTCACCTCTGGAGCCTTTTTAAAAAATTGGCATCACATTAGCAATTCTCCAGTCATGTGACACAGAAGTTGATTTAAATTACATACCAGTACTCATGCAGTTTCACATTTGAATTCCTTCAGCACTCTTCTGTCTGGTCCTGGTGACAGTTTTTCAGTTTGTTTCAAAAACCCCACTAATGACACCTCAATTGGGGACTGTTCCTCATATTTGTCACCTAAAAAGAATGACTCAGGTGTGGGAATCTCACTCACATCCTCAGTTATGAAGACCAATACCAAGAATTCATTTAGTTTCTCTGCAATAGCCTCATCCTTTTAAGTGCTCCGTTACAACCTCCATCATCTAGTTGCCTCACTGGTTATCAGTTCCTTGCTTTTAATGTACTTTAAAACAAGTTTTACTGTTAGTCTTTGGTTACCTGCTCTTCAAAATCTTTTGTGCCTTCCTAATTTGTCTATTTTCAATAGGATTTAACTTCCACTTCTTAAAGGATGCCTTTTTCAGTTTTTACTTTGTTTAGCTATCATGACACTTGTTTTTTAATGTGGGGTACATTGAATTGAGCCTTTTAAGTGTCTTTGCACAGAGCTTGCGGGCACCTTACCTTTTAATTTATTTAAGGTAACTTCATTTGTTTAGTTCCCATTTTTTGAAATTAAATGCTACAATATCCCATAGGGATATTAAACTTTATTATGTCATGATCACTCTTACTCAGCAGTCCAGCTATATTCCTTTTGGACCAGCTGAAGCTTGGGAAAAGAACTCGATTCCCAAATTAGATCAAATGCAAAATGAAAAAGCTGCCTTTGATCCTGTCTATTAAGGCCAGTTCAGCTCCCCCCAACCCCCATTAAGTTTAACTGTTTGGAAGTGAGTTAGTTTCATGATAAAGTGAATGCAAACAACTAAAAATTTAACTAATCCTATCAATGTTTTTGGAACAAAGTCTGACAACGAACAGCAGATTGCTAAACCAGTTAAATCACTTTTTGATGGTAAAAAAGTGCTTTAGAATGGTGGAATTATCAAAGTTTAAAAAACCGTAGTAGTAGTAGTAGTAGTAGTAGTAACTATGTACATAAACATGCAAGTTGATGAATAAATGAAATGCTTCACTTTATTAAGAAACCAAAAAATACAAAAAACTGAAATATTCATGTACTTAATTGAACACTACTAAAAATTACTTCCCTTAAAAATTTCCATTTTGGTTTATTTGCCAGCACTTATACTAATATTATCCAAAGTCGTTTCTGCCAGATATATTTAGTGTTAAAAGCTGACATTTTCCATCATCTGTGCTGCAATAAGCTAGGGAGTTTCAAGTTTATGGTAAAGATTTATGTAGTTCAGTCAAGCAAGGAAACGGACTCAAGTTTTAACTAACTGTAACTCGCCTTCCATTAAAGGGCACATCTGACTGAATGCACTGAGGAATGTTCAACCTTAACTATAGCAGAACACCAGCTCTGCTATAATTTGTATATCACTTACTAGAAAAAGCATACTGCTGACTGTAGTTCTTGGCTGCTATAGTATGAAGCTGTCTGAATTTCAATTTTCATTTTAAAAGATTAGACAAATGCAAACAAGAAGTTTTATAAAGGTAGAGAGGTTGAGCGTGGTACTATATCTTAAAATAGGAATCCCTGCAAGCTGTATTTAAATACAGCCATTAGGGACAGGTTTTACACCTGTGTAAATGGTAGGGATATGTGCACAAGGGGATGATTTTAAAGCCTAACATATCCAGTAATTGGCTTGTGCCTATCAGGATGGTGCACACTAAAAATAGCGTAACGAAGACCATTTATTTTAATAATCACATCCCCTAGCACACATTACCTACCTGGAGACAAGCCTTTGGGTGTTTACTGCTCATTTTCCCTAGCTAAGTTACACTTCAGGTTTCCCTGAAGTCAGGCTTCAAGAAGCCTTTAAGAGGTTACTAGATTATCTTTTAATTTACTAAAAATGGAATACTATATTAGCATCTATTCAAGGACAGGAAACCACTTAAAAATTACTCCTAACAATGCATGAAAGTTCACTTGTTTAGATATTTGAAATACAACTTTATTAGGATCTAAACAAAAAAAGGAATGGGAATGACAGTAACAAACAAGATTTACCACTGAATACTGTGATGTGACTGCAGCAGTCTTAGTTAGATTTGAAACTCAAGGGGGAAAATAATTGCAGTCCAAAAAACAGCTAAATATGCAGGTCCAAAATATGAAGGAATTTTTTTTTTTTTTAAACTGCCACATTCACTCCGAAGCCCATTCATCTCTCAGCATCCCAAAGATTAAGCACATGTTCTGCTCAGCTAGATAATAAAGTGGCAAACACGCTGCACCACTGACATCACAGGACAGTTGCCTATAAAACTAGACTTCTGACGCTGGGCTCCAGCTTCATCCCTTACAGGTCATCATCTTCATCTGGCAGGGCAGTGGTCTGAGCAATCTGAAATAAAATAGTCAGATTTAGTAACTACTTATAGAGTTTAAACTCCATATAGCAGTTGATTTCTCAGGCATCAATAATAGAGAAGTGAACCAATATTTGAACTCTGTACCAATTTGTAAGAGCAGTTACCTGTAAGTCTTGCTCATACTGTGCTGCCAATGCTGGGTCCATGACAACCTCTGGTGGTGCAAGAGCAGGCATGGCAACAAACTCCAAGTTGGGATCTCCAATTAGCTTTCTAGCGAGCCAAAGGAAGGGCTTCTCAAAGTTGTAGTTACTCTTAGCTGAGATATCATAGTACTACAAAAAGAGGAGAAAGAAGTTGTGTACACACAACCCTCTTTACTGAAATAGGTTGCAACACACCTAGTGTTGGAAACATTTGTACTTTGTTATAATACTAAGTTTGGCTCTGGTCACAGCCTCAATTGCAAGTTCTTTACCTGCTTTATTCCCAGTGATTTCTGGGAAACTAAAGTGGTTTGGCACAAAACAAACAGGCCACTGAATAGTCACTTTGCTAAAATACAAGACATTTCAGATGTCTGCCAAGGCATCAGATTTCTGAACCTAAATCTTTCTTAAGGGCTAACAACTTTGTGAAGAGCTCAACTTGTAATTGGTTCACAGTGGCCCAAAGGCTCAGAATTTTCATCTAGTATCCAATTCTAATGAACACTAGGCTTCCCTTTTTCCTCTGTTATCAGTTGCTTTAAATGATGAACACCTTTGTATCAAAACTTAGTTCAGCATCCTGCATCTCTGGCAGAAGTCAGCATTAGTCCACTGGAAGTTAAAGATGCCATGCTCCCTTCCTATGTGTAATTTTGGTCCCCAACCAGTAGCTTACTATCTACTTCTGAAGGGTGGCTGCCATTGAAACCTATGACTGTTGAACCATCTGCTGGTGAAAGGTTGGAGATGTAAACTGTTAAGTTCCTCAATTCTGTTCTTACAGAAAGAAAATAACTGTAAATACAGTAGAACAAAGTAACTACCAATGGTTATGAGAAATATGTAAAAAGCAATGCCGAGCATTTACTTTCAGAATAAAAACTGCAATATTTCTGTTTAGGTCAATAGCCCAAAAGCAAAACAAATGATTCTTGCAACCAGATAGTCATCATACCTGAAGATTCTTCTTCCTGTGGAAGACGATTGACTTTGCCTTGACTTTTCTGTCCTTAATATCCACTTTGTTGCCACACAACACTATAGGGATGTTTTCACATACTCGTACCAGATCTCTATGCCAATTAGGTACATTCTTGTATGTAACTCTTGATGTTACGTCAAACATTATGATGGCACACTGAGCTGAAAGATAAAGTTTTTATATTATTTATTTCTTGAAATGTACGCTAATGCTGGAGGTCACCATCGAATGCCCTGAGAGGAAAGTAAAGGAGGTCCACCCATACATGCAAGTACCACAACCCTCAGTCCACTCAATCTAGAGTATTTCACACTCTTTTCCACTTAACAGTTCTGCCAGTGTATCATCTGCTTAATAAGCAAAAAGAACACAGGAGTCTGAGGGTAGCCCAAGATCTTTTGCCTGCTCACATCTTAGGGCCCAATCTTAAAAATACTAAGGCACCCACAGTAATTATACATACTCATGCAAGTAGGCCCATTAAAGGCCATGGTATTACATGAAGCAGGCATACTCAGAGGCACCATAAGGATTCAAATATTTGGATTTGCCCAAATATTATCAAAACATGGCTCAAATAGGTGTAATCTAGTCTCAGACAACCCTATCCAGTCCTTCAGCTAATTGAGAGCTTACAATACATATCTCAGGATGACCTTGTGTCTCCTACCCTAGTCCAAGGAGCTTTTCAAAGAACACAGAGGCCAGACTTTGTTCCTCATATTTCTAAAGGCAAGCAAAAGACATTAACTCTTTGGGGATGATCTGCAAAGAACTGTTAAAGACACTCTACTGAGTAACACACTTAAGGAATAAATTCTACTATGGTAGCTATTTATGAGAAGAGAAATACTGCTATTTAATGCAGTTTCTGATTCTCTTTAATGAGGCAATTTAAGTCTGGCAAGTGAATTTGCCTCCTTGCTGAAAACACTAAGTAAGTGATTTTTGATGTGTTATGCCATTTAATATTGGAAAACAATATAGAGAAAAGCGTGACTACTTCCTCATCCTGATTTGATTTTAAAAAAGCATTATTTGTTTTCCAACTAGACTGGAAGGAATTTAAGCTGTATAAAAACAGACAAAAGCTTGTAAGCCATATAGCATTTACTGGGTATAGTTTGCCAATGGTAATATTTTAGGATGAATAGTAGGAACAACTTTTTTACTAGGAGGGCAGTGACACACTGAAATGGATTCATTGGGGAGGTGGTGGAATCTCCATCCTTCCAGGTTGTTAAGGCCTAGCTTGACAACCTGGAGGCTAGGACTATTTAATCAAGGTTGGTCCTGTTTTGAGCAGGAGGTTGTACGAGATGACATCCTGAGGTTCCTTCCAATCCTAATCTTCTACAATTCTATGTATCCTTTTTAGTACAACGGTGTCATCCTTCTGATCAATGTATAAAATCAGAATTTACCTTAAATGACAGAATATTTACACTTACCCTGGATATAGTAACCATCCCGCAGACCTCCAAATTTCTCTTGACCAGCTGTGTCCCATACATTAAATTTAATAGGGCCTCTATTAGTGTGGAACACCAGAGGATGGACTTCAACACCCAACGTAGCTGCAATTAAAATGTTAAATTTATTAACTGTTTATGTAATATTTGAAACTAGTACTAGAATTTGGCAAGTAAGTGATGAGACATACCTACATACTTCTTTTCAAATTCACCAGTCAAATGACGTTTTACAAATGTTGTTTTACCAGTACCTCCATCCCCAACCAAGACAAGCTGTTGAAAGATTTCAGGAGGGGAGGGGAAAAAAAAAAAAAAAAAAAAGAAAAAGAAAAATCAGGCCAACACTTTTTTAAAAAAATGTCTGTTTATAAAACTGTCACCTATAAACTGCTTTTAGGCTGTTTCAACTAGAACACTAATCCTAATAATTACTCTCTGAATGGAGACTATACATAAATACACAGAGCATCTTCAGTGCTAATACTCAATTTATTACGTATTTCATTCTTCGAAGTTAACAGTTTCAAGTTGCCTTATGCAACACCAGAGTCTTTGATTAAAAGAAAAATATTAAGTTTGATTCTACCAGTTACAGACTACTAAATCCGTATTAAAAGAACATTCTAGATTTAGTCTGAAGGTGCTGATTCTTAAGGAACACCCTTTTAGAATGTTTTATAGAAGCATTTCAATTTAAAAAAAAAGTTGCAAGAGTTAATAAGATCTTCCTACAGTGTAATTCAACCACTACAGAACTGGACTAGTGCATGGCAGCCACAGTATGAAGCTGACTTTCATTGTCCAAATCAGGAAGAAATGCAAGATGACAAAATTTGAATTAGAAAAGACTATTTACCTTCCAATGCTTACCAGAATATTAGGTAATATATAATTTGTGGTCATTTTCCTACTTTATACCTACACCAATATTGCTGTAACCAAGGAGAATGTGTATAACACCGTGCACTCATCCATACACTACCTAAAATGAGTTCTCCCTGCAGCTGGCATTTCCCCGCAGTACCTCATAGCAAAAGTAAGAAAGCAATTAGGAAAAATGAGAATCTGAAAGTACTTTTAATTCATAATTTTACTGGATTATATGTTGTGCACCAAACAAGCTAAGAAACTGAATTAAGAGTTGGGAACTGCAGATATCTTGAATTCTCTTGTGCTGCTCCTGTTAAGTCACTGCACAGTGACCCGAGAAAACTTAGCTGCACAATGAGCCAAAACCTCAGTCCCCGCTGTGCTAGTGCCTGCCAGGAATCCAGCGTGTGGCTCCCAAAGTGGCATTCCCACGCGCAACCAGCTCTCCTTACCTTAAACTGCACTTGCGGCTCTCCTTGGGCGGCCATGCTGGGTCTGCGGGAGGGGAAATGACAGCACGTGAGCTCAGCACCTCGCCAGACGGGCCCCAGGGACGCATCAGCCCGAGCCGAGCGCCGCAATCCGATCCCCAGCCGCACAGAGAGGCGCGGGCTCCTCCCATCCCGCCAACTCCCCGCGTGGTCCCGGCCCCATTCATCGGGACAGGAAGCGCCGCTCCGCATGGGGCGGTAGAAGGAGATGTAATGGCGGCCGCGCTCCCGCTCCCACCCGCCCCCCTCCGCTGGGCCTGTGGCGGGAGCCCCTGAACCCCGAGCTGCCCAGGCCCCACACGGGACCCCGAGCCCGGCACAGCCTCCGCAATTACCGTCTCGGAGCAAAGGGCCCCGCGGAACAGCGCCGAGCCGGGAATCCCGAGGGCCCCGGCCTTCCTCCCCGCCCCAACGGGCCTCGCGGCCTCCACCCGCCACCACGACGGAGCCGCGCGCGCCGCTTCCCCTCCCCCTCTGCGGGCCGCCTCAGCCTCCGCCCGGCCTCGCCAGCCAGGCCGCTCCCGCTCCGCCGGCAAACAGGCCCGCGAGCCCCGCCGCGAAAGAAAGGAGGCGGGAGCGGCCCCCAGTCAGGCCTGGTCTTCCCACCCCCATCCCACTCTCCCTGCCTAACACCACCCCGCTTCCTTAGAGCCCCCCGGGGAAGCCGGAGCGGGCCGGGGCCCGTTACCTTCCCGAGACGGCCCTCGGTATGTCTCCCCTCAGTGACTCGGCGCTGGAAAGATGGCGGAAGCGCGGTTCAAGTGCGACGCCGCGCGGACACAGGGAGAAGAGGGAGGGGTCGAGCGTCACGTGACCGGGAGGGAGGCGGGCACCGCTTCGCCTTAAGACTTTTTTTTTCCTAACTGTCAGGCTGCGGCGCGCGCGCAAGCCGGTTGGTTGCCCGGCAGCAGCGGCACGAGGCGGGGGGGTTAACTGCTCTTCCGGGTCTGGGGCGCGGGCGACACTGCGGCGTTTACGTTACCCCGCCTCCGCCCACACGGGGCGTGACGTGGAGCATTCGTACCCGAAGCGGCCGAGCCCCTGCTGGCTCCTCTGCCGGCCGTGCGGCGCATGCGCGCAATCTCTCTCCGCGCCTTCTTTCCTCGGCGGAGCTGCTGGGTCCGTCTCATCTCTTCCCCGCCCTGTGGGGTAGGGGCCGGCTCAGCCAGTCTCCCCCCGTTTTCCGGGCACCCCCCTGCACAGGACCTAGTTCCCTCGGGGTAGGGACTTGGGGAGGCTGTCAGCGCCTCCCGTGGAGGCAGGGCTGGCTGAGCACACGTGGGAGTCCTGTGGCGCTTTTAAAGACTAACATTGATTTATCGCATGAGCTTTCGTGGGAGACAATCCTCAGATGCTGTTTTTTTCTGACCCGTTGATTTGCTGCAACAGGCTGAGCTGATCCCATGACTTACACGTCCTTGCACTTATTTTCTGCCCATTCATCTGTTCTTCTCCAGCTTCAAGCATCTGACAATGTGGGATTTTCTCCCACGAAAGCCTCGCGTGAAAAATAAATGGGTTACGTCTTCAAAAGTGCCACAAGACTCCTTGTTTTACAAGTTCCAAAGGCGGGAGCCGTGTTAGTCTATTGCAGACAAACAAACAGAGTCCTGGGGCACTTTTAAAGATTAACAGATTTATTTATTGCATGAGCTTTCTAGGGAGAAATCCCATTTCCTCACATGCTTGAAGATGAAGTACAGATGAATGGGAGGAACATAAATGCAGGGACGTGTAAGTCATGGGATCAGGTCAGACTGTTACAGCAAATCAAATGGTCAGGAAAAAAAGCGGCTACGAAGTGGGATTTTCTCCCAAGTAAGCTCATGCGATAAATAAACTTGTTTTACAAGTTTCTGTGTTTGTTTTGCTGATCTAGACTGACACAGCTACCCCTCTGGAAGGTGTCACAGAATTTCTGATATAGCTATAACAGTCAAAGAATGACGAGCTCCTCAGCCTGAGGCCTTTGCTAAGGCAGAGCTGTTTTGTGGCACACTATAAAACAAGCCAGTTTAAGCTTATTTCCCCTGTTGTTTCAGTAGGCAGTGCCAGTACTTGGACTTGTGAGTATAGCACCTTTCACACACAATAAGAATTTGGTATCTCCTAACACCTCTGCTCTATTTAGAAGCAGCAAGAAGACTTAATTGGGAAATAAGATTTCAGGATTTGGCCCCTTATGTCCAAAAGATTGCACGTGCTTTTTTTTAAAATCATCTGTGTAGTTTGTTATTGTTCTTTCCCCATGCTTTTTGTTTTGCTTTCCACAGGGATGTATGCCTATATGTAAATAAATCATATATTGTTTAATGTGGTAGTTTAAGCATCAGATATGAAATAGTTAGACTCCCCCATTCAAAGCTTAGCAAAATTGATTGTACTAGTCATAAATGAACTTCCATGCCATTTAAGGGCTTTTCAGTGAGATTACAGACATCAAGGGCATATGGTCAAAAGATCAAATGGCTCCTTTTTTAAGTTTACTGGTTTTCCTCCAGGTCTTTGACAAATGTATTCTCTTTGCCCTCTGCTTTGCCATAGCTGACATACTCCTGTTTAAGAGCTAGCTCCATTTTTGCATTTCCATAATTTATTAAGTGGTTCAGATCCTTTGTGCTTTTAAATAATCTATTATTTATTGTTGGTTTTCTATGTGGATAATTTTCATACAATGGGTACTGCACTTAAAAGCCTTGTACTCTTTTGTTACTATTTGCATGTATTTAAAATTTTATTATAAATGCAAAGTGTTATTGATGTTTTCCTTTAAGGAATTACAGGGCTTTTTCCTTCAGTGGTTTTTCTCATTGCTTTTAGAGGTCTAGGAGGAAATTTTTCACAGTATTTTTTCTCACATCTAGTATACATAGCTTTTTTTTATCATCAGTTCTTTTCAGTACAGCAGCATTCTTTATAAAGCACTCTTCCCCTGTACTAAATGATTTTTGTCACATCTTTCTTCCTTATAAATAAGCATGCCTATAGGAGCTAAGTATAGCTGTTGAATAACAGAAGTACATAAAATATATATTGCATAAGCATTAGAACAGTTTTTAACAAGCACATAGTCTGGTGATACCCCCACCTACACTATGTGATTGTTAGCAACCTACCTCAAATTGAGTTATTGTGGATGTGTCTATGTAAACTCAGAATCTGAGCACAGATTAAAGGAGGGAGGCAACAGAGTCTTGTGGCACTTTTAAAGACTAACAGATTTATTAATCGCATGAGCTTTCGTGGGAGAAAATCCCACTTCGTCAGATGCTTTGAAGAAGTGTGGATTTGGAAAAGAAAGCCTCTTTGTCTATACATGGGAACATAGTGCCATACTGTTCCAGACCCATGGTCTGTCTAGGCCAGTATTCTAATTCTGACGGTGACCAATTTTCGAGGGTTCAGAGGATGATAGGAGAACACTGCAGTAGGTAATTGTAGGGATCATCTGCCTCTACATTCGATCCACAAAGAGATTTAGGTCCCAAAATGAGTGGCTAAGTTTCTGAGTAAGAAAGATGCGTAATTTTATTTATTGATTTATTTTTGGTGAATATGTGCAAAGCTGCCTGGATCCTGACAGTGCTGAGTAGACCAGTACCAAAGACATAGAAAGATCCTCAGACTAAATGTTCTCTCATCTATCTCACCTGTGGGGCCTGATTCAATAAGTGTTCAGATGCCACCTCCTGCAAGCCTGTCAGCTGGCATGGGCCAGCCACAGGTTTTAGTTTGCTGTGTAGACATACCTTCAGAGACTAGAGCTCAGAGTTAGAAATTATTAATCAGAACTAAGAGTCCAAACAAGGTTACCTGTAGTGATGCAAGGCTAGGCACCGTGAATAAATACTTTGAGCAGCCAATCACTGAACTCTTGCTGCTGCTCACCTTAACATCTAGTCTGCTGATTTTTCCAAGCAATCAGGCAGTGTAGCCAATTAGGCAGTTTACAGCAGGCCAATGCATTCCTCGTGTTACCTGGAGACTGTTGCAGGCCTGATTCCCGACAGCATCACTGTGTACACACATGAGCAGCTTGCTGTGTCATAAGAATAGGGTGTTCTTGGAGAATATTCTATAGTTGTTTGCTTTGCTGCTGAGCAGTGCAGCCCCACTTCAGGCATTAGAGAAGGCAAGGAAGAACCCTAGGGATCCAAGCCCTGAAGGAAGGGTTACCTAGAAGCGTGGTGGAGTAGAAGCCTGAGAGGCGGAGTAGGAAAAGGCTCAGGGAAACAGCAACAAGGTGGAATGTTGAAGACCTTCGTTGCCAATTACAGATTCCCCAGGCTAGAATCCAGAATAGAGTGTAGGCCTGGATTCCCCTACAAACCACTGGGAAAGTGGCACAGTCAGGTCAATAGATTTGAAGACTGGCTGGGATGGTTTGTCCTGTAGGACTTTGATACTCCAGAAGGGGGAAAACACATAGTGACCTAGACAGAGGGGAAGAACTAAATCCTAATGAGGGAGCATGTTGAGTCTCAGTGAATGACAGGTCACAGCAAGAGCGAATAAAGGTGATGTTGGAGCTGGCGCTAATCCCCTGAGCAGCCAGGAATTAATTGCCTTAATGGTGACTAGACCATATGATATGCTTCAAGGGCTGGTTGACCACTATGACAGGAAAACAAACAGAGTCCTGTGGCACTTTTAAAGTCTAACAAATTTATTTTTCTCATGAGCTTCTGTTGGAGAGAATCCCACTTTGTCACACACTTTGAATACTATGAGGATTACATGCATGCAAACAATAGACCAAAACCAAACTAACAGAATTTAACTTAATATGGTTTAAACCCCGGTGTAGACAAAAACCGTCAGTCCACTTTGTGGATATAGCCCTTGGTGTCTGACAGAGATTTCCTTGAACTCTCAGGCATGAGGTTTAATATCCCTCCCCAAAAATTTGTCATAATTAATTATGGTGATTCTGGATGTTCTTGTTATCCATACATATGGTCTATTCTTTTGGATTTGAATAGTCAGCCTATGGACAGCACACTGATTAACAGCTTACACAACCAAGGTAGAGAAAGAAGATACAAGTCACTTGCTATTCCAAAACGCAAGAACAGCAAGTATGCTTGGGCTACTCCATTGCCTTTTCTCACAGAACACACCTATCTTCGCGCTCTTTTTATTTGAATAGCAGAGCCTTGTGGGCTCTGGGGAAGAATGTGCAGTGAACCCCCTCCATAATGGTGATGGAATCTGCAATGAATAGACAGGGGATCTGACTGACTACCAAGTGCTCTTAACTGTACATTGTAAACACAAAATAAACCCATTCTGTTTTAGCAGTCTCAGCTAATGTCATAAAATCAACCATGCACATCCCACTATCTGTGAAGGGGATGTAGTTAATATAGCTCCCAGTTCCCTGGTAGGGCATTGCAATATCCTGGCTGCTGTGCAGTTGTACCACTGCCCTCTACTGGAAGAAATCACAGCTATTCAACTATATTGAGTTCAGATATGACTGATAAAGCTGACAGAGATCCTTCTTTACCTCTCTAATATCAGTGCCTTTCCTGAAGTTATATTGAGTTCTCGGGTGGCCATGCTGAATAGGTTGCATAGCTACGTATTATTAGTGCAACCTTCACCATTGTGAATGTCACTGGGGCATCACACCCAGCTTCAGTAGGCCAAGCTCCTCTTAACCATTAAGGGTTCCTTGAATTCCTCCATTCTCCCTGGGTGTGACCCTTACATGCCTGTTTATTTCAGAGACTCCCTGAAACTCCCACCATAACATCCCCTCATCCCTGCGGATCTGTGTCCATCACTCCTCCCTCCCTCACATGCCTCCTCTCTCCACACAGTTGTCCCCCATTCATTTTCCCCACTTCTTGTCAGGGACTCTGAGTGCCTCCCATGCCTCCTTCCACCACATAGGAGGGACTCTGTTTGCACCCCCTTCCCTTATATCAATGGCCTACAAGGTGCTGTACTTGAGCCAACCCTTTCCAATATTTACATAAGGGACATGCCTCCAACACAACCATGAAAATCTGGATGTGTAGTTGATCTTGCCATGGCAGTCCAAGCAACAAACTTCTGACACTGAGGAAGCATTAACTGAGGCGCTGTGAATTATGGAACAATACTTCCAGAAATGGAGGCTTAAACCATTCCCTGGAAAAACAATAGTAAGCATATTCCACCTTGATAACGAGTGCCAGAAACACAATGAAAGTAGCTTTCTGTGGTAAAAATGTGCAACATGATTACACCCCATCATATGTCAGAGTGCAGCTGAACCACAGCCTTATTTTCCATGATCACCTTGAGAAAGTAGCTGCAAAGACAAAAACAAGAGCTAATATAATTAGGAAACTAGCATGGGGTAAATTAGCATCTGTGTTGCAAACATCTGCAATGACACATGTTCAGTAGCTAGAATACTGTATAGCAATATGGAGCAGATGCAGCCACATGCAACTTGTGGACACCCAGCTAAATACAATGATGCAGTGCATCACTGGAATCTTCAAGTCAACTCCCACACCATGGCTATCTGTTCTAAAATTGCTTCCTTGTCGATATGCTGAACTACTGCGACACTCCATGAAGCTCAGTGAATCCAGGAAAACATGTCTTCCTATCTCTCAAGACTTTGACAATGTTCTGTCCCCTCCAAAACCTTAAGTCTCACAGGCACTTCTGGGAATATTTGCTTAGCCTCATGCACTCAGGCTATAATCAGAAGGAGATTTGGAAAGCAGATTGGGTTAAACAAGACTTTAAAAATAAGCACCTGGTGCCAGATCACAGGCAGAAGACAGGAAGGTTTACCCTCCCGTGGACATTGAACCAGCCAGAGATGTGGACTCCCCACGTGCAAGTGTGGCTCCCCATGAGAGACCATCAAACGTATCATCATCTTCTGCCCCATTTATAACTATGAAGAAGGCATAACTGCAATAAATTCTGCCACTTCCAATGGGGTCATCTCAATCAGCTTCAAGTGAAATTGTACTTGCTGCTACACCACCCACATGAAAGAATAAAAAGGGGATATATGTGCCCTTCCTCCTCCCCCTCCCATTATTTTGATGTTTAGACTGTCTATTTAAACTTTTAAAATTAAAATACAGTATTCAATTATACTACTTTGCATAGATCTGGAAGATTTTGCAAGCATTTGCTTAGTTCAGCTGCCTGCCAGCATGGGAGATGATCAATATTATGGGCGGTTTTCTTCTTTTTTGAAATGAAGAAACTGAGGTGTAAAAAGATGAAGTAACCAACCCAGCTTCCCTGCATCTATTTCCCCCCCATTCTGTAAGTTCCCCGTCTTCAAAGCCTCTGAGGAAGTGGGATTTCCTCCCACGAGGAGGAATGGGTTAGTCTTTAAAAGTGCCACCCGCCTCCTTGTTTGTTTTGCCGAGCTCCTGTCCCCATTGACTTCACTGACGCACAGTCCTCAAACCCAACGAAATTCAGTGCCAAAGCTGGGAGTAGGACTCGCCAGGCCAGCTTCAAAGCGGGTTGAGCCTACTGCCCTCAGCCAGTATTTGCATAGCTCCGCCCACACCGGCGCGACCCTCTCCTCACAGGGGGTCCTCGTTCTCCCCCCACAGGGGTGGAGTGAGACGCGCGGAGCATGCGCAGAGCGGGCTCTGGCGGTGGCGGTTACCTTGGCAGCACGGGCCCAGGAGGGGCAGCGCAGCGGAAAGTGTGAGGGGAGGCGGCGCGGCCCGTCCGCTGAGCCCCGCCGAGGAGGGAGGCGGCGGTGGCCGCGGCTCGGGCCCAGGCGAAGAAGGAGCGGGCTGAAGCGTCCCGGGGGAGAGAGCGAGCGAGGTGCCGAGCCGCTGCGGGGATGAGGGACCGGCTGGCGGACCTGACAGCGGTGAGGGGCGGGGGGTATTGAGGCGGGGCGGGCGGAGGGCTGCGGGGCAGGCCGCGTGGACGGGGCTCGGGAGGGGACAAAGGCAGCGAGGCCGGGTGGGGTGGCTCCGTCTAACGGTCTGATCCAGGTTCTCTCCGCTCAGGCGCTCCAGGGAGTTCTCCGAGCCGCCCCAGGCTCCTTCCCAGCGCCTCCCTGGGAGCAGGAGTGTCCAGTCCTCCCCTCCCCAGAAACGGGGGGATGTTTCCAAAGCCGGGGGGCTCCTTTGGCTCCTTCACGTTCCTGAGGGTTGGAGATGAGCCCAAATGTGATTGATATTGGCAAGGGGGGTCCCGTGTTTTGTGAGTTTTACTGTCTCACTGTCATTGGAATTCAGGGTGAAATGAAAGGCTTTGTCTTTTTTTTTTCTTTTTTTAAAATCTGATTGAGATATAAAATGTTTACGGCAACGATCTGTTTTGCAAAGGGTTAGCTGAATATGTTTCTGTCTTCTTTTCCTTCCTCTTATTATGCCGAAAAGAAGAGAGGGTGGAGTTCGGGGAGAGGAGAGAATGCCTTTTGTTTGACTTCAGCAGGATACGGCTTGAACAAAATAAGAGAATGTTTGATTTTATTCCAAAGGGGTGGGGGGGAATTGGAGAGTGCACATCAGATGAAGTCTCTGCAATAGATCAGGGGCTCTAGATCTGTTCAGGAGTCCATCTGTGCAAAGCTACTTGCAAGACTGGGGCTGGGTGCCTTAAAATAATATTTTATGGAATAGAAAAAATTCAAGTGTTGAAGCTATGCTTGAAAGTAGAATGAGTAGTCTCTTTCCTTTCCTTTACTCTCTGTAGGGAAAGCTTCTGAATGATAACAGTATACTTAACAGAAAAGACTGTGTGTCAGGGTTTTTATTGTCCTAATGAAAAGTATATTTTCTTTCAGGCAATTTTCTTCTTTCTCTCTCTGTGTGAGTGAGTGGGGGGAGGGGGGGGGCGGAAGGCGCCATCAACAATCTGAATCAGATTTGTCATGCCAATCATATTCAAAGTTCAGCCTTATAGTGAATAGGAGAAGCAGCAGGGTTGTATTAAGGACAGAGTTAACTTTGACATCAATTTTTAAAAAATTGCTGTCCAGTCATAGTAGTTTGTAGGTGCCATCTAGAAATGCTTAAGACAGATAAGACACATAAAACAGGTATGAAAGTTTGTGTAATTATGACTTGAAAGCAAACAACATGTATAGTAACAAAATATTTTATACTTGTATTAGTATAACTAAAGTACGGTCTGTAAAATTAATTTTAAAATCCTAAAATGCTTGTTATGGATTGACTGCTTAAAATCTATTAGTGTTTGTACATTTCTTTTAGTCAGAAGAGAAGAAACTATCAGAACCCAAACTTTATCACATAAAAATGTCTAGCTTTACTTCTGGGACACATCTAAAACAGAATACTTTTTATGAGGGATCATGAAGGCTAAATTAACCTTCATAGAATTCTTGGACATCTAAGTCATTACTCCACCAACCCACCAAAAATTCCCTAAATGTAGTACTGCAAATGAAGGAATTTATAAATACATTAGCAAAAGCTTTCCATCAATATAGCCATGTTTTTGTCAGAGTGAATTTCTGCTTTTTTGAACACAAAAACATTTGTTTAAAACAACCTCATCTGGAGAAATCATGTGAGCTATATGAATATTGTTATCTATGTTCTTAAATCTGTCTTTGTTTTAGTACAATAGCTTCATGTATTTTGATTTTAATAAACCGTTTAACTGAGGAGCAATGGGATTATAATCTGTAGTTTTTAAACAGTAACCTGCCACGGCCTGGGAAACCGCCAGGTACTCCCATAGTCAAACTTTTTTCTCTAATGTAGTAATGCTGTTTTACAGTAAATGGATAATTCACTTATTTATAAACTCTCTCTCTCATGTAATCCTCCCAACCCCAATGTGAATATGTACCACAAATAATGGTAGATGTTATGGTGTTCTATCTAGTCTATGTTAATACATTTAGTGAAAGTGCTTCAGCTTCCTTGGAAAAATTTATAACCTAGAGTTTCTTTAATTAAATTTAGGACTCTAAATTTTTGGTAGCTCTTTGAATGTTATTGAGAGCAAATGTTCTATTTTGTTCACTACATTATTAAGTTATTTCTATGGGGGATATTTTTTTAAAATAGATAGTACTTGTTAGTCTTATCACATTAATATATTTCCCTGTTCCTAATTCTGGTCTCTTGACAAATAAATCATATAATTATTGGATAAAATGGGGAAACTCACTAAAATTGCTTATAAGAGCAACAAATGTGAAAAGATGGGGAAACTCACTAAAATTGCTCATAAGAGCAACAAATGTGAAATAGGTCTCCATGTATACTTTAAGTCACATATTTTAAGACCTTTCCAATCTATGCATGTTGATTGACATCTGGATAAATTCTCTTTGGAGAATCTGACTCTCAAAGTGTTTCATGTGAAGTGGTGGATGTAATCACTTATAGAAGAAGTTACCTTTATTAATAGGAAGTTTATTTCAGTTGCATAGTCAGAAACTTAAAAGACAGGAAATGCCAGATTTATGGTTGCCTGAGCAGTCTTAGTTCTGTCCCCTTATGTTCTCATCCTAGTTACTGAGAGAGAGAGAGAGAGAGAGAGAGAGAGAGAGAGAGAGAGAGAGAG